>JBBGZY010000989.1:0-309271 GCA_037952925.1 Lithobates clamitans | reverse complement strand
CTGTACACCCCCCTCCCCCCACCTGTATACTGTACACCCCCCTCCCCCCCCCTGTATACCGTACACCCCCCCTCCCCCCCACCTGTATACTGTACACCCCCCTCCCCCCACCTGTATACTGTACACCCCCCTCCCCCCCACCTGTATACTGTACACCCCCCTCCCCCCCACCTGTATACCGTACACCCCCCTCCCCCCACCTGTATACTGTACACCCCCCTCCCCCCACCTGTATACTGTACACCCCCCTCCCCCCCACCTGTATACCGTACACCCCCCTCCCCCCCACCTGTATACTGTACACCCCCCTCCCCCCCACCTGTATACTGTACACCCCCCTCCCCCCCACCTGTATACTGTACACCCCCCTCCCCCCACCTGTATACTGTACACCCCCCTCCCCCCCACCTGTATACTGTACACCCCCCTCCCCCCACCTGTATACCGTACACCCCCTCCCCCCACCTGTATACCGTACACCCCCCTCCCCCCACCTGTATACTGTACACCCCCCTCCCCCCCACCTGTATACCGTACACCCCCCTCCCCCCACCTGTATACTGTACACCCCCCTCCCCCCACCTGTATACCGTACACCCCCCTCCCCCCACCTGTATACCGTACACCCCCCTCCCCCCACCTGTATACCGTACACCCCCCTCCCCCCCACCTGTATACCGTACACCCCCCTCCCCCCACCTGTATACCGTACACCCCCCTCCCCCCACCTGTATACTGTACACCCCCCTCCCCCCACCTGTATACCGTACACCCCCCCTCCCCCCCACCTGTATACTGTACACCCCCCTCCCCCCCACCTGTATACTGTACACCCCCCTCCCCCCACCTGTATACCGTACACCCCCCTCCCCCCACCTGTATACTGTACACCCCCCTCCCCCCCACCTGTATACCGTACACCCCCCTCCCCCCACCTGTATACCGTACACCCCCCTCCCCCCCACCTGTATACCGTACACCCCCCTCCCCCCACCTGTATACCGTACACCCCCCTCCCTCTCTATACACCTGTATACTGTACACCCCCCTCCCCCCACCTGTATACCGTACACCCCCTCCCCCCACCTGTATACCGTACACCCCCCTCCCCCCACCTGTATACCGTACACCCCCCTCCCCCCACCTGTATACCGTACACCCCCCTCCCCCCCACCTGTATACCGTACACCCCCCTCCCCCCACCTGTATACTGTACACCCCCCTCCCCCCACCTGTATACTGTACACCCCCCTCCCCCCACCTGTATACTGTACACCCCCCTCCCCCCACCTGTATACTGTACACCCCCCCCCCCCACCTGTATACCGTACACCCCCTCCCCCCACCTGTATACTGTACACCCCCCTCCCTCTCTATACACCTGTATACTGTACACCCCCCTCCCCCACCTGTATACCGTACACCCCCCTCCCCCCACCTGTATACTGTACACCCCCCTCCCCCCACCTGTATACCGTACACCCCCCTCCCCCCACCTGTATACTGTACACCCCCCTCCCTCTCTATACACCTGTATACTGTACACCCCCCTCCCCCCACCTGTATACCGTACACCCCCCTCCCCCCCACCTGTATACTGTACACCCCCCTCCCCCCACCTGTATACCGTACACCCCCCTCCCCCCCACCTGTATACCGTACACCCCCCTCCCCCCACCTTGATTACCGTACCCCCCCCCCCCCCCTGTATACCGTACACCCCCCTCCCCCCACCTGTATACCGTACACCCCCCTCCCCCCACCTGTATACTGTACACCCCCCTCCCCCCCACCTGTATACCGTACACCCCCCTCCCCCCACCTGTATACCGTACACCCCCCTCCCCCCACCTGTATACCGTACACCCCCCTCCCCCCCACCTGTATACCGTACCCCCCCTCCCCCCACCTGTATACTGTACACCCCCCTCCCCCCACCTGTATACTGTACACCCCCCTCCCCCCCACCTGTATACTGTACACCCCCCTCCCCCCACCTGTATACCGTACACCCCCCTCCCCCACCTGTATACTGTACACCCCCTCCCCCCCACCTGTATACCGTACACCCCCCTCCCCCCACCTGTATACCGTACACCCCCCTCCCCCCCACCTGTATACTGTACACCCCCCTCCCCCCCCACCTGTATACCGTACACCCCCCTCCCCCCACCTGTATACCGTACACCCCCCTCCCCCCCACCTGTATACCGTACACCCCCCTCCCCCCCACCTGTATACCGTACACCCCCCTCCCCCCCACCTGTATACTGTACACCCCCCTCCCCCCACCTGTATACTGTACACCCCCCTCCCCCCCCACCTGTATACCGTACACCCCCCTCCCCCCCACCTGTATACCGTACACCCCCCTCCCCCCACCTGTATACTGTACACCCCCCTCCCCCCACCTGTATACCGTACACCCCCCTCCCCCCACCTGTATACCGTACACCCCCCTCCCCCCCACCTGTATACCTGTACATCCCCCTCCCCCCACCTGTATACTGTACACCCCCCACCTGTATACCGTACACCCCCCTCCCCCCCACCTGTATACTGTACACCCCCCTCCCCCCACCTGTATACTGTACACCCCCCACCTGTATACCGTACACCCCCCTCCCCCCCACCTGTATACTGTACACCCCCCTCCCTCTCTATACACCTGTATACTGTACACCCCCTCCCTCTCTATACACCTGTATACTGTACACCCCCCTCCCTCTCTATACACCTGTATACTGTACACCCCCCTCCCTCTCTATACACCTGTATACCGTACACCCCCCTCCCCCCCACCTGTATTCTGTACACCCCCCTCCCTCTCTATACACCTGTATACTGTACACCCCCCTCCCCCCACCTGTATACTGTACACCCCCCTCCCTCTCTATACACCTGTATACTGTACACCCCCCTCCCCCCACCTGTATACTGTACACCCCCCTCCCTCTCTATACACCTGTATACTGTACACCCCCTTCCCCCACCTGTATACTGTACACCCCCCTCCCTCTCTATACACCTGTATACTGTACACCCCCCTCCCTCTCTATACACCTGTATACCGTACACCCCCCTCCCCCCCACCTGTATTCTGTACACCCCCCTCCCTCTCTATACACCTGTATACTGTACACCCCCCTCCCCCCCACCTGTATACTGTACACCCCCCTCCCCCCACCTGTATACTGTACACCCCCCTCCCTCTCTATACACCTGTATACTGTACACCCCCCTCCCCCCACCTGTATACTGTACACCCCCTCCCTCTCTATACACCTGTATACTGTACACCCCCTTCCCCCCACCTGTATACTGTACACCCCCCTCCCTCTCTATACACCTGTATACTGTACACCCCCCTCCCTCTCTATACACCTGTATACTGTACACCCCCCTCCCTCTCTATACACCTGTATACTGTACACCCCCCTCCCTCTCTATACACCTGTATACTGTACACCCCCTCCCTCTCTATACACCTGTATACTGTACACCCCCTCCCTCTCTATACACCTGTATACTGTACACCCCCCTCCCTCTCTATACACCTGTATACTGTACACCCCCCTCCCTCTCTATACACCTGTATACTGTACACCTTTATTGGGGGTTCTAAGTTATTTTCTAGCAAAAATTACGGATTTTAACTTGTAAGCAACAAGTGTCAGAAAAAGGCTGGGTCTTTAAGTGGTTAAACTTCCCTCATTTACAGACTGAAGTTCATCCCTTTCATATAAAGAATCAAATGATACATTGTTTATATTTCTCTCCTATCTCTGACAACTGGAGGGGTGTCCCTTTACGTTGGAGGTCATTGTGGGGAGGGATGTGTCCTTTACGTTGGGGGTCATTGTGGGGAGGGATGTCCCTTTACGTTGGGGGTCATTGTGGGGAGTGATGTCCCTTTACGTTGGAGGTCATTGTGGGGAGGGATGTGTCCTTTACGTTGGGGGTCATTGTGGGGAGGGATGTCCCTTTACGTTGGGGGTCATTGTGGGGAGGGATGTCCCTTTACGTTGGGGGTCATTGTGGGGAGGGATGTCCCTTTACGTTGGAGGTCATTGTGGGGAGGGATGTGTCCTTTACGTTGGGGGTCATTGTGGGGAGGGATGTCCCTTTACGTTGGGGGTCATTGTGGGGTGGGATGTCCCTTTACGTTGGAGGTCATTGTGGGGAGGGATGTGTCCTTTACGTTGGAGGTCATTGTGGGGAGGGATGTGTCCTTTACGTTGGGGGTCATTGTGGGGAGGGATGTCCCTTTACGTTGGGGGTCATTGTGGGGAGGGATGTCCCTTTACGTTGGGGGTCATTGTGGGGAGGGATGTCCCTTTACGTTGGAGGTCATTGTGGGGAGGGATGTGTCCTTTACGTTGGGGGTCATTGTGGGGAGGGATGTCCCTTTACGTTGGAGGTCATTGTGGGGAGGGATGTGTCCTTTACGTTGGGGGTCATTGTGGGGAGGGATGTCCCTTTACGTTGGGGGTCATTGTGGGGAGGGATGTCCCTTTACGTTGGGGGTCATTGTGGGGAGGGATGTCCTTTACGTTGGGGGGGTCATTGTGGGGAGGGATGTCCCTTTACGTTGGGGGTCATTGTGGGGAGGGGTGTCCCTTTACGTTGGGGGGGTCATTGTGGGGAGGGGTGTCCCTTTACGTTGGGGGGTCATTGTGGGGAGGGGTGTCTCCTTTACGTTGGGGGTCATTGTGGGCAGGGGGTCCAGGCTGGGACTGTCTTTGAGTTGATGTGTGGCTCTCGGGACACCTAGTCACTCTCTACCATTGCCTGGAGCATAGATGAGCTCTCTTCCCGGGCAGCACTTACAGTGGTGGACACAGGACCTCCTTCCCATACAGCGGCCCTTGGTTGGGAGGATTGAGGTGCGGAGGCTGGTTGGACCCCCATGGTGTTGTGATAGAGGGTGCCATGGTCACCTTCCATTCCTGGGTGTATTCTGCTTGGAGGACTGATACCGTACACCCCATCCCCCCCCCCTCACATGTGGTTGTGTCACTTCTCTTACCTGTGATTTATTGGAGAACATTTTCTGGTAGAGATGGAGGAAGTGAGAGTGATAATCTCTGTTAATCCTCGCAGCACAGCAATCAAACATTTGGGGGAGACCCAGGCATCGCAGCACAGCAATCAAACATTTAGGGGGGGACCCAGGCCAGGACCTGCCAATGTTTTAGGGTTTCAGGACAGTGATCTGCTGACATTGGGGCTAACCAAAGTCTGAAGGTCCTTCACCACCCATAACCAGGACCAGCCATCATATGGTTGCCCCAGAAACTAAGTTTTGAGTGGTTACAAAGTTCAACCAACAAAGAAAAGAAATACGCTTGGTGGTCCTGGGAACTATGTCCTGATGCCTCAGCCCCCCTCCCCCCCCCCCGCTAATTTTTGGGGTTCCTGGTGCTGCAGGGATGAATTCTGTTGACCTGT
This sequence comes from Lithobates clamitans, assembly GCA_037952925.1. Classification (NCBI taxonomy): domain Eukaryota; kingdom Metazoa; phylum Chordata; class Amphibia; order Anura; family Ranidae; genus Lithobates; species Lithobates clamitans. Next base: position 303,820 of record JBBGZY010000989.1, on the reverse strand, counting down.
TGTGTGCTCAAGTAAAAGAGATGATGCAATAGGTGGAAATAGTTCCCCATCTGTAAGAAGAGACTAGCCCTATCCTGGTGGTGGGGTGGGGGCAGTGCCGGGTCACGCGGTGGGGGGTGTTCACAGAAGTGGGTGAGATAAAACCTGGGAAGAGACATGTGCTCAAAGCTTTATCTGACTAAAACCGAAACTAGAAGACTCTGGAAACTTCTCTTTCCTGCCCACATGTGTGGATGAAGGGGGGGGTCCTTTATGTATGTGCGCTATAGTTGGAATGAGGGGGCCCCCTGGTGTGTGCTCTATAGGTGGAAGAAGTCTCCCCTGGTGTGTGCTCTATAGGTGGAAGAAGTCTCCCCCGGTGTGTGCGCTCCTATAGGTGGAAGAAGTCTCCCCCGGTGTGTGCGCTCTATGGGTGGAAGGAGGGCCCCCCCCGGTGTGTGCGCTCTATGGGTGGAAGGAGGGCCCCCCCCGGTGTGTGCGCTCTATGGGTGGAAGGAGGGCCCCCCCCGGTGTGTGCGCTGTATGGGTGGAAGGAGGGCCCCCCCCGGTGTGTGCGCTGTATGGGTGGAAGGAGGGCCCCCCCCGGTGTGTGCGCTCTATGGGTGGAAGGAGGGCCCCCCCGGTGTGTGCGCTCTATGGGTGGAAGGAGGGCCCCCCCGGTGTGTGCGCTCTATGGGTGGAAGGAGGGCCCCCCCGGTGTGTGCGCTCTATGGGTGGAAGGAGGGCCCCCCGGTGTGTGCGCTCTATGGGTGGAAGGAGGGCCCCCCCGGTGTGTGCGCTCTATGGGTGGAAGGAGGGCCCCCCCGGTGTGTGCGCTCTATGGGTGGAAGGAGGGCCCCCCGGTGTGTGCGCTCTATGGGTGGAAGGAGGGCCCCCCCGGTGTGTGCGCTCTATGGGTGGAAGGAGGGCCCCCCCGGTGTGTGCGCTCTATGGATGGAAGGAGGGCCCCCAGGTGTGTGCGCTCTATGGGTGGAAGGAGGGCCCCCCCGGTGTGTGCGCTGTATGGGTGGAAGGAGGGCCCCCCCCGGTGTGTGCGCTCTATGGGTGGAAGGAGGGCCCCCCCCGGTGTGTGCGCTCTATGGGTGGAAGGAGGGCCCCCCCGGTGTGTGCGCTCTATGGGTGGAAGGAGGGCCCCCCCGGTGTGTGCGCTCTATGGGTGGAAGGAGGGCCCCCCCGGTGTGTGCGCTCTATGGGTGGAAGGAGGGCCCCCCGGTGTGTGCGCTCTATGGGTGGAAGGAGGGCCCCCCCGGTGTGTGCGCTCTATGGGTGGAAGGAGGGCCCCCCCGGTGTGTGCGCTCTATGGGTGGAAGGAGGGCCCCCCGGTGTGTGCGCTCTATGGGTGGAAGGAGGGCCCCCCCGGTGTGTGCGCTCTATGGGTGGAAGGAGGGCCCCCCCCCGGTGTGTGCGCTCTATGGGTGGATGGAGGGCCCCCCCCCGGTGTGTGCGCTCTATGGGTGGATGGAGGGCCCCCCCCCGGTGTGTGCGCTCTATGGGTGGAAGGAGGGCCCCCCCGGTGTGTGCGCTCTATGGATGGAAGGAGGGCCCCCAGGTGTGTGCGCTCTATGGGTGGAAGGAGGGCCCCCCCGGTGTGTGTACTCTATAGGTAGAAGGAGGGTCCCCCCACCCCCATGTATTGGAAATCTGTTAGTATGACCTTCCTCTCTCTGTATCCTGCAGGGGGGTGGAGGGAGCAGCACTGTGTCTCTGCCGGAAACGCTGCTTTTTGTCTCCACCTTGGATGGAAGTCTCCATGCCGTCAGCAAGAGGACCGGAACTATCAAGTGGACATTGAAAGAAGGTGAGAGAGTCGGTGCATGCGTCTCCTGTGTCTGTAGAGCTGTATGGTTAAGAGCTATGTGACGGGGTGCAGGGCGTGGGGGAGCGGTGTGACGGGGTGCAGGGCGTGGGGGAGCGGTGTGACACGCTGCAGTGTGGAGGGGAGCGGGGTACAGGGCGTGGGGGAGCGGTGTGACGGGGTGCAGGGCGTGGGGGGGCGGTGTGACGGGGCGCAGGGCGTGGGGGGGCGGTGTGACGGGGCGCAGGGCGTGGGGGAGCGGTGTGACGGGGTGCAGGGCGTGGGGGGGCGGTGTGACGGGGCGCAGGGCGTGGGGGAGCGGTGTGACACGCTGCAGTGCGGAGGGGAGCGGGGTACAGGGCGTGGGGGAGCGGTGTGCAGGGCGTGGGGGGGAGCGGTGTGACGGGGTGCAGGCCGTGGGGGGGAGCTGTGTGACGGTGTGCCGGGCGTGGGGGAGCGGTGTGCCGGGCGTGGGGGAGCGGTGTGCCGGGCGTGGGGGGGAGCGGTGTGCAGGGCGGGAGGAGCGGTGTGACGGGGTGCAGGGCGTGGGGGGGAGCGGTGTGCAGGGCGTGGGGGGGAGCGGTGTGCAGGGCGGGAGGAGCGGTGTGACGGGGTGCAGGGCGTGGGGGGAGCGGGGTGCAGGGCGTGGGGGGGAGCGGTGTGACGGGGTGCAGGGCGTGGGGGGGAGCGGTGTGACGGTGTGCCGGGCGTGGGGGAGCGGTGTGCCGGGCGTGAGGAGCGGTGTGACGGGGTGCAGGGCGTGGGGGGGAGCGGTGTGACGGGGTGCAGGGCGTGGGGGGAGCGGTGTGACGGGGTGCAGGGCGTGGGGGGAGCGGTGTGACGGGGAGCGGTGTGATGGGGTGCAGGGCGTGGGGGGGAGCGGTGTGACGGGGTGCAGGGCGCGGGGGAGCGGTGTAACGGGGTGCAGGGTGGGGGGGCAGCAGTGTGACGGGGTGGGGGGGAGCGGTGTGACGGGGTGCAGGGCGGGGGAGAGCGGTGTGACTGGGTGGGGGGGCAGCGGTGTGACGGGGTGCAGGGCGGGGGAGAGCGGTGTGACTGGGTGCAGGGCGGGGGGGCAGCGGTGTGACATGCTGCAGTGCCACGGGGCGTGGGGCAGCAGTGTGACGGGGTGCAGGGCGGGGGGGGAGCGATGTGACTGGGTGTAGGGCGGGGGGGGGAGCGGTGTGACGGGGTGCAGGGCGGGGGGGAGCGGTGTGATGGGGGGCAGTGAGTGCAGGGGGGGGGGGGGAACAGAGGCGCAGTGAGGGTGGGGGGGACAGAGGCGCAGTGAGGGGGGGGGACAGAGGCGCAGCTTATGAATGGAAATCTTTCTTTTGGGTGTGTTCTCTGCTCTTCTCTATAGATGAGAATTCATTGACCTCAATCTAATATCTTCTTCTCTTTTCTTGCAGATCCGGTGCTACAGGTCCCCACACATGTGGAAGAGTAAGTTCCCACTTTGTGTACACTGAATAGAGCGCCACCTGATGGTTACATGTACAGTGCCTGGAAAAAGTATTCACACCCCTTGAAATTCCCCACATTTTGTTACAACCAGAAAACATAAATGTATTTTATTGGGATTTTATGTGATAGACCAACACAAAGTGTCACATGTGAAGTAGAAGGAAAATGATAAATGATACAAATAAATATGTGAAAAGTGTGGGGGGGGGGGGGCATTTGTATGGCGCCCCCCGGAGTCAATACTTTGTAGAACCCCCTTTCTCTACAAGTCTTTTTGGGGGTGTCTCTACCAGCTTTGCACATCTAGAGAGGACATTTCTGCCCATTCTTCTTTGTAAAATATCTCAAGCTCTGTCAGATTGGATGGAGAGCGTCTGTGAACAGCAATTTTCAAGTCTTGCCACAGATTCTCAATGTGATTTAGGTCTGGACTGTGACTGGGCCATTCTAACACATGAATATGCTTTGATGTAAACCATTCCATTGTAGCTCTGGCTGGATGTTTCGGGTCGTTGTCCTGCTGGAAGGTGAACCTCCCCCCAGTCTCAAGTCTTTTGTAGACTCTAACAGGTTTTCTTCTAAGATTGTCCTGTATTTGTCTCCATCCATCTTCCCATCAACTCTGACCAGCTTCCCTGTCCCTGCTGAAGAAAAGCATCCCCACCACATGATGCTGCCACCGCCATGTTTCACGGTGGGGATGGTGTGTTCAGGGTGATGTGCAGTGCTAGTTTTTCCCCACACATAGTGTTTTGCTTTTAGGCCATAAAGTTGAATTTTGGTCTCATCTGACCAGATCACCTTCTTCCACATGTTTGCTGTGTCCTCCACATGGCTTCTCACAAACTACAAACAGGACTTCTTATAAATTTCTTTCACCAATGTCTTTCTTCTTGTCACTCTTCCATAAAGGGCAGATTTGTGGAGAACACAACTGTGACAGACCTAGCCGGGACAGAGGCTGTTGGAGGGGACTTAATGCAAGCCTGTTGCCTTTTGATTATGGGCCCTAGCGTTTGGGGGAATGGTGCTCTCTGTGAGCTGCATGCCTGGGGACCCTGGGGTTGGTGTTACTTTGGATTCAGCTCCATGTCCCCCCAAAACACAAAGACTCTGGGAACCCTTTATATGCCATATTAGAATGATAAGACTGAATTATACTGTTGGGACACATCCTGTGAGGAGATGCTGGTGTCATCAACTACCTGTGTTTATGTTAATTGAATGAGCTGATCACATTGTCCTCTATACAGTGTAAGAGACAGGACGACTCCTATTGGAGCTGCTGCTATTGTGAGAAAATGCCCTGTGATAATTAACTCAGTCTGGGCAAAAGGTCATGTCTCAATCACCTAGGCTGTATAAAGGATTAGTTAATTAGCTCATGTTAATTAGGTTACAGTTGTATTGTTAGAGGAGGTTCCAACGGCATATAAAGTTTTGTAATTTTGTTCCTAAATAAAAATAGTTCATGGTAGCAACAAGCAAGTGTCGCCTTGTTTTGTGCTCAGAGAGGTTGGAATATCTGATATCTGTATACAGACTGGGAGGAAGTGGTATATGACGGAAGCACTCAAGCAGAGTGTGGGACGTTTCGTGACATTGGTGGCAAGCAGCGGGAAAGCTTCCTGCAGTCTGGGACATCCAAACTTCCATCTGGATCCAAGGTCCAGATAGCAGGAGAGGAGAGGTACAGATACCAGCCTCCATGGATGAGGAATTCAGAAGGAGGTTGCGAGAGATGCAGATACAGCACAGAGGACCAGTATCGGAGTCGGTCCTGCTGGGATGGTGTGATTCTATTCGCTGCAAACTCTGGAAGGAAGCACTAGCCCGTGAGCAGCGACACCAGGGAAAAGTTCTCCCCTCCATCGAGGAAAGGTACTGGTCGCAGTCCGGACTGCGGGTGTGGTTTTTGGGAGAAAAACCACACAAGAAGCAGACAGCTGAATTAAGCAGGCTGGTCTGGGCAGAGATGCGGCTGGATGAGAGCTACAAAGCCCTCCGGTGGCATGTATCCCAAGCATGTCCCTGGATAGTGGATGACAGCCCAATGGAAGGCTTAAGCTACGGCGGCTTGGGACTGTTGTATGTGAAGCTGACAGGGGACCCTAACTTTGGGAGTGATTTGGAGTGGCAGGTGGACGAAATCATGGATTTCAGAGAAGGGCTACTGAACATTTCAGAAGTGCACTGGAAGATTTGGAGTTTCTGGCCGTTCAGGAATGGGAGCTGGAGATCACCTACAGACAGCTGCTAGACATTGCTGAGTGCCAGGGCTGGGCTCCCTTTGCCTGGGACTATCAGGAAATACCAGCTGACCACCCTGAAATCCTGGCTGAAGAGTCGGCAATGTGGCAGAGCAATAGTGTGCTTTGCCAACCTGCCCCCGCAGCTATGGAGGCGGGGGTCTTATGGCGGATGCAGCAAGTGCTGACTGACCTTGATGATCCTGTTTCTGCATGGGATGATCTTGGATGGAGGAATGTGCCTGTCCAGCAGCATGCCAGAGAATCTGCAGTGGAAAATCCGGAGATTGCCATCCCCAAACCTGAAGTGCTGACAACCGGGCAGAGCTCTGCTAACCTCTGCCCAGCACTGATAGCATCTTCTGGATTCCATGGACAGGAGATGATGAACCTCCATCCCCAGACACCAGTTGCAGAGACGGGGGATTTGATAGACTTTTCTGCTGAGGAAGAACAACCTGATGAGCCTCCAGCAGAAGAGCTGCTATCGGGACCAAAGTTCACTGTGCTCTGCCCAGCACCAACAGTGGCTTCGGCCTTCTTGAGAGAAGAGGTAGTCGGCCTTTCTCCCACAACACTGACAGGGACATGTGATTTTCTGCCAGCAGCATCTATGGAGTTACAACAAACTTCTCCAGCTGAAGATCTGGTAACTGAACAGAGGGTCCAAGACCTTTGTCCCACACTTTTAGCAATTCCAGAGACTGAGGATTTGATAGACGTTTCTGTAGAGGAGGAACCACCTAGCAAATCCCCAACAGAAGTGCTAGCAACCGGACAGAGGGTCCAAGACCTCTGCCCCACACCTGCAGCAATTGTGGAGGCCCAAGTTGAGGAGGTGGCAGTCTATCGCGATCTGCAGATCAATATCCAAGGAGAGAATGCAGTCATCACCTCACAACTGCAGCTTGATCTGGTGTCGGTGGATGGGGCTTCAGTCCCCACCTGTATACCCCAGGGATGCTGGGCAGTCGGCCCAGATCCCCAACAGCAGGATGGAGTGAGCCCAGTCCCCCTGTCTTCTCTCCAGCGGCAGAAAGGACTCCAGGGAGAAGGTCCAGGCCTCTCCCCAGCGGCAGATATGTTCTCAGAGAGGCAGAGGTTGGCTGGGTGAGTAATACTCTGTTTGGAATAATTTATTTGGGGTACTGTGTGGGTACAGGCAGTAGAGGACTGGAACTACCGACTAACTTCGGAGTCAACCCATCTGGGGTCTCCTCCTGTGTTAGTCTCCTGCCGAAAGGGGAGAAATAGGACAGACCTAGCCGGGACAGAGGCTGTTGGAGAGGACTGAATGCAAGCCTCTTGCCTTTTGATTATGGGCCCTGGCATTGTGGGGAATGGTGCTCTCTGTGAGCTGTATGCCTGGGGACCCTGGGGTTGGTGTTACTTTGGATTCAGCTCCATGTCCCCCCAAAACACACAGACTCTGGGAACCCTTTATATGCCATATTAGAATGATAAGACTGAATTATACTGTTGGGACACATCCTGCGAGGAGATGCTGGTGTCATCAACTCCAACTACCTGTGTTTATGTTAATTGAATGAGCTGATCACATTGTCCTCTATACAATGTAGGAGATGGGACGACTCCTATTGGAGCTGCTGCTATTGTGAGAAAATGTCCTGTGATAATTAACTCAGTCTGGGCAAAAGGTCATGTCTCAATCACCTAGGCTGTATAAAGGATTAGTTAATTAGCTCATGTTAATTAGGTTACAGTTGTATTGTTAGAGGAGGTTCCAACAGCATATAAAGTCTTGTAATTTTGATTCTAAATAAAAATAGTTCATGGTAGCAACAAGTAAGTGTCGCCTTGTTTTGTGCTCAGAGAGGTTAGAATATCTGTATACAGACTGGGAGGAAGTGGTATATGACGGAAGCACTCAAGCGGAGTTTGGGACGTTCCGTGACAACGACTAATAGTTGTCCTGTGGACAGATTCTCCCACCTGAGCTGTGGATCTCTGCAGCTCCTCCAGGGTTACCATGGACCTCTTGGCTCTTCTCTGATGAATGTTCTCCTTGCCCGGCCGGTCAGTTTAGGTGGACGGCCATGTCTTGGTAGGTTGGCAGTTGTGCCATACTCTTTCCATTTTCCGATGATGGATTGAACAGAGCTCCGTGAGATGATCAAAGCTTGGGAGATTTTATTATAACCTAACCCTGCTTTATACTTCTCCACAACTTTATCCCTGACCTGTCTGGTGTGTTCCTTGGCCTTCATTAAGCTGTTTGTTCACTAAGGTTCTCTAACAAACCTCTGAGGGCTTCACAGAACAGCTGTATTTATACTGAGATTAAATGACACACAGGTGGACTCTATTTACTAATTAGGTGACTTCTGAAGGCAATTGGTTCCTGTAGATTTTAGTTAGGGGTATCCGAGTAAAGGGGGCTGAAAACAAATGCCCCCCCACACTTTTCACACATTTGTATCATTTATCATTTTCCTTCCACTTCACAATTATGTGACACTTTGTGTTGGTCTACCACATAAAATCCCAATAAAATACATTTACATGTTTTTGGTTGTAACAAAATGTGGGGAATCTCAAGGGAGAAGGTGTATATTGTGGAGATGAGCAGTCTGGGGAAGGAATGTGTCCAGGTCTGTAGATATCATATTCCCGGGGGGGTGATGTCTGGTCTCTGTCCCCCAACACCCCCCCCGTGTACGGTGTCATGTCTGACTTCTCTCTCCTCTCCAGGCCAGCCTTCCTCCCTGATCCCAATGATGGAAGTCTCTACACCCTGGGCAGTAAACATAGCGAGGGGCTGACGGTAAGATTCTGCAAGAAGTGGGGGGTCACACGAGGTAGAGGTGGCGATCGGTGTTCAGGGTAATGGGAGGGGCCGTCACATGGGGGCGGTGTCGGTAATGGGAGGGGCCCTCACATGGGGTGGTGTCAGGGTAATGGCAGGGGCCGTCACATGGGGTGGTGTCAGGGTAATGGCAGGGGCCGTCACATGGGGTGGGCCCGGTGTCGGGGTAATGGGAGGGGCCGTCACATGGGGTGGGCCCGGTGTCGGGGTATTGGGAGGGGCCGTCACATGGGGTGGGCCCGGTGTCGGGGTATTGGGAGGGGCCGTCACATGGGGTGGGCCCGGTGTCGGGGTATTGGGAGGGGCCGTCACATGGGGTGGGCCCGGTGTCGGGGTAATGGGAGGGGCCGTCACATGGGGTGGGCCCGGTGTCGGGGTAATGGGAGGGGCCGTCACATGGGGTGGGCCCGGTGTCGGGGTAATGGGAGGGGCCGTCACATGGGGTGGGCCCGGTGTCGGGGTAATGGGAGGGGCCGTCACATGGGGTGGGCCCGGTGTCGGGGTAATGGGAGGGGCCGTCACATGGGGTGGGCCCGGTGTCGGGGTAATGGGAGGGGCCGTCACATGGGGTGGGCCCGGTGTCGGGGTAATGGGAGGGGCCGTCACATGGGGTGGGCCCGGTGTCGGGGTAATGGGAGGGGCCGTCACATGGGGTGGGCCCGGTGTCGGGGTAATGGGAGGGGCCGTCACATGGGGTGGGCCCGGTGTCGGGGTAATGGGAGGGGCCGTCACATGGGGTGGGCCCGGTGTCGGGGTAATGGGAGGGGCCGTCACATGGGGTGGGCCCGGTGTCGGGGTAATGGGAGGGGCCGTCACATGGGGTGGGCCCGGTGTCGGGGTAATGGGAGGGGCCGTCACATGGGGTGGGCCCGGTGTCGGGGTAATGGGAGGGGCCGTCACATGGGGTGGGCCCGGTGTCGGGGTAATGGGAGGGGCCGTCACATGGGGTGGGCCCGGTGTCGGGGTAATGGGAGGGGCCGTCACATGGGGTGGGCCCGGTGTCGGGGTAATGGGAGGGGCCGTCACATGGGGTGGGCCCGGTGTCGGGGTAATGGGAGGGGCCGTCACATGGGGTGGGCCCGGTGTCGGGGTAATGGGAGGGGCCGTCACATGGGGTGGGCCCGGTGTCGGGGTAATGGGAGGGGCCGTCACATGGGGTGGGCCCGGTGTCGGGGTAATGGGAGGGGCCGTCACATGGGGTGGGCCCGGTGTCGGGGTAATGGGAGGGGCCGTCACATGGGGTGGGCCCGGTGTCGGGGTAATGGGAGGGGCCGTCACATGGGGTGGGCCCGGTGTCGGGGTAATGGGAGGGGCCGTCACATGGGGTGGGCCCGGTGTCGGGGTAATGGGAGGGGCCGTCAAATGGGGTGGGCCCGGTGTCAGGGTAATGGGAGGGGCCGTCACTCTGGGTGGGCCCGGTATCAGGGTAATGGGAGGGGCTGTCACATGGGGGGAAGGTGGGCCGGTGTCAGGGTAATGGGAGGGGCCGTCACTCTGGGTGGGCCCGGTATCAGGGTAATGGGAGGGGCTGTCACATGGGGGGAAGGTGGGCCGGTGTCAGGGTAATGGGAGGGGCCGTCACTCTGGGTGGGCCCGGTATCAGGGTAATGGGAGGGGCCGTCACTCTGGGTGGGCCCGGTATCAGGGTAATGGGAGGGGCTGTCACATGGGGGGAAGGTGGGCCGGTGTCAGGGTAATGGGAGGGGCCGTCACTCTGGGTGGGCCCGGTATCAGGGTAATGGGAGGGGCTGTCACATGGGGGGAAGGTGGGCCGGTGTCAGGGTAATGGGAGGGGCGGTCACTCTGGGTGGGCCCGGTATCAGGGTAATGGGAGGGGCTGTCACATGGGGGGGAAGGTGGGCCGGTGTCAGGGTAATGGGAGGGGCGGTCACGCTGGGTGTAGGCCAGTGTCAGGGTAATTGGAGGGGCCATCACACTGAGGGGGGTCACATCTTGTCCCTTTTCGTATATTTGCAGAAGCTTCCCTTCACTATCCCAGAGCTGGTCCAGGCCTCTCCATGTCGCAGCTCGGATGGAATACTGTATATGGGTGAGTGGGGGGGGAGGGGTCAGTGTGGGAAGTCCTCCTGTATCTGTATTCTCCTGTGACTGTCCCCCTATAATATGAAGAGGATGGGGGCAGATTGTATGCAGCATGTGAATGAGGTGCACAATCCGTCACCAGGTAGGAATGTGATTGGTGCAGATGGGGATGAGGTCGGCATATATATGTGATCAGTGATTGGACGGCCCCATATATTGGATCCAGACATTGGTGGGTCTCCTGTGTGATGTCATGAAGTGGGTGTGGACATGGGATGTGTGATCAGTGATTGGATGCAGACATTGGTGGGTCTCCTGTGTGATGTCATGAAGTGGGTGTGGACATGGGATGTGTGATCAGTGATTGGACGGCCCCATATATTGGATGTAGACATTAGTGGGTCTCCTGTGTGATGTCATGAAGTGGGTGTGGACATGGGATGTGTGATCAGTGATTGGATGCAGACATTGGTGGGTCTCCTGTGTGAAGTCATGAAGTGGGTGTGGACATGGGATGTGTGATCAGTGATTGGACGGCCCCATATATTGGATGTAGACATTGGTGGGTCTCCTGTGTGATGTCATGAAGTGGGTGTAGACCTCTGTGGTTGTTCTCCATACAGGGAAGAAGCAGGACGTTTGGTATGTTGTTGATCTGGTAACGGGAGAGAAGCAGCAGACTCTGACCTCGTCCTTCGCAGAGAGTGTCTGTCCGTCCACCACACTGCTGTACCTGGGCAGGACAGGTGAGTCCCTCTATCTTCATCTGTGATGTCACCATTAGTGGATGATGTCATGACTCTAGATAACGCAGGCCTCCAGTGATATAAAGCTGCACTCCATAGTCTGGTCACCCCCAGGATTTGAAGATTGGACACACCCCCGCAGTGACCCCGGAAGGTCATTGCCTCCCACTTCCTGACTTGTAGCTTGGATCTATAAAAGAAAATGGCAGACCACCTGTGGATAACTCCATGCAGCTGATCACACCCCAGGTATGGAGGTAGCTGATTGGCTGTGTGGGGTGGGTCCCGGGGTGTGGAAGCAGCTGATTGGCTGCGTGGGGTGGGTCCCGGGGTGTGGAAGCAGCTGATTGCCTGTGTGGGGTGGGTCCCGGGTTGTGGAAGCAGCTGATTGGCTGTGTGGTTGGGTCCCGGGGTGTGGAGGCAGCTGATTGGCTGCGTGAGGTGGGTCCCGGGGTATGGAGGCAGCTGATTGGCTGTGTAGGGTGGGTCCCGGGGTGTGGAGGCAGCTGATTGCCTGTGTGGGATGGGTCCCGGGGTGTGGAGGTAGCTGATTGGCTGCGTGAGGTGGGTCCCGGGGTATGGAGGCAGCTGATTGGCTGTGTAGGGTGGGTCCCGGGGTGTGGAGGCAGCTGATTGCCTGTGTGGGATGGGTCCCGGGGTGTGGAGGTAGCTTTGTGGGTGGGTCCCGGGTTGTGGAAGCAGCTGATTGGCTGTTTGGTTGGGTCCCGGGGTGTGGAGGCAGCTGATTGGCTGCGTGAGGTGGGTCCCGGGGTATGGAGGCAGCTGATTGGCTGCGTGAGGTGGGTCCCGGTGTATGGAGGCAGCTGATTGGCTGTGTGGGATGGGTCCCGGGGTGTGGAGGTAGCTTTGTGGGTGGGTCCCGGGGTGTGGATGCAGCTGATTGCCTGTGTAGGGTGGGTCCCGGGGTGTGGAAGCAGCTGATTGGCTGTGTGGGGTGGGTCCCGGTGTGGAGGCAGCTGATTGGCTGTGTGGGGTGGGTCCCGGTGTGGAGGCAGCTGATTGGCTGTGTGGGGTGGGTCCCGGTGTGGAGGCAGCTGATTGGCTGTGTGGGTGGGTCCCGGGGTGTGGAGGCAGCTGATTGGCTGTGTGGGTGGGTCCCGGGGTGTGGAGGCAGCTGATTGCCTGTGTGGGGTGGAGGCAGCTGATTGGCTGTGTGGGGTGGGTCCCGGTGTGGAGGCAGCTGATTGGCTGTGTGGGGTGGGTCCCGGTGTGGAGGCAGCTGATTGGCTGTGTGGGTGGGTCCCGGGGTGTGGAGGCAGCTGATTGGCTGTGTGGGTGGGTCCCGGGGTGTGGAGGCAGCTGATTGCCTGTGTGGGGTGGGTCCTGGTGTGGAGGCAGCTGATTGGCTGTGTGGGTGGGTCCCGGGGTGTGGAGGCAGCTGTGTGGGTGGGTCCCGGGGTGTGGAGGCAGCTGATTGCCTGTGTGGGGTGGGTCCCGGGGTGTGGAAGCAGCTGTGTGGGTGGGTCCCGGGGTGTGGAAGCAGCTGTGTGGGTGGGTCCCGGGGTGTGGAGGCAGCTGATTGGCTGTGTGGGTGGGTCCCGGGGTATGGAGGCAGCTGTGTGGGTGGGTCCCGGGGTGTGGAGGCAGCTCATTGGCTGTGTGGGTGGGTCCTGGGGTGTGGAAGCAGCTGTGTGGGTGGGTCCCGGGGTGTGGAGGCAGCTGTGTGGGTGGGTCCCGGGGTATGGAGGCAGCTGATTGGCTGTGTGGGTGGGTCCTGGGGTGTGGAGGGAGCTGTGTGGGTGGGTCCCGGGGTGTGGAGGCAGCTGTGTGGGTGGGTCCCGGGGTATGGAGGCAGCTGTGTGGGTGGGTCTCGGGGTATGGAGGCAGCTGATTGGCTGTGTGGGTGGGTCCCGGGGTATGGAGGCAGCTGATTGCCTGTGTGGGGTGGGTCCCGGGGTGTGGAAGCAGCTGTGTGGGTGGGTCCCGGGGTGTGGAAGCAGCTGTGTGGGTGGGTCCCGGGGTGTGGAGGCAGCTGTGTGGGTGGGTCCCGGGGTGTGGAAGCAGCTGTGTGGGTGGGTCCCGGGGTGTGGAAGCAGCTGTGTGGGTGGGTCCCGGGGTGTGGAAGCAGCTGTGTGGGTGGGTCCCGGGGTGTGGAGGCAGCTGTGTGGGTGGGTCCCGGGGTGTGGAGGCAGCTGTGTGGGTGGGTCCCGGGGTGTGGAAGCAGCTGTGTGGGTGGGTCCCGGGGTGTGGAGGCAGCTGATTGGCTGTGTGTGGTGGGTCCCGGGGTATGGAAGCAGCTGATTGGCTGTGTAGGGTGGGTCCCGGGGTGTGGAGGCAGCTGATTGTGTGGGTGGGTGGGTCCCGGGGTGTGGAGGCAGCTGTGTGGGTGGTTCCTGGGGTGTGGAGGCAGCTGTGTGGGTGGGTCCCGGGGTGTGGAGGCAGCTCATTGGCTGTGTGGGTGGGTCCTGGGGTGTGGAAGCAGCTGTGTGGGTGGGTCCCGGGGTGTGGAGGCAGCTGTGTGGGTGGGTCCCGGGGTATGGAGGCAGCTGATTGGCTGTGTGGGTGGGTCCTGGGGTGTGGAGGGAGCTGTGTGGGTGGGTCCCGGGGTGTGGAGGCAGCTGTGTGGGTGGGTCCCGGGGTATGGAGGCAGCTGTGTGGGTGGGTCTCGGGGTATGGAGGCAGCTGATTGGCTGTGTGGGTGGGTCCCGGGGTATGGAGGCAGCTGATTGCCTGTGTGGGGTGGGTCCCGGGGTGTGGAAGCAGCTGTGTGGGTGGGTCCCGGGGTGTGGAAGCAGCTGTGTGGGTGGGTCCCGGGGTGTGGAGGCAGCTGTGTGGGTGGGTCCCGGGGTGTGGAAGCAGCTGTGTGGGTGGGTCCCGGGGTGTGGAAGCAGCTGTGTGGGTGGGTCCCGGGGTGTGGAGGCAGCTGTGTGGGTGGGTCCCGGGGTGTGGAGGCAGCTGTGTGGGTGGGTCCCGGGGTGTGGAAGCAGCTGTGTGGGTGGGTCCCGGGGTGTGGAGGCAGCTGATTGGCTGTGGCTGTGTGTGGTGGGTCCCGGGGTATGGAAGCAGCTGATTGGCTGTGTAGGGTGGGTCCCGGTGTATGGAGGTGGGTGGGTCCCGGGGTGTGGAGGCAGCTGTGTGGGTGGTTCCCGGGGTGTGGAGGCAGCTGTGTGGGTGGGTCCCGGGGTGTGGAGGCAGCTGATTGGCTGTGTGGGGTGGGTCCTGGTGTGGAGGCAGCTGATTGGCTGTGTGGGTGGGTCCCGGGGTGTGGAGGCAGCTGTGTGGGTGGGTCCCGGGGTGTGGAGGCAGCTGTGTGGGTGGGTCCCGGGGTGTGGAGGCAGCTGTGTGGGTGGGTCCCGGGGTGTGGAGGCAGCTGTGTGGGTGGGTCCCGGGGTGTGGAAGCAGCTGTGTGGGTGGGTCCCGGGGTGTGGAGGCAGCTGTGTGGGTGGGTCCCGGGGTGTGGAGGCAGCTGATTGGCTGTGTGGGTGGGTCCCGGGGTGTGGAGGCAGCTGATTGGCTGTGTGTGGTGGGTCCCGGGGTGTTGAGGCAGCTGATTGGCTGTGTGGGTGGGTCCCGGTGTGGAGGCAGCTGATTGGCTGTGTGGGGTGGGTCCCGGGGTGTGGAAGCAGCTGTGTGGGTGGGTCCCGGGGTGTGGAGGCAGCTGATTGGGTGTGTGGGTGGGTCCCGGGGTGTGGAGGCAGCTGATTGGCTGTGTGGGGTGGGTCCCGGGGTGTGGAAGCAGCTGTGTGGGTGGGTCCCGGGGTGTGGAGGCAGCTGATTGGGTGGGTCCTGGTATGAGGAATGACGTTTTGTATTGCAGAGTATACAATCACCATGTATGACACGAAGAATAAAGAACTGCGCTGGAACGCCACCTACTATGACTATGCCGCCCCCCTGCCTGACGAGGGCACCGATTACAGTAAGCTCCGGTTGAAGCTGTCTGGTTTTGGGGGAGGGGGCGTTGTTTCTTCATAGAAGGGGTTGTGATTTGGGTCTCTCTTGTAGAAATGTCTCACTTTGTGTCCAATGGGGACGGTCTGGTGGTGACGGTAGACAGCGATTCGGGGGACGTCCTGTGGATCCAGAATTACGCCTCTCCGGTGGTGGCGCTGTACATCTGGCAGAGGGAAGGCCTCAGGAAGGTCCTACACACCAATGTGGGGGTGGAGACGCTGCGCTATCTCACCTTCATGTCCGGGGAGGTGGGCCGTATCACCAAGTGGAAGTATCCCTTCCCCAAAGAAACCGAGACCAAAAGTCAGCTGATGTGAGTGACAACCTTCCCATTCCAGGATAGGAGGGGACACAGGAAGGGGCGGAGCCTCACTGGTCACATGTCTCTTGTTTTGTCTCCAGGCCGACTCTGTATGTGGGCAAGTATTCCAGCAGCCTGTACGCCTCGTCCTCCCTGGTGCATGAAGGGGTCACCGTGGTGGTAAGTGTCCCTCTGTGTGACTTTACAAAGTAACCAATCAGAGCTCCCCAAGCCTTAGGGATGACTGTATGTCTTGTCTGTAGCCCAGAGGAAGAGCAATCCCCCTGCTGGATGGACCCACCAGAGATGGGGTGACCATAGAGGAGAACGGAGAGTGTGAGTTCACCCCCAGCACCGATCTGAAGACTCTCCCTGGGGGCAAAGGGAAAGACAAGCTGAATTACTGGAGGAACCATTGGCTGTTAATAGGTATGAACTCTGCCCCCTGCTGGGCACATCTAGTACTACTAGTAGCTTCCCCTCCTTTATAATGTATGACCGGCAGTGTCGGGGCCCGGACTGTTCTGGGGGCGCCCTTAGGAACCATAGAGAACCCCCAATGACAGAAGAAGGCTTCACAGGTGTGTGGTGGGAGTTCATATTCCACATATCTGATTGGCTGCCATAGGTAAAGTGCATTGGCCATTACTATCATGTGTTTCTTAAGACTCTTCATAGCTGAGCAGCAACATAAACATACACCCCCCACCCCCCATCACTCGGATCTCATCCCCCTCCAATTATATCTCTACAGGACATCATGAAATCCCACTGTCTGCCCCAACCAAAATCCTGGATACCTTCCCATCCACCCTCCCCCGGGGAGGAGAGAACGTCATAGAGACCGCCCGGGACAAGGCACTCTTCAATGAGGTGAGGAGGGGGTGGGGAAGGGGAGGTGTATACGGGGGGGGGGTTCTGGTTTCCAATGTCTGTATACAGGTCTCCTGGCTGAGGTCTGTTCTCCCTCCAAGTCACACACCTCAGTGGATCACACCCCGTTCACGGAGAACGTCACTAGAAGGAGGACCTAAACATGATCTCCAGAAAATGATCTCATGTAGTGTGTGTGTGTGTGTGCTCCTCTCCTCCTATTGGGTGTGTGAGAGGCTCTCTGCCACACAGGACCATGCGGAGGTCTGACATGGTTCCCTTTAACCACAATATGTACATAACATCCTAAATTGTCTCAAGGTGATCACCAGGCACCCCCCCCCTCCACCATGCTTCACATCTGGGATGAAGATGATTGGTTCCTCAGTGTGAAGGAAATTCCATCACATGTAGTAGAGAGAAGCCCCCCCACCTCTTAGTTACGGGATTTCCTCCTCTTGGTTATGTCTGTGCGTCATCCCAACTGCACTGCTACAAGCCTTCTTCATTCTGTACTGGTGTCCTTCCCTTTGATTGGCTGATACAAGTCCTTCCCTTCTGATTGGCACACACACGAGTCCTTCCCTTCTGATTGGCACACACACGAGTCCTTCCCTTCTGATTGGCACACACACGAGTCCTTCCCTTGTGATTGGCACACACACGAGTCCTTTCCCTTGTGATTGGCACACACGAGTCCTTTCCCTTGTGATTGGCACACACACGAGTCCTTTCCCTTGTGATTGGCACACACACGAGTCCTTTCCCTTGTGATTGGCACACACACGAGTCCTTTCCCTTGTGATTGGCACACACACGAGTCCTTCCCTTGTGATTGGCACACACACGAGTCCTTCCCTTGTGATTGGCACACACACGAGTCCTTCCCTTGTGATTGGCACACACACGAGTCCTTCCCTTGTGATTGGCACACACACGAGTCCTTCCCTTGTGATTGGCACACACACGAGTCCTTCCCTTGTGATTGGAGCACACGTCTTTTCCCTTGTGATTGGCGCACACGAGTCCTTTCCCTTGTGATTGGAGCACACGAGTCCTTTCTCTTGTGATTGGCGCACACGAGTCCTTTCCCTTGTGATTGGCGCACACGAGTCCTTTCCCTTGTGATTGGCGCACACGAGTCCTTTCCCTTGTGATTGGCGCACACGAGTCCTTTCCCTTGTGATTGGCGCACACGAGTCCTTTCCCTTGTGATTGGCGCACACGAGTCCTTTCCCTTGTGATTGGCGCGCACACGAGTCCCTTCCCTTGTGATTGGAGCACACGAGTCCTTTCCCTTGTGATTGGAGCACACGAGTCCTTTCCCTTGTGATTGGAGCACACGAGTCTTTTCCCTTGTGATTGGAGCACACGAGTCCTTTCCCTTGTGATTGGCGCACACGAGTCCTTCCCTTGTGATTGGCGCACACGAGTCCTTTCCCTTGTGATTGGCGCACACGAGTCCTTTCCCTTGTGATTGGCGCACACGAGTCCTTTCCCTTGTGATTGGCGCGCACACGAGTCCCTTCCCTTGTGATTGGCGCGCACACGAGTCCCTTCCCTTGTGATTGGAGCACACGAGTCCTTTCCCTTGTGATTGGCGCACACGAGTCCTTTCCCTTGTGATTGGCGCACACGAGTCCTTTCCCTTGTGATTGGCGCGCACACGAGTCCCTTCCCTTGTGATTGGAGCACACGAGTCCTTCCCTTCTGATTGGAGCACACGAGTCCTTTCCCTTGTGATTGGCGCACACGAGTCCTTTCCCTTGTGATTGGCGCACACGAGTCCTTTCCCTTGTGATTGGCGCACACGAGTCCTTTCCCTTGTGATTGGCGCACACGAGTCCTTTCCCTTGTGATTGGAGCACACGAGTCCTTCCCTTGTGATTGGCGCACACGAGTCCTTTCCCTTGTGATTGGCGCACACGAGTCCTTTCCCTTGTGATTGGCGCACACGAGTCCTTTCCCTTGTGATTGGCGCACACGAGTCCTTTCCCTTGTGATTGGCGCGCACACGAGTCCCTTCCCTTGTGATTGGAGCACACGAGTCCTTTCCCTTGTGATTGGAGCACACGAGTCCTTTCCCTTGTGATTGGAGCACACGAGTCTTTTCCCTTGTGATTGGAGCACACGAGTCCTTTCCCTTGTGATTGGCGCACACGAGTCCTTCCCTTGTGATTGGCGCACACGAGTCCTTTCCCTTGTGATTGGCGCACACGAGTCCTTTCCCTTGTGATTGGCGCACACGAGTCCTTTCCCTTGTGATTGGCGCGCACACGAGTCCCTTCCCTTGTGATTGGCGCGCACACGAGTCCCTTCCCTTGTGATTGGAGCACACGAGTCCTTTCCCTTGTGATTGGCGCACACGAGTCCTTTCCCTTGTGATTGGCGCACACGAGTCCTTTCCCTTGTGATTGGCGCGCACACGAGTCCCTTCCCTTGTGATTGGAGCACACGAGTCCTTCCCTTCTGATTGGAGCACACGAGTCCTTTCCCTTGTGATTGGCGCACACGAGTCCTTTCCCTTGTGATTGGCGCACACGAGTCCTTTCCCTTGTGATTGGCGCACACGAGTCCTTTCCCTTGTGATTGGCGCACACGAGTCCTTTCCCTTGTGATTGGAGCACACGAGTCCTTCCCTTGTGATTGGCGCACACGAGTCCTTTCCCTTGTGATTGGCGCACACGAGTCCTTTCCCTTGTGATTGGAGCACACGAGTCTTTTCCCTTGTGATTGGAGCACACGAGTCCTTTCCCTTGTGATTGGCGCACACGAGTCCTTTCCCTTGTGATTGGCGCACACGAGTCCTTCCCTTGTGATTGGAGCACACGAGTCCTTTCCCTTGTGATTGGCGCACACGAGTCCTTTCCCTTGTGATTGGCGCACACGAGTCCTTTCCCTTGTGATTGGCGCACACGAGTCCTTTCCCTTGTGATTGGCGCACACGAGTCCTTTCCCTTGTGATTGGCTGGCAGTACTGTGTACTTGAATGATTGTATGGCGTGGGTTGCTTGAAGTCACAAACGTGTACCACTATACCCGTACAGCATGGAGAACTGGGGGGCACAGTGTTCATCTGATGTGGGTTGGAGGGCTTGGTGACCGTGTAATAAGGATCTACCCTTATTTCATTGGGGGGGGGGGGGCGCACACACAGATCTGAAATGTTTGCAGTAATGAGTGTTGATTGGTAATTGGGGGTCCAGACACTTTTGTAGATTTTGGTGCTTTTTAGACTCCACCCAGTCGGCACTTTTTTTGATTCGGATCATTTTTTGTGATTTTGCATTGTTACAGGAACAACCAGCCTCAGTCCGGTTCCCGGTGTACTATGAGTGGATTCTATTACAGATTGGCATTAGATGGGTGTGACACCGGTTTAGTAATAGGGGTGTGATCCCAGCAGATCCCGCGCTCTCTGGGGGTGAACGACTCTGTGGGCGGAGTTTCAGTAACAAACATTGAACCGTGTTGGGGGGGATGTGGAGGCTTCCAGTGTTGGGGGAGAGATGTGGAGGCTTCCCGTTTTGGGGGGGGGGGGGGATGTGGCGACTTTCCGTCTTCAGGGGATGTGGAGGCTTCCCGTGTTGGGGGAGATGTGTTGGGGGAGAGATGTGGAGGCTTCCCGTGTTGGGGGAGAGATGTGGAGGCTTCCCGTTTTGGGGGAGAGATGTGGAGGCTTCTCGTTTTGGGGGGGGGGGGGGGGATGTGGAGACTTTCCGTCTTCGGGGGATGTGGAGGCTTCCCGTGTTGGGGGAGAGATGTGGAGGCTTCCCGTTTTGGGGGAGAGATGTGGAGGCTTCCCGTGTTGGGGGAGATGTGTTGGGGGAGAGATGTGGAGGCTTCCCGTGTTGGGGGAGAGATGTGGAGGCTTCCCGTTTTGGGGGAGAGATGTGGAGGCTTCAATTTCCGCACAGTCATTGCTCAAAACTGGAAGAGCAATCTGATGGTGGGACTCAGGTGTTCAGAGGTAGGGATTGCTCCTCGAAAGGCAGGTGACACTTTTTTATTATTAGATATGGATGACGTGAGAACATTCTGAAGGGTTCACATACTTTCCTGCCACCTGTGTCATGGCTGCAATATTAGATGACTTGTAATTTATAAGGACCTGTCACAGCTGAAGCTCCTGCTCAGTACTGGAGACCACCACCCCCAGCATTGTTCTGGAGCCTCTCTGTGATAGGTCACCTCCAGTGTTTCATAGAAATGGTTCCCCTCACCCTCTCTTCCTGTGTTCTATCACTTGGCAGGAGTTGTTAGAGATGGTGGAGGACCCCCCAGAACAGCTGCCCCCGTCCTACCCTCAGGAAATCTCTGACATATCGAAGCCATTCCTGCCCAAGCCAGAGGCTCCGGTGGACTCGATGCTGAAGGACCTGGCCACCATCATCCTCAGCACTTTCCTCCTGGCGGGATGGGTAGCCTTTGTCATCACATATCCTAAGGTAAGTGAGACGTTCCCCGAGGACCCCCCCCCCCAATCCATGGTTCACCCCAGTCATTCTTGTGTCTGTGCCCCCCAGACTGTCCAGCAGCAGCAGCAGTTGCAGCACCAGCAGTTCCAGAAGCAGCTGGAGGAGAAGATCCAACTTCTGCAGGTTCAGCACGCCCCTTTCCAGCCGGCTGAGGGTACGAATGGAGATTATCTGGATATGACTGGCATGCGGTGTGAGAGCTCAGCTAACAGCACCCCCAACATGTCCCCGAAGGCCTCCAACCACTCGCTGCACTCCAATTTGTCCGTGTCTGAGGTCGGCAGTGTCACCTCCATGGAGCAGGAGGACGGAGGTAACGGAGTTCTGCTTTATGTATCTTCTCTGTGACACAACAGAGTCCAGCACACTGAGCCGACCGGCTCTGGTATTCTTCATCGTACATTGGGTGCTTGTCCAATGTCCTGGCTGGTTATACATTGTACTGTTTTCTTGTGCAGATGATGATGATGTGACGGTGACGGTGGGCAAGATTTCCTTCAACCCCCGAGAGGTCCTTGGTCATGGAGCAGAGGGAACCATCGTCTACAGGTCACCATTTCACTCAACTCTCAGCTTGTATCACTTCTGTCTGTGTCAGTGATCCTTCCATTACCCATTCAAGGAAAAGGGTCACCCCCCACCCCCACGCTACCCAGTGGTACATTCCCTTCACACATCCCCCCCCCCCCCAACCGCCCCTGTGGTATGTCCCCTCTCCCTCAACCCACCCTGTAATTCTTCACTGCCTACCCGCTCATATTGTATATCTCTCTTCTCCCTGCAGGGGGCGCTTTGATAACAGAGATGTGGCGGTGAAGAGGATCCTGCCGGAGTGTTTTAGTTTTGCAGATAGAGAAGTTCAGCTGCTGAGAGAATCTGATGAGAATCCCAACGTCGTCCGATACTTCTGTACAGAGAGAGACCGCCAGTTCCAGTATATCGCCATAGAGCTGTGTGCAGCCACCCTGCAGGAGGTCAGTAGTCACCGGAGAGGTTGTCATCCCCCCCCCCCCAATGGCTGTGTGTCTTATGTCTGTCCTCTCCATCTCCTCCAATGGCCGTATGTGTCTTATGTCTGTCCTCACCATCTCCTCCAATGGCTGTGTGTCTTATGTCTGTCCTCTATTCTCACCATCTCCTCCAATGGCTGTGTGTCTTATGTCTGTCCTCACCATCTCCTCCAATGGCCGTGTGTCTTATGTCTGTCCTCTGTCCTCACCATCTCCTCCAATGGCTGTGTGTCTTATGTCTGTCCTCTGTCCTCACCATCTCCTCCAATGGTTGTGTGTGTCTTATATCTGTCCTCACCATCTCCCCCAATGGCCGTGTGTGTCTTATGTCTGTCCTCTGTCCTCACCATCTCCTCCAATGGCCGTGTGTGTCTTATGTCTGTCCTCTGTCCTCACCATCTCCTCCAATGGCTGTGTGTCTTATGTCTGTCCTCTGTCCTCACCATCTCCCCCAATGGCCGTGTGTCTTATGTCTGTCCTCTGTCCTCACCATCTCCTCCAATGGCTGTGTGTCTTATGTCTGTCCTCACCATCTCCTCCAATGGTTGTGTGTCTTATGTCTGTCCTCTGTCCTCACCATCTCCTCCAATGGCTGTGTGTCTTATGTCTGTCCTCACCATCTCCTCCAATGGCTGTGTGTCTTATGTCTGTCCTCTGTCCTCACCATCTCCCCCAATGGCTGTGTGTCTTATGTCTGTCCTCACCATCTCCTCCAATGGTTGTGTGTGTCTTATATCTGTCCTCACCATCTCCCCCAATGGCCGTGTGTGTCTTATGTCTGTCCTCACCATCTCCTCCAATGGCTGTGTGTCTTATGTCTGTCCTCACCATCTCCTCCAATGGCTGTGTGTCTTATGTCTGTCCTCTGTCCTCACCATCTCCCCCAATGGCTGTGTGTCTTATGTCTGTCCTCTGTCCTCACCATCTCCCCCAATAGCTGTGTGTCTTATGTCTGTCCTCACCATCTCCTCCAATGGCTGTGTGTCTTATGTCTGTCCTCTGTCCTCACCATCTCCTCCAATGGCTGTGTGTCTTATGTCTGTCCTCTGTCCTCACCATCTCCCCCAATGGCCGTGTGTCTTATGTCTGTCCTCTGTCCTCACCATCTCCTCCAATGGCTGTGTGTCTTATGTCTGTCCTCTCCATCTCCTCCAATGGCCGTATGTGTCTTATGTCTGTCCTCACCATCTCCTCCAATGGCCGTGTGTCTTATGTCTGTCCTCTGTCCTCACCATCTCCTCCAATGGTTGTGTGTGTCTTATATCTGTCCTCACCATCTCCTCCAATGGCCGTGTGTGTCTTATGTCTGTCCTCTGTTCTCACCATCTCCTCCAATGGTTGTGTGTGTCTTATGTCTGTCCTCTGTCCTCACCATCTCCTCCAATGGCTGTGTGTCTTATGTCTGTCCTCTGTCCTCACCATCTCCCCCAATGGCCGTGTGTCTTATGTCTGTCCTCTGTCCTCACCATCTCCTCCAATGGCTGTGTGTCTTATGTCTGTCCTCACCATCTCCTCCAATGGTTGTGTGTCTTATGTCTGTCCTCTGTCCTCACCATCTCCTCCAATGGCTGTGTGTCTTATGTCTGTCCTCTGTCCTCACCATCTCCCCCAATGGCCATGTGTGTCTTATGTCTGTCCTCTGTCCTCACCATCTCCCCCAATGGCTGTGTGTCTTATGTCTGTCCTCACCATCTCCTCCAATGGTTGTGTGTCTTATGTCTGTCCTCTGTTCTCACCATCTCCTCCAATGGTTGTGTGTGTCTTATATCTGTCCTCACCATCTCCCCCAATGGCCGTGTGTGTCTTATGTCTGTCCTCTGTCCTCACCATCTCCTCCAATGGCCGTGTGTCTTATGTCTGTCCTCTGTCCTCACCATCTCCTCCAATGGCTGTGTGTCTTATGTCTGTCCTCACCATCTCCTCCAATGGCTGTGTGTCTTATGTCTGTCCTCACCATCTCCTCCAATGGCTGTGTGTCTTATGTCTGTCCTCTGTCCTCACCATCTCCCCCAATGGCCATGTGTGTCTTATGTCTGTCCTCTGTCCTCACCATCTCCCCCAATGGCTGTGTGTCTTATGTCTGTCCTCACCATCTCCTCCAATGGCCGTGTGTCTTATGTCTGTCCTCTGTCCTCACCATCTCCTCCAATGGCTGTGTGTCTTATGTCTGTCCTCACCATCTCCTCCAATGGTTGTGTGTCTTATGTCTGTCCTCTGTCCTCACCATCTCCTCCAATGGCTGTGTGTCTTATGTCTGTCCTCACCATCTCCTCCAATGGCTGTGTGTCTTATGTCTGTCCTCTGTCCTCACCATCTCCCCCAATGGCTGTGTGTCTTATGTCTGTCCTCACCATCTCCTCCAATGGTTGTGTGTGTCTTATATCTGTCCTCACCATCTCCCCCAATGGCCGTGTGTGTCTTATGTCTGTCCTCACCATCTCCTCCAATGGCTGTGTGTCTTATGTCTGTCCTCACCATCTCCTCCAATGGCTGTGTGTCTTATGTCTGTCCTCTGTCCTCACCATCTCCCCCAATGGCTGTGTGTCTTATGTCTGTCCTCACCATCTCCTCCAATGGTTGTGTGTCTTATGTCTGTCCTCTGTTCTCACCATCTCCTCCAATGGTTGTGTGTGTCTTATATCTGTCCTCACCATCTCCCCCAATGGCCGTGTGTGTCTTATGTCTGTCCTCTGTCCTCACCATCTCCTCCAATGGCCGTGTGTCTTATGTCTGTCCTCTGTCCTCACCATCTCCTCCAATGGCTGTGTGTCTTATGTCTGTCCTCACCATCTCCTCCAATGGCTGTGTGTCTTATGTCTGTCCTCACCATCTCCTCCAATGGCTGTGTGTCTTATGTCTGTCCTCTGTCCTCACCATCTCCCCCAATGGCCATGTGTGTCTTATGTCTGTCCTCTGTCCTCACCATCTCCCCCAATGGCTGTGTGTCTTATGTCTGTCCTCACCATCTCCTCCAATGGTTGTGTGTCTTATGTCTGTCCTCTGTTCTCACCATCTCCTCCAATGGTTGTGTGTGTCTTATATCTGTCCTCACCATCTCCCCCAATGGCCGTGTGTGTCTTATGTCTGTCCTCTGTCCTCACCATCTCCTCCAATGGCCGTGTGTCTTATGTCTGTCCTCTGTCCTCACCATCTCCTCCAATGGCTGTGTGTCTTATGTCTGTCCTCACCATCTCCTCCAATGGCTGTGTGTCTTATGTCTGTCCTCACCATCTCCTCCAATGGCTGTGTGTCTTATGTCTGTCCTCTGTCCTCACCATCTCCCCCAATGGCCATGTGTGTCTTATGTCTGTCCTCTGTCCTCACCATCTCCCCCAATGGCTGTGTGTCTTATGTCTGTCCTCACCATCTCCTCCAATGGTTGTGTGTCTTATGTCTGTCCTCTGTCCTCACCATCTCCCCCAATGGCTGTGTGTCTTATGTCTGTCCTCACCATCTCCTATAATGGTTGTGTGTGTCTTATGTCTGTCCTCTGTTCTCACCCTCTCCTTCAATGGCTGTGTGTCTTATGTCTGTCCTCTGTCCTCACCATCTCCTCCAATGGCCGTGTGTGTCTTATGTCTGTCCTCTGTTCTCACCATCTCCTCCAATGGTTGTGTGTGTCTTATGTCTGTCCTCACCATCTCCTCCAATGGCCGTGTGTGTCTTATGTCTGTCCTCTGTTCTCACCATCTCCTCCAATGGCTGTGTGTCTTATGTCTGTCCTCACCATCTCCTCCAATGGTTGTGTGTGTCTTATGTCTGTCCTCTGTTCTCACCCTCTCCTTCAATGGCCGTGTGTGTCTTATGTCTGTCCTCTGTTCTCACCATCTCCTCCAATGGCTGTGTGTCTTATGTCTGTCCTCTGTCCTCACCATCTCCTCCAATGGCTGTGTGTCTTATGTCTGTCCTCTGTCCTCACCATCAAACCCAATAGCTGTGTGTGTCTTATGTCTGTCCTCTGTCCTCACCATCTCCTCCAATGGCCGTGTGTGTCTTATGTCTGTCCTCTGTCCTCACCATCAAACCCAATAGCTGTGTGTCTTATGTCTGTCCTCTGTTCTCACCCTCTCCCCCAATGGCCGTGTGTGTCTTATGTCTGTCCTCACCATCTCCTCCAATGGCTGTGTGTCTTATGTCTGTCCCCTGTTCTCACCATCTCCTCCAATGGCTGTGTGTGTCTTATGTCTGTCCTCTGTTCTCACCATCTCCTCCAATGGCTGTGTGTGTCTTATCTTATGTCTGTCCTCTGTTCTCACCCTCTCCTCCAATGGCTATGTGTCTTATGTCTGTCCTCTGTTCTCACCCTCTCCTCCAATGGTTGTGTGTCTTATGTCTGTCCTCACCATCTCCTCCAATGGCTGTGTGTCTTATGTCTGTCCTCTGTTCTCACCCTCTCCTTCAATGGTTGTGTGTCTTATGTCTGTCCTCACCATCTCCTCCAATGGCTGTGTGTCTTGTGTCTGTCCTCTGTTCTCACCATCTCCTCCAATGGCCTTTATGTCTGTCCTCTGTTCCTCAGTACGTAGAAGAGAAGGACTTTGATCGGCACGGCCTAGAACCCATCACCCTCCTGGAGCAGACCATGTCCGGCCTGGCCTACCTCCACTCCCTGAACATCGGTAGGTGACCAGCCATCCATGTCTGGGACCAACCTTCTTATCTGACTGCTCTGTTCTCTGTACAGCACTGAGGTATATGTGACAGGGTCTCTTGAATGAACATTGTCCTGTTCTCTCTCAGTGCACCGTGACCTGAAGCCACACAACATCCTCATCTCAATGCCCAACGCTCATGGCAAAGTGAAGGCCATCATCTCCGACTTTGGTCTGTGCAAGAAGCTGGCTGTGGGAAGACACAGCTTCAGCAGGAGATCCGGGGTTCCTGGTACTGATGGATGGATCGCCCCGGAAATGCTGAGTGAAGATTTCAAGGAGAACCCTGTAAGTAGATCTGTGTCGTCTTTCTGTATTATTGGATGTCAGTGTGCTCCCCCCCACACACCCACACACACACACACACACCCCTTGTATAGTGGGAGCTCTACTAATATATATGAATGTCTAGTGATGTCATGGTTGTAGCTGTATACATCTCCTCCGTGTGTCACCATCAGGCTGATAAAAATCTCATAGCTGGGTAGGATAATGAATGGAAGGTCATTGTTCAGCAGGGGTGGAGGGGTCTCCTCCAGTGTGATTGGTCCTCTCCTCTCCACTTCCTTGAACTCTTATTGTGACAGACCTAGCCAGGACAGAGGCTTTTGGAGGGGACTGAATGCTAGCCTCTTGCCGACCGATTATGGGCCCTGGCATTTGGGAGAACAGTGCTCTTTGTGAGCTGTATGCCTGAGGACCCTTGATGTGGTGTTATTTTGGATTCAGGTCCATATCCCCCCAAGGCACACAGACTCTGGGAACCCTGTATATGCCATATTAGAAATAGTGACTGATTCATACTGTTGGGACACATACTGTTAGATGCTGATGTCATCAATTCCAGCCACCTGTCTGTTGTCTTCTATAATGTAAATGAGTCTAGTCTGGCTTACCACAGCTTCTAAGAGTCTTTCAGCCATTGTTTGTGCTAATTAACCTTGCTATTGTATGAAGGAGTTCTGTGTTGATGTTTATGATAATATATAATCTACTGTGTGAAGCTCGGTGACAAGTCACAACAATGACCAGGAGGGCACGGAGTCACATCGGCTGCTTTTAGGGATTAGTTAATTGGCTCATGTTACATCTGTTTCTGGTTACGGTTGTATTGTCAGATATGAGCAGGAGGTAGGAACCTCCTCCTCTTAAACTGTATATAAAGACTTGTATTTTGGTTCTAAAAAAAGAGTCCATGTTCAGCAACTAAACAAGTATTGTCCTGTTTTGTGCTTTGTGAGCGGTTGGAATATCTGATATCTATATTCAGACTGGGAGGAAGTGCTATATGACGAAAGCACTCAAGCGTTGTGTGGGACGTTTCGTTACACTTATTGATGACATATGGGGGCTGGTTTATTAAAACTGGAGCACTCGAATCTGGTGCAGCTCTGCTTAGAAACCAATCAGCTTCCAGGTTTTATTCTCAAAACTTTATTGACAAGCTGAAGGTAGAAGCTGATTGGCTGCCATGCACAGCTGCACCAGATTTTGCGCTCTCCACTTTTTGTAAATTAACCCCGTAGTGTCTTCCAGCTCCCAGGTTATCAGAACTGGGCCAGCACATCATGAAAGGCTTACCTGAAAACGAAGCCCTCCGCTGTCACCAATCACAGGGCTTCCATCTTCACTCGTTCTTCCTTCCGAGTTCGCATGCTTTGGCCGTTTAAATGGTTGAGCCATGATGACGTCACAGCTGTCCAATGAGAGTGCAGTGTACGTGCGCCGTGACATCACCGGCACTGAAAAGGTAAATATCTCCTAGACGGTGCAGGTTTAGGAGATGTTTATTGTACTTATAGGTCAGCTTTGTTTAAAGCCTTTCCTGTAGGTATTAATCGACAAAAGGACGTTACTACCGCTTTAAGGCCAAACCAGGCTGAGCTCTCTGGTGTCCTTCTTCAAGTCCTAGAACTCCGCTGTATCCTCAGACAAATCTTTTCCAGCATGAAGGTGCGCTCCCACTTTAGGGTGACGTCAGTTTGCAGACATTTGAACAGCTTGTATCGCTGATGTTCGGTTGCTTGAAGTCCCCAGTCACTGTGAGCCGGAGATTAGCTCCCAGTCCTCCTTCAGTTCATACATTGCACCCTTCCTGCTCCACCGCACAAATGTCAGATTTCCAGGCAGCCCTGGAGGTCTTCAGGACCTGGGTGTCATTGCTCCAGTCCCAGCAGTGGAACAGGTTCAGGAGTTCTAATCCAGCCTGTTCACAGCTCCATGATGGGGTGAATGCGGCACTTTTTGGTTTGGGATCTTAAGGTCCTCAATGTCCTTATTGGGGATTAGAAGTTCTGCTTTAAATCCACCAGGCCTGCCGTGGCCTCCCTCTTTCAGGAAAGCATTCTGCCTGTGTGGACATCAGATGTGTACCTGCCTGTCCCATGCTTCCAGCGGGTTCTTTGCCTTGTTGTGGCTCCCCGGCCCTTTTGGTTTGTGGTCCTGCCGTTTGGCCAATCTTCTGCACAGGGGGTTTTCACCAAAATGCTGCCCGCAATGCTAGCCTTGCCGGACTCTTGGAGGGATAATAGAACAGCCTCTTGCTGAGGGAACTGTTGGCACAGGGTCTGGTGGATATTAAAGCCTTGACCACCAACCATACCGGACAGATGTTGGGGTGGATTCTGAACCTTCAGGCCAGAGTCTCCCCCTCCCAGGAGAAACTGAACTCTCCGCTTCCAATCATGTACTCTTCAGTCACCCAACCTTTCCATCCTACATGAGAGGCTTGGGACTGATGGTAGCCTCCAGACAGTATTCTGCCATTTATTATATCAGTCAGTCCAGTCTTGGACAGACCAATTGACCTGGTGACATGAACCAACTTGTCCCTTGTTTAGAGGCTCTGGCGTCTGGAAAGATCTTTGTGATAGATACCAGTCTGTCAGTCTGGGGAGGAGACTTGGACATTGAATGAATCTGGTCTCCTGATTAAACATTCAGGAACTTTCTCTGTAGCTCTAGACCAGTGGTTCACATCCTCAGTCCTCAAGTACCCCTAACAAGCCATGTTTTGGGAAAACATGGGGCAGAAGTTCATGTTTTCAGCATTGTCCACAATTTATCGGCACCCAGAGGTGTCCCAGGAGGAGGATGATGGATTAGACCTCCTAACCTACTGGCTTAACATACCGGACAGGTTCATCTCCAATTACAGGGATCCTCTGGTGGAAGAAGTGCATGCTCTGGTGGCTCTGTGGGATCAGTATACCCAGATTTATGTCTTTCCTTCCTAGTCTGCATTTTAGGATTGGGAGGGGGGATATTCTAGTGATCCTCATTGCTCCCGACTGCCCCCTATGGATGTAGTACTCTGACTTGATAAGGAGGACACTCTGTGGTTTGATCGGATTGCCTGGGTCTTCTTTCTTAAAGCCTAATTTTTTGTATCCTACGATTGCTTGATTTAATGGCATGGCATTAAGGTACCCATAGTCCAAAGCCCAGGTTCTGAGGGACATTTATAAATTGATGATTCCCATGATGCTGAAAGCCAGGAGGTGGTCTCCTCGTCAGGAGGTCTCCTTCTCACCAGGAGTATCACAATAATTGGAGGGCTTGGTGTGAGGCAAGTTCCCCATGGGAAGGATCCTTACCTATTTACAAGATGGGTTTGGACCAGCATTTGGCCCTCGGCAACCTCAGGGCTCTGCTTATACTAGTTCTAGAGACCAATATGTTCTCTCCCTCCATGGCATCTGAGCCTGGTTCTTAGTACCTATTGAAACTATCAGTGTATTTCCCTTTCCCCTCTCACCCACATGGTGTTGATTCTTGCTGCCATCATCTTTCTGAAGTCCAACTCGGGTTCTTTGAGAAGATTCTCCTCCTTGTCTGGATGTGATTCAGACTGATGGAGCTTCCTCTCTCATCCACTGCTTACTACAGACTGACTCTCCTTGTCATTCCAGATGTCCCCGGGAAGGTGAACCCGCCCTTGGTGGCTCACACAGTATGTTTTTTTTTTTTTATGGTTCCTCTGTTTACCATCCAGGGGACTCTACTAGATCTATTGAGTGTTTGTTTATTGGGCTCTTGGCATCAGACTGCTGCTCCCAAACGTGTAAATCCACCACCTGGTCCTCTGTTCATGGTTCCCAGGTTCTCCCCAGTAGGCTTGTTGACCTCATCTGATGCCAGCTCCAGTTGGAAGGTCCTTTTGATTGGATCTGAACTGCAGGCAGTCCTTGTCCTGTTGTCCTCAGTGAACCTGTTTTAGTATTTTCGTTGTCTCTCAATGGACAGTACAGAAAAATTGAATTTAGTGCTGAATGTAAATTTCTGGTTTTGGAGTCCATTGAGGGACACTGGTTCCACCTCTCAGTGTTTATGGGCTTTTGGTACAGCTTCCTCCAGGCTGAGGCATGCTGGGTAGAGGAGGGGTCATCCCGGGTCAGCCTACTATTTTGTGTCCAATCCTCCTGTAGGAGGCAGTATAACCCAACAGGTAATAGCTTCCTGTGTCACTCAGTGAAGAAGAGGAATGTATGGTGAGTGCTGAGTCCTCCTATTATGAGATCCTCGTTGAGCGGACTCAATTAGTGTTTATTCTGACTGTAGGTTGTGTCTTTATTTCAGACTTATACCGTGGACATCTTCTCTGCTGGCTGCGTCTTCTACTACGTGGTCTCAGAGGGGAAACACCCTTTTGGCAAGTCCCTGCAGCGGCAAGCCAACATTCTACTGGGAGCTTCAAACCTGGACTGTCTGAGCCTAGACAACCACGGTGAGTCCAACCACTCCCGACCCAAGGGTGAGGGCACCACGCTGGAGGGTGTCTTCCTGTCTGATCACATGACTTTTTCCTGTCTCTACAGAAGACATTGTAGCACATCACCTGATCCAGCAGATGATTGACAAGGACCCTCAGACACGCCCGTCTGCCCCGGCCGTCCTGAAACAACCGTTCTTCTGGAGCCTGGAGAAACAGCTCCAGTTCTTTCAGGTGAGTGTAGGGTGTGTTCTGTATTGGGGGGGGTTGTGAAGTGAATATTGTATGTGTGCCCCCCCCCCCCCCCCAGGAGAGCTACACAGAGCGTCCTACCATCACAGAACACAGCCAGGCTCCACTCACTCACATTGTATGTACTTGCTGTTCTCTATGTCAGGCTGGTCACATACACAGATTCTCCCATTAGGAGGTGTAGGAGCATCTCTGCTGAATGACTGCCATGAGAAATGATATCCCATTCTGCTGTGACCGAGGAACAGCAAAGTGCAGCCACTGTACTGACCATGGGGAATAAACTGTATATGTGACACCCCCACCCCCGTATGTATAGATCTGGGCAGAGGGAGCGCGCTGGTATTCGATTGTGTACATCTGATCTGTCAGGGAGTTTGTGGGTTCCCCAGCTCTGGAGACTCTCTGCCCCCCTATTTGGTGGAATGTTGGATCCAGTGAGCGGCCATTACTGGTCTCCCCGCATACGGCTCACCGGGACAATGCTGTGTCGCCTCTCCGTGACTCGTCTGTTACAAATCAGATTAATTCTGTCCACTTCCTGCAGGACGTCAGCGACCGAATAGAGAAAGAGGCTCTGGATGGAGCGATCGTCAGACAGTTAGAAAGAGGTGGAAGAGACGTGGTGAGGCTGGACTGGAGAGAGCACATCACCCTTCCACTGCAGACAGGTAACCAACTCCACCACACCACCACCATAGGTACCAGATGTGCCATACGGGACATGGAGCGTACAAAGTGCCAGATTACCAGCTCTGCCGCATAGTACAGGGCCCGACTCTACCAGATTACCAGCTCTGCCGTATAGTACAGGGGCCAGACTCTACCAGATTACCAGCTCTGCCGTATAGTACAGGGCCCGACTCTACCAGATTACCAGCTCTGCCGCATAGTACAGAGCCTGACTCTACCCGATTACCAGCTCTGCCGTATAGTACAGGGCCCGACTACCAGATTACCAGCTCTGCCGTATAGTACAGGGCCCGACTACCAGATTACCAGCTCTGCCGCATAGTACAGGGCCCGACTCTACCAGATTACCAGCTCTGCCGCATAGTACAGAGCCTGACTCTACCCGATTACCAGCTCTGCCGTATAGTACAGGGGCCTGACTCTACCAGATTACCAGCTCTGCCGTATAGTACAGGGCCCGACTCTACCAGATTACCAGCTCTGCTGCATAGTACAGGGCCCGACTCTACCAGATTACCAGCTCTGCCGTATAGTACAGGGCCCGACTCTACCAGATTACCAGCTCTGCTGCATAGTACAGGGCCCGACTCTACCAGATTACCAGCTCTGCCGTATAGTACAGGGCCCGACTCTACCAGATTACCAGCTCTGCCGTATAGTACAGGGCCTGACTCTACCAGATTACCAGCTCTGCCGTATAGTACAGGGCCCGACTCTACCAGATTACCAGCTCTGCCACATAGTACAGGGCCCGACTCTACCAGATTACCAGCTCTGCTGCATAGTACAGGGCCCGACTCTACCAGATTACCAGCTCTGCCGTATAGTACAGGGCCCGACTCTACCAGATTACCAGCTCTGCCGTATAGTACAGGGCCCGACTCTACCAGATTACCAGCTCTGCTGTATGGTACAGAGCCCGACTCTACCAGATTACCAGCTCTGCCGTATGGTACAGGGCCCGACTCTACCAGATTACCAGCTCTGCCATATAGTACAGGGCCCGACTCTACCAGATTACCAGCTCTGCCGTATAGTACAGGGCCCGACTCTACCAGATTACCAGCTCTGCCGTATAGTACAGGGCCAGACTCTACCAGATTACCAGCTCTGCCGTATAGTACAGGGCCTGACTCTACCAGATTACCAGCTCTGCCGTATAGTACATGGCCCGACTCTACCAGATTACCAGCTCTGCCTTATGGTACAGGGCCTGACCAACCGAGATTACCAGCTCTGCCGTATAGTACAGGGCCCCACTCTACCAGATTACCAGCTCTGCCGTTTGGTACAGGGCCCGACTCTACCAGATTACCAGCTCTGCCATATGGTGCGGGGCCTGACTCTACCCGATTACCAGCTGTGCCATATGGTGCAGGGCCTTACTCTACCAGATGATCACTGACCTCAGAGGTAGGTAGGAAGTGAAGTCATTGCCGGTAGATAAGTTCTCTTCTCTCGTAGATCTCAGGAAGTTCCGCAGTTACAAGGGCCGATCGGTGAGGGATCTTCTGCGGGCGTTACGTAATAAGGTGAGTGTGGGGGAGAGGGTGGTGAGTAGAAAGTGGTTGGGGGGGGGGGGGCGGTCAGAGCCAGGGGAGAGGGCGGTGAGTAGAAAGTGGTTGGTGGGGGGGGGGGGGCGGTCAGAGGCGGGGGAGAGGGCGGTGAGTAGAAAGTGGTTGGTGGGGGGGGGGGGGTGCGGTCAGAGGCGGGGTAGAGGGCGGTGAGTAGAAAGTGAGTGTGACAGACTCACCAGGGACAGAGGCTTTTGGCGGGGACTGAATGACAGCCTCTTGCCTACCAATCATGGGCCCTGGCATTTGGCGGAGCGGTGCGCTTTGTGAGCTGTATGCCTGGGGACCCTTGAGGTAGAGTTACTTTGGATTCGGGTCCTGGTCCCCCCAAGACACACAGACTCTGGGAATCCTGTATATGCCATATGGGAAATGGTGATTTGGAGGGTATATCTTGGATTACTTAAAATGGGACAGTAATATTTATCCCCAATATCTCCCAGGATATATGTAAAGACTATTATTGGTTTGTTTGATTCTGAACTCATCATGTTAGTAGAGAGATCTGATCACATTGTCCTCTAGAACTGGGTAGAAGTCGGACAGTCTACTCCTTCTATAGTTTGTTGCCTACTAGGCTGAGGAGGGGGGAGATCACTGTTTGTATTGATAATTGTAATTAGCTCCTGCTATTGTGAGAAGGAGTTCTGTGTTTATACTACTGTGTGAAGCTCGGTGCCCACAAGTCTGTCCTACAGGTCATGTCTCGGAGTCTCACCTAGTCTGGGTAAATGATTTAGTAAATTAGCTCATATTAATTAGGTTACAGTTTGTATTGTTAGAGTAATATGAGCAGGAGGGGGGAACCTCATCTTATGGTATATAAAGACTTGTAATTTTGGTTCTAATAAAAGAATCCATGTCAGCAGTGAAACAAGTGTCGTCTTGTTTTGCGCTTATGAGCGGTTGGAATATCTGATATCTGTATACAGACGGAAGCACTCAGCGGAGTGTGGGGGATGTTCCGTGACAGTGAGTGTGGGGAGGAGTGGTCAGAGCGGGGGTGGGGGGGGTGGAAGGTAAGTGTTGGGGAGGCACAGTCAGAGAGGGGGGGGGCGAGTAGAAGGTGAGTGTGGGGGAGAAGCAGTAGAGCCGGAGCAGGGACGGTCAGAGAGAGAGGAGGGGGGTGGTGAGGTGGGGGTGGGGGAGGTCAGAGTCGGGGGAGGGGCGGTGAGCTGCTTGAGTAATTCTTCTCTCTTCTATTTGCAGAAACATCACTACAGAGAATTACCGCCTGAGGTGCAGGATACTTTGGGGAGTGTCCCTGATGACTTTGTCCGCTATTTTACCTCCCGATTTCCAGGACTTTTGCTGCACACTTACCTTGCCATGCGCCTTTGTAGCCATGAGAGACTGTTCCACCCCTATTACACCCAGGACTCCTCAGGGCCGGCACTCGGCTCGCAGCCCCCGGATGAGGCGTGAAATGTGCGCTGATTTTCTGGTCGTGACCCGTGTGGGCCGAAGACATTGCAGAGTGCCTTAGACTGCCCTCCCTTGGCTCTCCTGTAGAGGGCGACACACGCTGGGTGTGGGAGGAGAGACCTTCGTTCCGGCGCCATCTTTTGGTATTATTTCATATTGCACTATGGAGAGGGTATCGCCTCCTCAGTCTGGGAGGGGCTTTGCGCTATTGGTTGCCGGTGTTGGGGGGGCGGGCAAAGACTGGAAGCGGTTAGCGGGGAGGTTTTATTTTTTTACTACATTGAAGGGTTTTTATTCATGAAGTGTCAGCTCCTATGGGTCAGCCATGCTTGCTCAGGTTTTATGGGTGGAGGTCAGTGTTCTACCCAGAATCCTCAGTGTCAGGGGACGGGGTTACCTGTGGTACTTCCTGTACGGTTTATTATTGGTATTTATATGGAGGTGCCGGAGCCGTTCCCGCCATCACTGCGCTCTGCGGAGAAGAATCTTTTTTTGTTTTATTGACTTTTTTTAAGCTTTTTTTTTATTGATAAGGAAACTCGGGAAATGGGAATATTTTATATTTTTTATTCAGTGAAGCACAATGGGCTCAATTCTCAAAGGTAAGACCCTTATTTCCAGAGACGTGAGCTCAGCCAATGAGAGGTGAGAATTACTGTCACATGACTGGAGATAAAGATCTGGCTCCTCGTGGTTTGAGCTGAACGTCAGGCTGGACTTGGGTCAGTTTTGCCGGGAATAATCCGAGTTTGTGAATTAAAGATGATTTCTGTCTCAGTATGTTTTCTGTTTCTTTTATTAGAAATGAATTATAAATGGTGGAGAGATGTTCGGGCTCCGGACAGATTGTCAGCAGAGAGCGGTAACCCATGGCAACCTGTCAGGTGACCTCTTTTTTTTATAAATTTGCAGTCTGGTTGCTTGTTGGTTACTGCTCTCTGCCCACAATCCCCGGATTATCTGGTAATTACCATTTCTATACATTGGTGGCAGCACCGTGACAGTAATATTATGTGTATGGTAATATAGGGGGAGCACCGCCAGTGTATATCCACAAGGTGGCAGCAGAGTGATGGTGATGTATGTATGGTAATATAGGGGGAGCACCGCCAGTGTATATCCACAAGGTGGAGGCAGAGTGACGGTGATGTATGTATGGTAATATAGGGGGAGCACCGCCAGTGTATATCCACAAGGTGGAGGCAGAGTGACGGTGATGTATGTATGGTAATATAGGGGGAGCACCGCCAGTGTATATCCACAAGGTGGAGGCAGAGTGATGGTGATGTATGTATGATAATATGGGAGGAGCACCGCCAGTGTATATCCACAAGGTGGCAGCAGAGTGACGGTGATGTATGTATGATAATATAGGGGGAGCACCGCCAGTGTATATCCACAAGGTGGCAGCAGAGTGACGGTGATGTATGTATGGTAATATAGGGGGAGCACCTCCAGTGTATATCCACAAGGTGCTGGCAGAGTGACGGTGATGTATGTATGGTAATATAGGGGGAGCACCGCCAGTGTATATCCACAAGGTGGCAGCAGAGTGATGATGTATGTATGGTAATATAGGGAGAGCACCGCCAGTGTATATCCACAAGGTGGCAGCAGAGTGACGGTGATGTATGTATGGTAATATAGGGGGAGCACCGCCAGTGTATATCCACAAGGTGGCAGCAGAGTGACAGTGATGTATGTATGGTAATATAGGGGGGAGCACCGCCAGTGTGTATCCACAAGGTGGCAGCAGAGTGACGGTGATGTATGTATGGTAATATAGGGGGGAGCACCGCCAGTGTGTATCCACAAGGTGGCAGCAGAGTGACGGTGATGTATGTATGGTAATATAGGGGGAGCACCGCCAGTGTGTATCCACAAGGTGGCAGCAGAGTGACGGTGATGTATGTATGGTAATATAGGGGGAGCACCGCCAGTGTATATCCACAAGGTGGCAGCAGAGTGACGGTGATATATGGTAATATAGGGGGAGCACCGCCAGTGTATATCCACAAGGTGGCAGCAGAGTGATGGTGATGTATGTATGGTAATATAGAGGGAGCACCGCCAGTGTATATCCACAAGGTGGCAGCAGAGTGACGGTGATGTATGTATGGTAATATAGGGGGAGCACCGCCAGTGTATATCCACAAGGTGGCAGCAGAGTGACGGTGATGTATGTATGATAATATAGGGGGAACACCGCCAGTGTGTATCCACAAGGTGGCAGCAGAGTGACGGTGATATATGTATGGTAATAAAGGGGGAGCACCGCCAGTGTATATCCACAAGGTGGCAGCAGAGTGATGGTGATGTATGTATGGTAATATAGGGGGAGCACCGCCAGTGTATATCCACAAGGTGGCAGCAGAGTGACGGTGATGTATGGTAATATAGGGGGAGCACCGCCAGTGTATATCCACAAGGTGGCAGCAGAGTGACGGTAATGTATGTATGGTAATATAGGAGGAGCACCGCCAGTGTATATCCACAAGGTGGCGGCAGAGTGACGGTGATGTATGTATGGTAATATAGAGGGAGCACCGCCAGTGTATATCCACAAGGTGGCGGCAGAGTGACGGTGATGTATGTATGGTAATATAGGAGGAGCACCGCCAGTGTATATCCACAAGGTGGCGGCAGAGTGATGGTGATGTATGTATGGTAATATAGAGGGAGCACCGCCAGTGTATATCCACAAGGTGGCAGCAGAGTGACGGTGATGTATGTATGGTAATATAGGAGGAGCACCGCCAGTTTATATCCACAAGGTGGCAGCAGAGTGACGGTGATGTATGTATGGTAATATAGAGGGAGCACCGCCAGTGTATCCACAAGGTGGCAGCAGAGTGACGGTAATGTATGTATGGTAATATAGAGGGAGCACCGCCAGTGTATATCCACAAGGTGGCAGCAGAGTGACGGTGATGTATGTATGATAATATAGGGGGAGCACCGCCAGTGTATATCCACAAGGGGGCAGCAGAGTGACGGTGATGTATGTATGGTAATATAGGGGGAGCACCGCCAGTGTATATCCACAAGGGGGCAGCAGAGTGACGGTGATGTATGTATGATAATATAGAGGGAGCACCGCCAGTGTATATCCACAAGGTGGCAGCAGAGTGACGGTGATGTATGTATGGTAATATAGGGGGAGCACCGCCAGTGTATATCCACAAGGTGGCGGCAGAGTGACGGTGATGTATGTATGATAATATAGGGGGAGCACCGCCAGTGTATATCCACAAGGTGGCAGCAGAGTGACGGTGATGTATGTATGGTAATATAGAGGGAGCACCGCCAGTGTATATCCACAAGGTGGCAGCAGAGTGACGGTGATGTATGTATGGTAATATAGGGGGAGCACCGCCAGTGTATATCCACAAGGTGGCAGCAGAGTGATGGTGATGTATGTATGATAATATAGGGGGAGCACCGCCAGTGTATATCCACAAGGTGGCAGCAGAGTGACGGTGATGTATGTATGATAATATAGGGGGAGCACCGCCAGTGTATATCCACAAGGTGGCAGCAGAGTGACAGTGATGTATGTATGATAATATAGGGGGAGCACCGCCAGTGTATATCCACAAGGTGGCGGCAGAGTGACGGTGATGTATGTATGGTAATATAGGAGGAGCACCGCCAGTGTATATCCACAAGGTGGCGGCAGAGTGACGGTGATGTATGTATGGTAATATAGGGGGAGCACCGCCAGTGTATATCCACAAGGTGGCAGCAGAGTGACGGTGATGTATGTATGGTAATATAGGAGGAGCACCGCCAGTGTATATCCACAAGGTGGCAGCAGAGTGATGGTGATGTATGTATAATAATATAGAGGGAGCACCGCCAGTGTATATCCACAAGGTGGCAGCAGAGTGACGGTGATGTATGTATGGTAATATAGGGGGAGCACCGCCAGTGTATATCCACAAGGTGGCAGCAGAGTGACGGTGATGTATGTATGGTAATATAGGGGGAGCACCGCCAGTGTATATCCACAAGGTGGCAGCAGAGTGACGGTGATGTATGTATGGTAATATAGGGGGAGCACCGCCAGTGTATATCCACAAGGAGGCAGCAGAGTGACGGTGATGTATGTATGGTAATATAGGGGGAGCACCGCCAGTGTATATCCACAAGGTGGCGGCAGAGTGACGGTGATGTATGTATGGTATATAGGGGGAGCACCGCCAGTGTATATCCACAAGGGGGCGGCAGAGTGACGGTGATGTATGTATGATAATATAGGGGGAGCACCGCCAGTGTATATCCACAAGGTGGCAGCAGAGTGACGGTGATGTATGTATGGTAATATAGGGGGAGCACCGCCAGTATATATCCACAAGGTGGCAGCAGAATGACGGGGATGTATGTATGATAATAGAGTCGGAGCACCGCCAGTGTATATCCACAAGGTGGCGGCAGAGTGATGGTGATGTATGTATGGTAATATAGGGGAGCACCGCCAGTGTATATCCACAAGGTGGCAGCAGAGTGACGGTGATGTATGTATGATAATATAGAGGGAGCACCGCCAGTGTATATCCACAAGGTGGCGGCAGAGTGATGGTGATGTATGTATGGTAATATAGGGGAGCACCGCCAGTGTATATCCACAAGGTGGCAGCAGAGTGACGGTGATGTATGTATGATAATATAGAGGGAGCACCGCCAGTGTATATCCACAAGGTGGCGGCAGAGTGACGGTGATGTATGTATGGTAATATAGGAGGAGCACCGCCAGTGTATATCCACAAGGTGGCGGCAGAGTGATGGTGATGTATGTATGGTAATATAGGAGGAGCACCGCCAGTGTATATCCACAAGGTGGCGGCAGAGTGACGGTGATGTATGTATGATAATATAGGGGGAGCACCGCCAGTGTATATCCACAAGGTGGCGGCAGAGTGAGGGTGATGTATGTATGATAATATAGAGGGAGCACCGCCAGTGTATATCCACAAGGTGGCAGCAGAGTGACGGTGATGTATGTATGGTAATATAGGGGAGCACCGCCAGTGTATATCCACAAGGTGGCGGCAGAGTGACGGTGATGTATGTATGATAATATAGAGGGAGCACCGCCAGTGTATATCCACAAGGGGGCAGCAGAGTGACGGTGATGTATGTATGATAATATAGGGGGAGCACCACCAGTGTATATCCACAAGGTGGCAGCAGAGTGATGGTGATGTATGTATGATAATATAGGGGGGAGCACCGCCAGTGTATATCCACAAGGTGGCGGCAGAGTGATGGTGATGTATGTATGGTAATATAGGGGGAGCACCGCCAGTGTATATCCACAAGGTGGCAGCAGAGTGACGGTGATGTATGATAATATAGGGGGAGCACCGCCAGTATATATCCACAAGGTGGCGGCAGAGTGGCGGTGATGTATGTATGGTAATATAGGGGGATCACCTCCAGTGTATATCCACAAGGTGGCAGCAGAGTGACGGTGATGTATGTATGATAATATAGGGGGAGCACCGCCAGTGTATATCCACAAGGTGGCAGCAGAGTGACGGTGATGTATGTATGATAATATAGGGGGAGCACCGCCAGTGTATATCCACAAGGTGGCAGCAGAGTGACGGTGATGTATGTATGGTAATATAGGGGGAGCACCGCCAGTGTATATCCACAAGGTGGCGGCAGAGTGACGGTGATGTATGTATGGTAATATAGGGGGAGCACCGCCAGTGTATATCCACAAGGTGACAGCAGAGTGGCGGTGATGTATGTATGATAATATAGAGGGAGCACCGCCAGTGTATATCCACAAGGTGGCGGCAGAGTGACGGTGATGTATGTATGGTAATATAGGGGGAGCACCGCCAGTGTATATCCACAAGGAGGCGGCAGAGTGACGGTGATGTATGTATGGTAATATAGGGGGAGCACCGCCAGTGTATATCCACAAGGTGGCGGCAGAGTGACGGTGATGTATGTATGGTAATATAGGGGGAGCACCGCCAGTGTATATCCACAAGGTGGCGGCAGAGTGATGGTGATGTATGTATGGTAATATAGGGGGAGCACCGCCAGTGTATATCCACAAGGTGGCAGCAGAGTGACGGTGATGTATGTATGGTAATATAGGGGGAGCACCGCCAGTGTATATCCACAAGATGGCAGCAGAGTGACGGTGATGTATGTATGATAATATAGGGGGAGCACCGCCAGTGTATATCCACAAGGGGGCAGCAGAGTGACGGAGATGTATGTATGGTAATATAGGAGGAGCACCGCCAGTGTATATCCACAAGGTGGCAGCAGAGTGACGGTGATGTATGTATGGTAATATAGGGGGAGCACCGCCAGTGTATATCCACAAGGTGGCAGCAGAGTGATGGTGATGTATGTATGGTAATATAGGGAGAGCACCGCCAGTGTATATCCACAAGGTGACAGCAGAGTGGCGGTGATGTATGTATGATAATATAGGGGGAGCACCGCCAGTGTATATCCACAAGGTGGCAGCAGAGTGACGGTGATGTATGTATGATAATATAGAGGGAGCACCGCCAGTGTATATCCACAAGGTGGCAGCAGAGTGACGGTGATGTATGTATGGTAATATAGGGGGAGCACCGCCAGTGTATATCCACAAGGTGGCGGCAGAGTGACGGTGATGTATGTATGGTAATATAGGGGGAGCACCGCCAGTGTATATCCACAAGATGGCAGCAGAGTGACGGTGATGTATGTATGATAATATAGGGGGAGCACCGCCAGTGTATATCCACAAGGTGGCAGCAGAGTGACGGTGATGTATGTATGGTAATATAGGGGGAGCACCGCCAGTGTATATCCACAAGGTGGCAGCAGAGTGACGGTGATGTATGTATGGTAATATAGGGGGAGCACCGCCAGTGTATATCCACAAGGTGGCAGCAGAGTGACGGTGATGTATGTATGGTAATATAGGGGGAGCACTGCCAGTGTATATCCACAAGGTGGCAGCAGAGTGACAGTGATGTATGTATGATAATATAGGAGGAGCACCGCCAGTGTATATCCACAAGGTGGCAGCAGAGTGACGGTGATGTATGTATGGTAATATAGGAGGAGCACCGCTAGTGTATATCCACAAGGGGGCGGCAGAGTGACGGTGATGTATGTATAATAATATAGAGGGAGCACCGCCAGTGTATATCCACAAGGTGGCAGCAGAGTGACGGTGATGTATGTATGGTAATATAGGAGGAGCACCGCCAGTGTATATCCACAAGGTGGCGGCAGAGTGATGGTGATGTATGTATGATAATATAGAGGGAGCACCGCCAGTGTATATCCACAAGGTGGCGGCAGAGTGATGGTGATGTATGTATGATAATATAGGGGGAGCACCGCCAGTGTATATCCACAAGGGGGCAGCAGAGTGACGGTGATGTATGTATGATAATATAGGGGGAGCACCGCCAGTGTATATCCACAAGGTGGCGGCAGAGTGATGGTGATGTATGTATGATAATATAGGGGGAGCACCGCCAGTGTATATCCACAAGGTGGCGGCAGAGTGATGGTGATGTATGTATGGTAATATAGGGGGAGCACCGCCAGTGTATATCCACAAGGAGGCAGCAGAGTGACGGTGATGTATGATAATATAGGGGGAGCACCGCCAGTGTATATCCACAAGGTGGCAGCAGAGTGACGGTGATGTATGTATGGTAATATAGGGGGAGCACCGCCAGTGTATATCCACAAGGTGGCAGCAGAGTGACGGTGATGTATGTATGATAATATAGGGGGAGCACCGCCAGTGTATATCCACAAGGTGGCAGCAGAGTGACGGTGATGTATGTATGGTAATATAGGGGGAGCACCGCCAGTGTATATCCACAAGGTGGCGGCAGAGTGATGGTGATGTATGTATGATAATATAGGGGGAGCACCGCCAGTGTGTATCCACAAGGTGGCAGCAGAGTGACGGTGATGTATGTATGATAATATAGGGGGAGCACCGCCAGTGTATATCCACAAGGTGGCGGCAGAGTGATGGTGATGTATGTATGATAATATAGGGGGAGCACCGCCAGTGTATATCCACAAGGTGGCAGCAGAGTGATGGTGATGTATATGGTAATATAGGGGGAGCACCGCCAGTGTATATCCACAAGGTGGCAGCAGAGTGACGGTGATGTATGTATGGTAATATAGGAGGAGCACCGCCAGTGTATATCCACAAGGTGGCGGCAGAGTGACGGTGATGTATGTATGATAATATAGGGGGAGCACCGCCAGTGTATATCCACAAGGTGGCGGCAGAGTGATGGTGATGTATGTATGGTAATATAGGGGGAGCACCGCCAGTGTATATCCACAAGGTGGCAGCAGAGTGACGGTGATGTGTGTATGGTAATATAGGGGGAGCACCGCCAGTGTATATCCACAAGGTGGCGGCAGAGTGATGGGGATGTATGTATGGTAATATAGGGACAGCACCGCCAGTGTATATCCACAAGGTGGCAGCAGAGTGATGGTGATGTATGTATGGTAATATAGGGGGAGCACCGTCAGTGTATATCCACAAGGGGGCAGCAGAGTGACGGTGATGTATGTATGGTAATATAGAGGGAGCACCGCCAGTGTATATCCACAAGGGGGCAGCAGAGTGACGGTGATGTATGTATGATAATATAGGGGGAGCACCGCCAGTGTATATCCACAAGGGGGCAGCAGAGTGACGGTGATGTATGTATGATAATATAGGGGGAGCACCGCCAGTGTATATCCACAAGGTGGCAGCAGAGTGACGGTGATGTATGTATGATAATATAGGGGGAGCACCGCCAGTGTATATCCACAAGGTGGCAGCAGAGTGACGGTGATGTATATATGATAATATAGGAGGAGCACCGCCAGTGTATATCCACAAGGTGGCGGCAGAGTGACGATGATGTATGGTAATATAGGAGGAGCACCGCCAGTGTATATCCACAAGGTGGCGGCAGAGTGACGGTGATGTATGTATGATAATATAGGAGGAGCACCGCCAGTGTATATCCACAAGGTGGCAGCAGAGTGACGGTGATGTATGTATGGTAATATAGGGGGAGCACCGCCAGTGTATATCCACAAG
This sequence comes from Lithobates clamitans, assembly GCA_037952925.1. Lineage (NCBI taxonomy): Eukaryota > Metazoa > Chordata > Amphibia > Anura > Ranidae > Lithobates > Lithobates clamitans. Next base: position 259,706 of record JBBGZY010000989.1, on the reverse strand, counting down.
GTGGCAGCAGAGTGACGGTGATGTATGTATGGTAATATAGGGGGAGCACCGCCAGTGTATATCCACAAGGTGGCGGCAGAGTGATGGTGATGTATGTATGATAATATAGGGGGAGCACCGCCAGTGTGTATCCACAAGGTGGCAGCAGAGTGACGGTGATGTATGTATGGTAATATAGGGGGAGCACCGCCAGTGTATATCCACAAGATGGCAGCAGAGTGACGGTGATGTATGTATGATAATATAGGAGGAGCACCGCCAGTGTATATCCACAAGGTGGCGGCAGAGTGACGGTGATGTATGTATGATAATATAGGGGGAGCACCGCCAGTGTATATCCACAAGGTGGCAGCAGAGTGACGGTGATGTATGTATGGTAATATAGGGGGAGCACCGCCAGTGTATATCCACAAGGTGGCAGCAGAGTGACGGTGATGTATGTATGATAATATAGAGGGAGCACCGCCAGTGTATATCCACAAGGTGGCGGCAGAGTGACAGTGATGTATGTATGGTAATATAGGGGGAGCACCGCCAGTGTATATCCACAAGGTGGCAGCAGAGTACCGGTAATGTATGTATGGTAATATAGGGGGAGCACCGCCAGTGTATATCCACAAGGTGGCAGCAGAGTGACGGTGATATATGTATGGTAATATAGGGGGAGCACCGCCAGTGTATATCCACAAGGTGGCAGCAGAGTACCGGTAATGTATGTATGGTAATATAGGGGGAGCACCGCCAGTGTATATCCACAAGGTGGCAGCAGAGTGACAGTGATGTATGTATGATAATATAGGGGGAGCACCGCCAGTGTATATCCACAAGGTGGCAGCAGAGTGACGGTGATGTATGTATGGTAATATAGAGGGAGCACCGCCAGTGTATATCCACAAGGTGGCAGCAGAGTGATGGTGATGTATGTATGATAATATAGGAGGAGCACCGCCAGTGTATATCCACAAGGTGGCAGCAGAGTGACGGTGATGTATGTATGATAATATAGGAGGAGCACCGCCAGTGTATATCCACAAGGTGGCAGCAGAGTGACAGTGATGTATGTATGGTAATATAGGGGGAGCACCGCCAGTGTATATCCACAAGGTGGTGGCAGAGTGACGGTGATGTATGTATGATAATATAGGGGGAGCACCGCCAGTGTATATCCACAAGGTGGCAGCAGAGTGACGGTGATGTATGTATGGTAATATAGGGGGAGCACCGCCAGTGTATATCCACAAGGTGGCAGCAGAGTGGCAGTGATGTATGTATGGTAATATAGGGGGAGCACCGCCAGTGTATATCCACAAGGTGGCAGCAGAGTGACGGTGATGTATGTATGGTAATATAGGGGGAGCACCGCCAGTGTATATCCACAAGGTGGCGGCAGAGTGACGGTGATGTATGTATGATAATATAGAGGGAGCACCGCCAGTGTATATCCACAAGGTGGCAGCACAGTGACGGTGATGTATGTGTGATAATATAGGGGGAGCACCGCCAGTGTATATCCACAAGGAGGCAGCAGAGTGACGGTGATGTATGTATGATAATATAGGGGGAGCACCGCCAGTGTATATCCGCAAGGTGGCAGCAGAGTGACGGTGATGTATGTATGATAATATAGGGGGAGCACCGCCAGTGTATATCCACAAGGGGGCAGCAGAGTGACGGTGATGTATGTATGATAATATAGGGGAAGCAGCGCCAGTGTGTATCCACAAGGTGGCGGCAGAGTGACGGTGATGTATGTATGATAATATAGGGGGAGCACCGCCAGTGTATATCCACAGTGTATATCTGCTGCCTCCTTGTGGATATACACTGGCGGTGCTCCCCCTATATTACCATACATACATCACCGTCACTTTGCCGCCACCTTGTGGATATACACTGGCGGTGCTCCCCCTATATTACCATACATACATCACCATCACTCTGCTGCCACCTTGTGGATAGACACTGGCGGTGCTCCCCCCTATATTACCATACATACATCACCGTCACTCTGCCGCCACCTTGTGGATATACACTGGCGGTGCTCCCCCTATATTATCATACATACATCACCATCACTCTGCTGCCACCTTGTGGATATACACTGGCGGTGCTCCCCCTTAATTACCATACATACATCACCGTCACTCTGCTGCCCCCTTGTGGATATACACTGGCGGTGCTCCCCCTATATTATCATACATACATCACCATCACTCTGCTGCCACCTTGTGGATATACACTGGCGGTGCTCCCCCTTAATTACCATACATACATCACCGTCACTCTGCTGCCCCCTTGTGGATATACACTGGCGGTGCTCCCCCTATATTATCATACATACATCACCGTTACTCTGCTGCCCCCTTGTGGATATACACTGGCGGTACTCCCCCTATATTATCATACATACATCACCGTCACTCTGCTGCCTCCTTGTGGATATACACTGGCGGTGCTCCCTCTATATTACCATACATCACCGTCACTCTGCTGCCACCTTGTGGATATATACTGGCGGTGCTCCCCCTATATTACCATACATACATCACTCTGCCGCCACCTTGTGGATATACACTGGCGTTGCTCCCTCTATATTACCATACATCACCGTCACTCTGCTGCCACCTTGTGGATATACACTGGCGGTGCTCCCCCTATATTACCATACATACATCACCGTCACTCTGCTGCCACCTTGTGGATATATACTGGCGGTGCTCCCCCTATATTACCATACATACATCACTCTGCCGCCACCTTGTGGATATACACTGGCGTTGCTCCCTCTATATTACCATACATCACCGTCACTCTGCTGCCACCTTGTGGATATACACTGGCGGTGCTCCCCCTATATTACCATACATACATCACCGTCACTCTGCCGCCACCTTGTGGATATACACTGGCGGTGCTCCTCCTATATTATCATACATACATCACCGTCACTCTGCCGCCACCTTGTGGATATACACTGGCGGTGCTCCCCCTATATTACCATACATACATCACCGTCACTCTGCCGCCACCTTGTGGATATACACTGGCGGTGCTCCCCCTATATTATCATACATACATCACCCTGCTGCCCCCTTGTGGATATACACTGGCGGTGCTCCCCCTATATTATCATACATACATCACCGTCACTCTGCTGCCATCCTGTGGATATACACTGGCGGTGCTCCCCCTATATTACCATACATACATCACCGTCACTCTGCTGCCACCTTGTGGATATACACTGGCGGTGCTCCTCCTATATTATCATACATACATCACCGTCACTCTGCCGCCACCTTGTGGATATACACTGGCGGTGCTCCCCCTATATTACCATACATACATCACCGTCACTCTGCTGCCCCCTTGTGGATATACACTGGCGGTGCTCCCCCTATATTACCATACATACATCACCGTCACTCTGCTGCCACCTTGTGGATATACACTGGCGGTGCTCCCCCTATATTACCATACATACATCACCGTCACTCTGCCGCCACCTTGTGGATATACACTGGCGGTGCTCCCCCTATATTATCATACATCACCGTCACTCTGCCGCCACCTTGTGGATATACACTGGCGGTGCTCCCTCTATATTATCATACATACATCACCGTCACTCTGCTGCCACCTTGTGGATATACACTGGCGGTGCTCCCTCTATATTATCATACATACATCACCGTCACTCTGCCGCCCCCTTGTGGATATACACTGGCGGTTCTCCCCCTATATTACCATACATACATCACCGTCACTCTGCTGCCACCTTGTGGATATACACTGGCGGTGCTCCCCCTATATTATTATACATCACCGTCACTCTGCTGCCACCTTGTGGATATACACTGGCGGTGCTCCCTCTATATTACCATATATACATCACCGTCACTCTGCTGCCACCTTGTGGATATACACTGGCAGTGCTCTCCCTATATTACCATACATACATCACCGTCACTCTGCCGCCACCTTGTGGATATACACTGGCGGTGCTCCCCCTATATTACCATACATACATCACCGTCACTCTGCTGCCACCTTGTGGATATACACTGGCAGTGCTCTCCCTATATTACCATACATACATCACCGTCACTCTGCTGCCACCTTGTGGATATACACTGGCGGTGCTCCCCCTATATTATCATACATACATCACCGTCACTCTGCTGCCACCTTGTGGATATACACTGGCGGTGCTCCCCCTATATTACCATACATACATCACCGTCACTCTGCTGCCACCTTGTGGATATACACTGGCGGTGCTCCTCCTATATTATCATACATACATCACCGTCACTCTGCCGCCACCTTGTGGATATACACTGGCGGTGCTCCCCCTATATTATCATACATACATCCCCGTCACTCTGCTGCCACCTTGTGGATATACACTGGCGGTGCTCCTCCTATATTACCATACATACATCACCATCACTCTGCCGCCACCTTGTGGATATACACTGGCGGTGCTCCCCCTATATTATCATACATACATCACCGTCACTCTGCCGCCACCTTGTGGATATACACTGGCGGTGCTCCTCATATATTACCATACATACATCACTGTCACTCTGCTGCCACCTTGTGGATATACACTGGCGGTGCTCCCCCTATATTATTATACATCACCGTCACTCTGCTGCCACCTTGTGGATATACACTGGCGGTGCTCCCCCTATATTATCATACATACATCACCGTCACTCTGCTGCCACCTTGTGGATATACACTGGTATGATAATATAGGGGGAGCACCGCCAGTGTATATCCACAAGGTGGCGGCAGAGTGACGGTGATGTATGTATGGTAATATAGGAGGAGCACCGCCAGTGTATATCCACAAGATGGCAGCAGAGTGACGGTGATGTATGTATGGTAATATAGGGGGAGCACCGCCAGTGTATATCCACAAGGGGGCGGCAGAGTGACGGTGATGTATGTATGGTAATATAGGGGGGGTCATACCCGTTTGTATCCACAAGGTGGCAGCAGAGTGATGGTGATGTATGTATGGTAATATAGAGGGAGCACCGCCAGTGTATATCCACAAGGGGGCAGCAGAGTGACGGTGATGTATGGTAATTAAGGGGGAGCACCGCCAGTGTATATCCACAAGGTGGCGGCAGAGTGACGGGGATGTATGTATGATAATATAGGAGGAGCACCGCCAGTGTATATCCACAAGGTGGCAGCAGAGTGACGGTGATGTATGTAAGATAATATAGGGGGAGCACCGCCAGTGTATATCCACAAGGTGGCAGCAGAGTGACGGTGATGTATGTATGGTAATATAGAGGGAGCACCGCCAGTGTATATCCACAAGGTGGCAGCAGAGTGACGGTGATGTATGTATGGTAATATAGAGGGAGCACCGCCAGTGTATATCCACAAGGTGGCAGCAGAGTGACGGGGATCTACAGTGGATATAAAAAACATTCACTGCCATTTAAAATAATCACATTTTGTTGCTTTGCCGCCTGAAATGAAGACAGACACAGTTTTTGCCCACTACATAGTAGCGGGGTTAAAACATTCCCCACTACCCTCTTCCACCAACAGGGCGTCTGGTACCGCACACTAAAAAGAAACGGAGAGAGGATCTGGGGCTCATCCAATCTAGGACGGATCTGATGAAATGAGCCTTACCCGATGCAAAGATCCGCTTTCACCGTCAGCCTGAGACGTATAATCAACAGTTTAAAATAACCTCTTGGGCTGGTTGTCCTCGGAAATTAACTTGTCTGCATATAAACATTGGGAAAAGAAGTTCTTCAGTGAGGACAGGCCGGTGAAATACTAAATATCGTTTATTGATTATCCAAAATGACTGAATCAAACACATATATATTAAGAAAAATTAAATATCACCTCCAACTCATAATCTAAAATGAGACTAAACGTCTAGATGAAAGACAGGTGGCCACCATATCTGGATTGCACACTCCAATACAATCACACACACACATGCAGACACACACCGATCCTTAAATCAGATCTGGGGGTGGGATCTTGAGAATATGAAATATAAATGGGTAAAAGACGGAAATATAACTTCCTTGTGAAAGATTTGTATGGTAATAATGTTTTTCCCAGGTGGTTCAGCAGGATACTGCTTGTTAAAGAAATGTTCAGTGAAAAGATCCCATGGAGATGTGGACGTAATGTTAATCATGTGTTGAGATCTCCACGAGTTTTAGCAAGCTGTGGATGCTGTGGATTGGGGTCCGTTAGTTGGCAATCATGAGGGCACTGTGATTGTAAGTTGGAGACAACGAATGTATAATAAGGTATAATATGAGGTGACTTAGTACAGGTGGAAAACGGGATATACTGGTAATAGTTCCTTTACGAGTGATAGGAATAAGATACAGCTCACCGTTTAGCCTCCTCTGTGCGGATAGTCATAAACTCCACAATCTTGTCTCGATTTCAATCACCTCTTGTCACGCCGACCGCCTTAGAAGCCTAGTAGTGGATATCCAATGGGAATGGTTCCACCCTTAGGTGGTTAGAAAAGTTAGTAGTCCCGGTTCCTGAGGCTGCAGCAGTTGCAGGTATATATCCAGAGTCACGGACCGGAGCAGCACCATAGATGTTGATAAAGGCAGCAGTTAGTGATGTATATCGGCTCGGGATAGGCTGGAGGGGGAATCACAGTAAATGGTGGGGATCACCGTGTCTTCACCACGGACACCGTGATAGTATAATGCGTACAGGTTTCGCTTGACATCAAGCTTCTTCAGAAGAAGATTCAGCAAATCCATCTCAACGTAGAAAAAAGAAAAACCCCACGTGTCTTCTCTTCCAAGTGTTCAAAGATGGGTTCTCCTGACCTGGTGCAAAAACTGGAGCTCTACAGACCACCTACCACCAGCAAAGAGCCAACACTCAATATGAGAAACAAGACCTCTGTACTGAAAGTCATCATACGCTCTACTGACCATATGAGTCATAAACTATGTCTGACATTGGGATTCAAACCCAGGTCTCCAAAAACACAGAAATACACTGCCCTGAGCCCTGACATAAATCCAATGTGTCTGAGAACGATGAGTCTCCTTGAGTCTCCTTAATTCGCCTCAATTCTGGTATCAACTATAAAGGCTTTCCATGGATCCAAGGCCACGCCATGAGTTAGCATACCATGAATCACTATCGACTATGAGGAATCATCGACCAAATGAGTCTAAGAACAATGAATCTGATCGGTTCCCCTCAATCCTGTTGTGATGGCCTACCATGGATCCCACTTTTCGTTCACCTGGTTAGACGGCTGGTAAAATGATTGGCATGTATATCGAAGATCATTTTCATTGGTAGAAGTCAGGGATCACATTTTGTTTATTAAGGCTTGATCTTCTAAGCGTTGATGTTAAGGGACTGGCTGCTAAACACCTAAGTCCACGCTTTGCTCTGGTGTAGGGGTTTAGCAGCCAGCTGGCGACCCAGCAACGACCTTGAAATTTCAGGATCAAATCTCAGTTACTACTTTCTGAATATTTTACTCCTTCATGACTTATTTTATTCTTGAAATAGTAAAACGAACACACAAGTCACTGAGCAGAGGCAAGTAGCTCAGTGGATAAGAGCAGTGACCAGGGCGCCATGAACTCAAGTTCAAATCCCATAGTCCCCAGGTCAAGTTTCTGAATGAATTGGGCAGAAGGAATCACTCACTGACAGAGGAAACCTTGAGTTCAGATCTCTGAGTGAATTGGGCAGATGTGAATCACTCAGTGATGGAAGGACCGTAGACACGCAATCATATCCTGCAGACCCCATGCTCAAATCCCTGAGTGAAAGATTGGAGGCCATGGACAACCCACCAGTCTGCGCCAGTCCCAGGTCCCCACAGGCCTGTAACATGTGTGGGCATCACATTAGGTTGTGGACATCCCTGCTTCTTCCGTCCACAGTCTGTGACATCACTGCAACATATATATATAAATAGAATGGGCTGTCTTACTGGGGCAGCCCATTCCAAAATCTTATACTTAGCAAAAATTTTCACTTTTTCTTAAAACCATTCACCCAATATATGGGCAACCCCAGGAACAACACAGTACTTTAACCCCTTACTGGTGGGACATAGTAATGGGCTTGAAACATTCCCACTACCCTCTTCCTCCAACAGGGGGGTCAGGCACTGCACAGCACATAGAAACACCCCCTTCTCCACCAGAGGGATTAGAACTCATGTACTATCATCACACCAGTCAGAGTCCTTACTCTCTGAGCCATCACCTGCACTCAAACACCAATCTGTTCGTTCTCATAGTTCAGGTATTAATCTGCTGCAAATACATAAGGAGACACAAAGCCTTGAACCTGCGACTCCAAAAACTCTGCTGGTATACTGGCTGACTACTAACCCTCAGAGCCACCTACCTGGCTGGTGGAGATGTCTGATTCAGATAATCATCAACCGCTCAGCACAATATGAAGGAAATAACGATCTGCCAGCCCCGGGAATCCATCACACGTTTTCAGAACTTTACACAGAATATAGGTGACCCAACTACCTGAGCCATGAGGCAAGATGATCTACCAGCCAATGTTCTCATCCTTCGGAATATATCGGAAATATTCCAAGTCCTATCATCCAAACTAGAGATATTAGAGAGATAAAAAAGAGAGAGAAATATTCTAAGTCCACTGGGGAAAATGGATGAAATGTAGTCCATTAAAATGGCCAAATAGAAAACTCCTGAAGTGGGGGGAGGAGAAGACCTGGGACTGAGAGGTGCTCTACCTGACAAACTAACATTAGGTCAAATCCCAGAGCCATATGTGCCATCCCTAAAAGCCCTGCTCCAATCTCCACCAGAGAGATTAGAACTCATGTCTCCATCACACCAGTCTGAGTCGTTACTCTCTGAGCCATCACCTGCACTCAGACACCAAAGTGTTCCTTCTCATAGTTCAGGTATTAATCTGCTACAAATAAATAGAGACACCAAGGCTTCAACCTGCGACTCCAAAACCTCTTCTGTGTCACTGGCTGACTACCAACCCTCAGAGCCACCTACCTGGCTGGAGAAATCTGATTCAGATAATCATCAACCGCTCAGCACAATACGAAGGAAATAATGAGATGCCAGCCCCAGGAAATAGTCTGAGTCCTTACTCTCTGAGCCATCACCTGCACTCAAACACCAATCTGTTCGTTCTCATAGTTCAGGTATTAATCTGCTGCAAATACATAAAGAGACACCAAGCCTTGAACCTGCGACTCCAAAAACTCTGCTGGTACACTGGCTGACTACCAACCCTCAGGGCCACCTACCTGGCTGGTGGAGAAGTCTGATTCAGATAATCATCAACCGCTCAGCACAATATAAAGGAAATAATGAGCTGGCAGCCCCGGGATTCCATCACACGTCTGCTGAACTTTCCACAGAATATAGGCAACCCAACTACCTGAGCCATGAGGCAAGATGACCTACTCTGCAATCTTCTCATCCTCCTATTTCCTATAAATCGGGTACAAGCCGAAATACTGGAAATATTTCAAGTCCCATCATCCAAACCAAAGATAATAGAGAGAGAGGTTCAGGTATTAATCTGCTGCAAATAAATAAAGAGACACCAAGCCTTGAACCTGTGACTCTAAAAGCTCTTCTGTGCCACTGGCTGACTACTAACCCTCAGAACCACCTACCTGGCTGGAAGAAACACCTCATTCAGATGGTTCTCAGCGTCATCACTCACATTGTACAATACAAGGGAAACGATGAGCTGCCAGCCCTGGGATTCCATCACACGTCTCCAGAACTTTCCACAGAATATAGGTGCACCAACTATGATCATGAAGATCATAGAGAGAGAAACTCTATCAGGGGTCCCCTAAAGCAGTAGTTCTCAACCCTGTCCTCCCAACAAGTACTCCCAACAGGCCATGTTTGCAGGTTTTCCTTTATCTTGCACAAGTGCTTCATATCAATGGCTTGGTATTTTTCATATATATATCCTAGGTAAGAGAAATTCCCAAAACATGGCCTGTTGGGGGTACTTGAGGACAGGGTTGAGAACCACTGCCCTAAAGGGCCTACCACGATGCAGATCTTCCATATTCATAGGTTTGGGATCCCAACCAGTCATTGGCCTGACCTTAAAGTGGTTGTAAACCCTTTTGTGTGACATTTACCTATAGGTAAACCTAGAATAAAGCTTACCTATAGGTAATGGAAATATCTCCTAAACGTGCGCCTTTTAGGAGATATTTCCCTTGTAGTGCGCCGATGATGTCATCAGTGCATGCGCTGGGAAGAATCGGACCTCCGTGCCGTTTGCACACTCGCAGGTACCGTGACATACGCAGAAGTGACGTCATGCGGCTCCAGCCAGTCACAGAGCCAGAGTCTGCGGCTCCGAAAGGAAGAGGGGTGAAGATGGACGCAGCCTGCACAGGGGACAGCGCGGGTTTCATTTGCAGGTAAGTGTCACATAATGCGATGCAATACTAGCCCATTATTATTTTCATTTACAGGGAGCAAAAGAGGAAGTAAAACCCACAAGAGTTTAATTTCTCTTTAACTGCTTGTCAGAAGACATTTGCACAATATTCCCTTGTACCATCTCCTCCCCCCTATTTCCCATTTCTGGGAACCCAGATTTTTCCCCAGGTATCTCTGACCCTCACTTCCTGAGAGATGAGGACATTTCTGGGTGACCCACCTGATTATGGGGTGTCCTGGCCATCTGTGACTGAGGTCTGCTGGAGGCTCTTTTCTCTAATGTCCTCCAACTTCCTACACAATCCCACCACAAAGGTTTGTCATTGGAGGCTTTGTGTTCAGATGAGGACTTCCTCCGACACTCCTCGTCACTTACCTCTTCTTCTCTCATTACTACGAAACCAGACACCCCTCCCCCCATCATATATCTGCACATGGGACCACAATCTGACCATTAACTTTACAACACAACCAATTCTGAAAATACATCTCCTGACATCCCAACCATCCATCTGTCCCGGGATTCCAGAATGTAATTCTAGAATTCTTACCCGCCGGTGTACAGAACCCACCACCCACCCTTCACCTCATCCATCCATCCATCCATGGAAGCGGGATACAAACTATGGAGGTTTTTTCTTTTCTTTTGATAGTTTTTATTGAAAAAGCTTTTTAAATGACAGATACACATTGTATACAATTACACCCCCACCCAGAAAACCCCAAACTGTAGATCCCGTACAAAAATATTCCTTTATATCAAAACCTCCAATCACAATCTTATAACTTTCAATCCCTTTTCTAATAACAAAATCTGATAATAAACCTTCTAAATTTCTTCTATCAATCAACATGAAAAAAAATGATTAGAAATATTTTATTAAGTATTATCCGGGTTTTGGCGACAGATTTTTGCTCAACATTCAAAGCAACAAATCTCCATGCTGGATAAAAAAACGCCGGTAATGGTTTCTTGTAGCAGCATTTTATCAGTAAGGCTCCGTACACACGCAGTGTTCTCCTACATCTCCATACACAGTGTTCTCCTACATCTCCATACACGCAGTGTTCTCCTACATCTCCATACACGCAGTGTTCTCCTACATCTCCATACACGCAGTGTTCTCCTATATCTCCATACACGCAGTGTTCTCCTACATCTCCATACACGCAGTGTTCTCCTACATCTCCATACACGCAGTGTTCTCCTACATCTCCATACACAGTGTTCTCCTATATCTCCATACACACAGTGTTCTCCTATATCTCCATACACACAATGTTCTCCTATATCTCCAAACACAAAATGTTCTCCTATATCTCCATACACACAATGTTCTCCTATATCTCCATACACACAGTGTTCTCCTATATCTCCATACACACAGTGTTCTCCTACATCTCCATACACACAATGTTCTCCTATATCTCCATACACGCATTGTTCTCCTACATCTCCATACACAGTGTTCTCCTACATCTCCATACACGCAGTGTTCTCCTACATCTCCATACACACAGTGTTCTCCTACATCTCCATACACACAGTGTTCTCCTACATCTCCATACACACAGTGTTCTCCTATATCTCCATACACCCAGTGTTCTCCTACATCTCCATACACACAGTGTTCTCCTATATCTCCATACACAGTGTTCTCCTATATCTCCATACACACAGTGTTCTCCTACATCTCCATACACAGTGTTCTCCTACATCTCCATACACAGTGTTCTCCTACATCTCCATACACGCAGTGTTCTCCTACATCTCCATACACGCAGTGTTCTCCTACATCTCCATACACAGTGTTCTCCTATATCTCCATACACACAGTGTTCTCCTACATCTCCATACACAGTGTTCTCCTACATCTCCATACACAGTGTTCTCCTACATCTCCATACACGCAGTGTTCTCCTACATCTCCATACACGCAGTGTTCTCCTATATCTCCATACACAGTGTTCTCCTACATCTCCATACACACAGTGTTCTCCTACATCTCCATACACAGTGTTCTCCTACATCTCCATACACGCAGTGTTCTCCTATATCTCCATACACACAGTGTTCTCCTATATCTCCATACACACAGTGTTCTCCTATATCTCCATACATGCAGTGTTCTCCTATATCTCCATACACACAGTGTTCTCCTACATCTCCATACACGCAGTGTTCTCCTACATCTCCATACACGCAGTGTTCTCCTACATCTCCATACACAGTGTTCTCCTACATCTCCATACACAGTGTTCTCCTATATCTCCATACACGCAGTGTTCTCCTACATCTCCATACACACAGTGTTCTCCTATATCTCCATACACGCACACAGTGTTCTCCTACATCTCCATACACGCAGTGTTCTCCTACATCTCCATACACACAGTGTTCTCCTACATCTCCATACACGCAGTGTTCTCCTATATCTCCATACACAGTGTTCTCCTACATCTCCATACACGCAGTGTTCTCCTACATCTCCATACACAGTGTTCTCCTACATCTCCATACACGCAGTGTTCTCCTATATCTCCATACACACAGTGTTCTCCTACATCTCCATACACACAGTGTTCTCCTACATCTCCATACAGGCAGTGTTCTCCTATATCTCCATACACGCAGTGTTCTCCTATATCTCCATACACAGTGTTCTCCTATATCTCCATATACAGTGTTCTCCTATATCTCCATACAGGCAGTGTTCTCCTATATCTCCATACACGCAGTGTTCTCCTACATCTCCATACACAGTGTTCTCCTATATCTCCATACACGCAGTGTTCTCCTATATCTCCATACATGCAGTGTTCTCCTACATCTCCATACACGCAGTGCTCTCCTACATCTCCATACACGCAGTGTTCTCCTACATCTCCATACACGCAGTGTTCTCCTATATCTCCATACACACAGTGTTCTCCTATATCTCCATACACAGTGTTCTCCTATATCTCCATACAGGCAGTGTTCTCCTACATCTCCATACAGGCAGTGTTCTCCTACATCTCCATACAGGCAGTGTTCTCCTATATCTCCATACACAGTGTTCTCCTATATCTCCATACACACAGTGTTCTCCTATATCTCCATACACGCAGTGTTCTCCTATATCTCCATACACACAGTGTTCTCCTACATCTCCATACACGCAGTGTTCTCCTACATCTCCATACACGCAGTGTTCTCCTACATCTCCATACACACAGTGCTCTCCTACATCGACATACAGGCAGTGTTCTCCTATATCTCCATACACAGTGTTCTCCTATATCTCCATACACAGTGTTCTCCTATATCTCCATACACAGTGTTCTCCTATATCTCCATACACAGTGTTCTCCTATATCTCCATACACACAGTGTTCTCCTATATCTCCATACACGCAGTGTTCTCCTACATCTCCATACACAGTGTTCTCCTATATCTCCATACACGCAGTGTTCTCCTACATCTCCATACACACAGTGTTCTCCTATATCTCCATACACAGTGTTCTCCTATATCTCCATACATGCAGTGTTCTCCTACATCTCCATACACACAGTGTTCTCCTATATCTCCATACACACAGTGTTCTCCTACATCTCCATACACAGTGTTCTCCTACATCTCCATACACAGTGTTCTCCTATATCTCCATACACGCAGTGTTCTCCTACATCTCCATACACAGTGTTCTCCTACATCTCCATACAGGCAGTGTTCTCCTATATCTCCATACACAGTGTTCTCCTATATCTCCATACACAGTGTTCTCCTATATCTCCATACACAGTGTTCTCCTATATCTCCATACACACAGTGTTCTCCTACATCTCCATACACACAGTGTTCTCCTACATCTCCATACACACAGTGTTCTCCTACATCTCCATACACGCAGTGTTCTCCTATATCTCCATACACACAGTGTTCTCCTATATCTCCATACACAGTGTTCTCCTACATCTCCATACACACAGTGTTCTCCTACATCTCCATACACAGTGTTCTCCTATATCTCTATACACAGTGTTCTCCTATATCTCCATACACGCAGTGTTCTCCTATATCTCCATACACGCAGTGTTCTCCTATATCTCCATACACAGTGTTCTCCTATATCTCCATACACACAGTGTTCTCCTACATCTCCATACACACATTATTCCTGATACAAGGAAACTTCCCTTATAATAGAAAATAAGAATGACAGGTCCTCTTTAATGTGATATCTGGGGGGTCAAAAAGACTTCACATCTCATATTTACACTTAAAAGCAAAAAAAAAAATTTTTTAAAGTTATTATTTTTTAAAAAATGGTCCCTTTAAGGCCAGAGGGCGGAAGTAACATTTATACGTCTCTCCGGTCCTCCAATGGCATAGAGTTGGGCGGGGCCATCTTTCCCTCATTCGACTTCCTGCCTCTCAGGGGAAAGGATCGGATTGTCTCCGCCTCTACCAACAGATCCGGTAAGCGGCGGGAGGAAGGGGGCGGGGCACCTTTCCCGCCGCCGATAAAAGTGATCTTGCAACGAATCCGCCGCGGAGACCACTTTTATCCTAAAGCGGACTGGCAGCTATCTGCTACTATAACAACGGATAGTTAATGTCAAAGGACCGATGTATAACAACGGCGGGCGGTCTGGAAGTGGTTAAATGTAACGATATTGCTACACTTAGAGGCGCCCTCTCTTCTCTTATACTCAGTTGTGACGATACTCTTATATCAAGACATCGCTTGTATAGTCACAATTTATAAGAACATTTCGCTTGTCTTGTAAAACACTTGCAGACCAAGTTACTCTCAATCCAAGGTTTTCCTGTATACTCCCCAATATATACACCTTTCCGCAATCGGAATATACCCAGTGTGAGGGGCAAAGACTCCACTAAAGGGTCCAGGGGGGGGGGGGGGAAGATTTGTCCCAATTAATAGAAAGTCCAGACAAGGAACCAAAATCCTTTATGATATCCATAACCGCAATTCCCGGCTGGCTGGTCTCTCCAGGAGAACAGCCAGCGCACCGGGCGCGCCTCTCACCGGGAGCCCCAGACTTTAGACACGTGCCATTTGTTTCGGGCCGAATTAATTTTTTAACGAATTTCGAAAAATTCGGGAAACATCCGAATGAAGGAAAAGCCGTTTAATGAATTTTTCAGAATATTCAAAAATTCGTGAATTTGAAAACCTGAAAATCTGAAATAATAAATATTAAATTTCCTTTCAAATGTGACTGTTTTGCCGCGTACACACGCTCGGAATTTCCCACAACAAATGTTCGATGGGAGCTTGTTGTCGGAATGTCCGATCGTGTGTTCGCGGCATTACTGAACGGAACGAATACGAATTTATCCCAATTAGAATTATCCGAAATAACGAATGGAGTGTAATGAATTAATAATAAATAACAATAATAATAAAACCTTTTTATTTATTATGAATTTGTTCCGTTCGTTTAGATAAAGAATTCGTTATTTTGGATAATTCGGAACTTTGAATAAATTTATTACGTTCACCAACAGCCAAATTTGAAAGGAAATTCCAATACCTATAATTTAATAGTTAGTTATTATTTTCGGATTTTTCTTTCTTATTTTCGGATTTTCGAATCTAAGAAATTACAAATTTTCACATATTTGAATTTACGAACTGCGATCATAACGAATGACCTGAAAAACGAAAATGAATGAATTTTTCGGCAGTGCACACGTCTACCGGACTTCTTTACAGCTTATAGCGAATGGCTCTGTTACCGGGGAGACAACGGACACCCCCACCTCATCCCCCTTTCTACAACAAAAAAGAACGTTCGCTGAGAATCTTCCCTTGGGGAGCAGCACAAAGCCATCTTCTCCAATTTATAAAAGAGAGGCCGAATATAAAGGCTAAGATCATTTCTCATAAATAATCCACCCCCCCCCCCCCCGAGGCCGTCACACGCTTTGGCAGCGCCAAGAGAAAGAACTGCTCTCACCCCATAAATGTCTACAGGACAGGTGGGCTTTATCTGCCCTAAACAAATGTTGTATTACTTCCGAGACGGTGGAGGAATTTACACAGGAAGTATCTGCTAACAGGCAGTGCATGAATATACATTGGCCTTGCCCATTACCCTTCATTCACCTCCAGTAAAACAATAGTAAGCTGGGTATGAATGTTCTTCCTCTGCCCTGGTAAGAAGTATATACAGAACGATTGTGAGGAGGAGACCTCCATGGTTCAGCTGTGATGGTGAGGAGGAGACCTCCATGGTTCAGCTGTGAGGGTGAGGAGGAGACCTCCATGGTTCAGCTGTGATAGTGAGGAGGAGACCTCCATGGTTCAGCTGTGAGGGTGAGGAGGAGACCTCCATGGTTCAGCTGTGATAGTGAGGAGGAGACCTCCATGGTTCAGCTGTGAGGGTGAGGAGGAGAACTCCATGGTTCAGCTGTGATGGTGAGGAGGAGACCTCCATGGTTCAGCTGTGATGGTGAGGAGGAGACCTCCATGGTTCAGCTGTGATGGTGAGGAGACCTCCATGGTTCAGCTGTGATGGTGAGGAAGAGACCTCCATGGTTCAGCTGTGATGGTGAGGAGGAGACCTCCATGGTTCAGCTGTGATGGTGAGGAAGAGACCTCCATGGTTCAGCTGTGATGGTGAGGAGGAGACCTCCATGGTTCAGCTGTGATGGTGAGGAGGAGACCTCCATGGTTCAGCTGTGATGGTGAGGAGGAGACCTCCATGGTTCAGCTGTAATGGTGAGGAGGAGACTTCCATGGTTCAGCTGTGATGGTGAGGAGGAGACCTCCATGGTTCAGGTGTGATGGTGAGGAGGAGACCTCCATGGTTCAGCTGTGATGGTGAGGAGGAGACCTCCATGGTTCAGCTGTGATGGTGAGGAGGAGACCTCCATGGTTCAGCTGTGATAGTGAGGAGGAGACCTCCATGGTTCAGCTGTGAGGGTGAGGAGGAGACCTCCATGGTTCAGCTGTGAGGGTGAGGAGGAGACCTCCATGGTTCAGCTGTGATAGTGAGGAGGAGACCTCCATGGTTCAGCTGTGAGGGTGAGGAGGAGACCTCCATGGTTCAGCTGTGATAGTGAGGAGGAGACCTCCATGGTTCAGCTGTGAGGGTGAGGAGGAGAACTCCATGGTTCAGCTGTGATGGTGAGGAGGAGACCTCCATGGTTCAGCTGTGATGGTGAGGAGGAGACCTCCATGGTTCAGCTGTGATGGTGAGGAGACCTCCATGGTTCAGCTGTGATGGTGAGGAAGAGACCTCCATGGTTCAGCTGTGATGGTGAGGAGGAGACCTCCATGGTTCAGCTGTGATGGTGAGGAAGAGACCTCCATGGTTCAGCTGTGATGGTGAGGAGGAGACCTCCATGGTTCAGCTGTGATGGTGAGGAGGAGACCTCCATGGTTCAGCTGTGATGGTGAGGAGGAGACCTCCATGGTTCAGCTGTAATGGTGAGGAGGAGACTTCCATGGTTCAGCTGTGATGGTGAGGAGGAGACCTCCATGGTTCAGGTGTGATGGTGAGGAGGAGACCTCCATGGTTCAGCTGTGATGGTGAGGAGGAGACCTCCATGGTTCAGCTGTGATGGTGAGGAGGAGACCTCCATGGTTCAGCTGTGATGGTGAGGAGGAGACCTCCATGGTTCAGGTGTGATGGTGAGGAGGAGACCTCCATGGTTCAGCTGTGATGGTGAGGGGGAGACCTCCATGGTTCAGCTGTGATGGTGAGGGGGAGACCTCCATGGTTCAGCTGTGATGGTGAGGGGGAGACCTCCATGGTTCAGCTGTGTTGGTGAGGAGGAGACCTCCATGGTTCAGATGTGATGGTGAGGAGGAGACCTCCATGGTTCAGCTGTGATGGTGAGGAGGAGACTTCCATGGTTCAGCTGTGTTGGTGAGGAGGAGACCTCTATGGTTCAGCTGTGATGGTGAGGAGGAGACCTCCATGGTTCAGCTGTGAGGGCGAGGAGGAGACCCCCATGGTTCAGCTGTGATGGTGAGGAGGAGACCTCCATGGTTCAGCTGTGATGGTGAGGAGGAGACCTCCATGGTTCAGCTGTGATGGTGAGGAGGAGACCTCCATGGTTCAGCTGTGTTGGTGAGGAGGAGACCTCCATGGTTCAGCTGTGATGGTGAGGAGGAGACCTCCATGGTTCAGCTGTGATGGTGAGGAGGAGACCTCCATGGTTCAGCTGTGAGGGCGAGGAGGAGACCCCCATGGTTCAACTGTGAGGGCGAGGAGGAGACCTCCATGGTTTAGCTGTGATGGTGAGGAAGAGACCTCCATGGTTCAGCTGTGATAGTGAGGAAGAGACCTCCATGGTTCAGCTGTGATGGTGAGGAGGAGACCTCCATGGTTCAGCTGTGATGGTGAGGAGGAGACCTCCATGGTTCAGCTGTGATGGTGAGGAGGAGACCTCCATGGTTCAGCTGTGATGGTGAGGAGGAGACCTCCATGGTTCAGCTGTGATGGTGAGGAGGAGACTTCCATGGTTCAGCTGTGATGGTGAGGAGGAGACTTCCATGGTTCAGCTGTGATGGTGAGGAGGAGACCTCCATGGTTCAGCTGTGATGGTGAGGGGGAGACCTCCATGGTTCAGCTGTGATGGTGAGGGGGAGACCTCCATGGTTCAGCTGTGATGGTGAGGGGGAGACCTCCATGGTTCAGCTGTGATGGTGAGGAGGAGACCTCCATGGTTCAGCTGTGATGGTGAGGAAGAGACCTCCATGGTTCAGCTGTGATGGTGAGGAGGAGACCTCCATGGTTCAGCTGTGATGGTGAGGAAGAGACCTCCATGGTTCAGCTGTGATGGTGAGGAGGAGACCTCCATGGTTCAGCTGTGATGGTGAGGAGGAGACCTCCATGGTTCAGCTGTGATGGTGAGGAGGAGACCTCCATGGTTCAGCTGTGATGGTGAGGAAGAGACCTCCATGGTTCAGCTGTGATGGTGAGGAGGAGACCTCCATGGTTCAGGTGTGATGGTGAGGAGGAGACCTCCATGGTTCAGCTGTGATGGTGAGGAGGAGACCTCCATGGTTCAGCTGTGATGGTGAGGAGGAGACCTCCATGGTTCAGCTGTGATGGTGAGGAGGAGACCTCCATGGTTCAGGTGTGATGGTGAGGAGGAGACCTCCATGGTTCAGCTGTGATGGTGAGGGGGAGACCTCCATGGTTCAGCTGTGATGGTGAGGGGGAGACCTCCATGGTTCAGCTGTGATGGTGAGGGGGAGACCTCCATGGTTCAGCTGTGTTGGTGAGGAGGAGACCTCCATGGTTCAGATGTGATGGTGAGGAGGAGACCTCCATGGTTCAGCTGTGATGGTGAGGAGGAGACTTCCATGGTTCAGCTGTGTTGGTGAGGAGGAGACCTCTATGGTTCAGCTGTGATGGTGAGGAGGAGACCTCCATGGTTCAGCTGTGAGGGCGAGGAGGAGACCCCCATGGTTCAGCTGTGATGGTGAGGAGGAGACCTCCATGGTTCAGCTGTGATGGTGAGGAGGAGACCTCCATGGTTCAGCTGTGATGGTGAGGAGGAGACCTCCATGGTTCAGCTGTGTTGGTGAGGAGGAGACCTCCATGGTTCAGCTGTGATGGTGAGGAGGAGACCTCCATGGTTCAGCTGTGATGGTGAGGAGGAGACCTCCATGGTTCAGCTGTGAGGGCGAGGAGGAGACCCCCATGGTTCAACTGTGAGGGCGAGGAGGAGACCTCCATGGTTTAGCTGTGATGGTGAGGAAGAGACCTCCATGGTTCAGCTGTGATAGTGAGGAAGAGACCTCCATGGTTCAGCTGTGATGGTGAGGAGGAGACCTCCATGGTTCAGCTGTGATGGTGAGGAGGAGACCTCCATGGTTCAGCTGTGATGGTGAGGAGGAGACCTCCATGGTTCAGCTGTGATGGTGAGGAGGAGACCTCCATGGTTCAGCTGTGATGGTGAGGAGGAGACTTCCATGGTTCAGCTGTGATGGTGAGGAGGAGACTTCCATGGTTCAGCTGTGATGGTGAGGAGGAGACCTCCATGGTTCAGCTGTGATGGTGAGGGGGAGACCTCCATGGTTCAGCTGTGATGGTGAGGGGGAGACCTCCATGGTTCAGCTGTGATGGTGAGGGGGAGACCTCCATGGTTCAGCTGTGATGGTGAGGAGGAGACCTCCATGGTTCAGCTGTGATGGTGAGGAAGAGACCTCCATGGTTCAGCTGTGATGGTGAGGAGGAGACCTCCATGGTTCAGCTGTGATGGTGAGGAAGAGACCTCCATGGTTCAGCTGTGATGGTGAGGAGGAGACCTCCATGGTTCAGCTGTGATGGTGAGGAGGAGACCTCCATGGTTCAGCTGTGATGGTGAGGAGGAGACCTCCATGGTTCAGCTGTGATGGTGAGGAAGAGACCTCCATGGTTCAGCTGTGATGGTGAGGAAGAGACCTCCATGGTTCAGCTGTGATGGTGAGGAAGAGACCTCCATGGTTCAGCTGTGATGGTGAGGAGGAGACCTCCATGGTTTAGCTGTGATGGTGAGGAGGAGACCTCCATGGTTCAGCTGTGATGGTGAGGAGGAGACCTCCATGGTTCAGCTGTGATGGTGAGGAAGAGACCTCCATGGTTCAGACCTGATGGTGAGGAGGAGACCCCCATGGATCAGCTTTGATGGGGAGGAGGAGACCCCCATGGTTCAGCTATGATAGTTTTTCTTTGGTGAGATGGCTTTCCTGGTTGTAAACTGTGAATGTTGCAACCCCCCTCGCCCCCCCCCCCCACAAAAAAAATCCTGCAAGGCAATGTTATAATGTGTGGGGGGGAGGTGCATCAGATACTAGCACATTTTTAAAAACTCACCTTAGAAGGAAGCCCTTCAGCGCTGCGCTGTCACTGCTGACATCTGCCCCCGGTATTTCTTCTGAGTTCACGCACTTTAGCTACAGTATGTGATTGGTCAGAGCCACGCTGACGTCACTCCCATGTATGCACGCGGGAGCCCTCTGTTCCGGTACAAAGCTCTGAAATTTTGGCAAGGTATTCTGGACCTTCAGAACACATGTGCAGAGATGTCACTGGCTGCACCCAGGGAGAATATCTCCTAAGTGGTGCACATTAAGAGAGATTTATTTTACCTCAAGGTGTCCTTATTATAGACTCACCTGTAGGTAAAAATCACCAAGTGGGGTTTACTACCACTTTAAGAGTAGAGGCCGTAGATATCACGGCTATTTTCTTTGCTGGATCTCCCAATGTTTCGTGATTTAGGCCGGCCATAGAGGGTTCAAATCTCAGCCAGTTCAGCAGGGACCAGTTGAGATTGGAACCATGTATGGGCAGCTTGAATGTAAAGTTGATAAATCCACTTGGGTAGAGCTAGCCTGTCGGATTTTACATGCGATTATTACTAGCGGCAGTTATTGACGTTATCAATAATCACTGTGTTCTCCCGGTGGGGATGGCTTGCCCCCCCCTGCCTTAGTTGCCAACAGTCCCGATTTTCCCGGGACAATCCCGATTTTGGGACCCTCGTCCTGATTGGAGGCTGTCCCGAATCGGGATTTTCCATAAGGAAAATCGGGAATGTTGTTTTTTTTTATTTTTGGAGCAGCTGGCTCCAGCAAAATGGCGACCGGCGCCGCCGCTCGATCTTCCCCCTAGTGTTCAGTCAGTGGAGAGAGGAAGGGGGCTCGATCCGTGCAGCCAATGAATCGGCTTCTTTAGCTGCACGGCCCCTTCCCTCTCCACTAAAGACACGGCGCCACCGTGTCTTGCCGAAAAGTTCCCCAGCTCGGCTATTTCCGCTGGCTCGTACTGCGCAGTACAGGGGGTCCTTACTTGCCGAGGGGAACTTTCTCGGCCGAACACCGGCCGCGTCTGCACTGAGGGGGGGGCTGCACTGAGGGGGGACTGCACTAATTGAGGGGAGTCTGCACTAATAGAGGGGGGGCTGCACTAATAGAGGGGGGGCTGCACTGAGGGGGGGTCTGCACTAATAGAGGGGGGGCTGCACTGAGGGGGGGTCTGCACTAATAGAGGGGGGGCTGCACTGAGGGGGGGCTGCACTAATAGAGGGGGCTGCACTGAGGGGGATCTACACTGAAGGGGGGGCTGCACTAATAGTGGGGGGGTCTGCACTAATAGAGGGGGGCTGTGTAAAAAATATCCTAATATGGACTTCTGCGCTACTAAATATAGACCCCTCACTATTAATGAAACTAAAAAGTGCACAATCGTGATAAATTGTGTGAATGATTCTGCGCAACAATTAATCAATCCATAAAGCTAATGCATGAGAACTGCACCCTAAAAGATTTTTTTCAATAAAGGAACCATAATAAATACAAACGTGTATCAAAAGTGAATGTCCTTCAATGATGGGAAAAAACATAACACGTGAATCAAAGTGACTAAGTGCTAATCAATCACATAAATCACATAAAAACATATAAACCTTGACTGGTAGGTGAACATGCGTTGCTGGGTGATCTGGTGACTGTTCGTGGCAATGGATACCCACTAGGGGCTCCCAGAACTCTCACCTCAATGACACAATAAAAGTGCCTATGTGCTTTCAGTGGGTCTGTGCTTGTTCTGGTCCAGTAGTAGTGGTGGTGTCCTAATCCCTCTTAGGGGAGACGACACTTCCTCCAATTTATGGGCTCCATATAAGGGTGATTAAAAGTAAAGGACTCCGATAGTGTAATAATGTTAAGCCAAGGAATTTATTAAAATATAATAGCTGCTTACATTAAAGTAAACGACAAAGCGGCAAACAACAGTGGAACGAGCATGTTAACGGTACTCGCTACGTCACTTCCGGTCCGCACTACGTATTTCCGGTTACGTTCTACGCGTTACGTCATATCACGTGACTTCTTCAGGGTACCGGATTGGCTAACGCCATAGTCATTTTATATCATTGGGACAGGAAGTGGAGAAAACTCCATTTTGTTGTAGACCAAATGTTTATACCGCGGCCATTTTTGAGAGGGCAATGCCGCTAGATGTTACTTAATAAAGTTGTATTCTGAGAGGACAATAGATCACTCGGTGGGAAGGTCAGGCAGCTCATAGAGCAGGCAATGGGTAAAACAAAGGGAGAAGGGCTTCCAATGGTGAAAGTCAAAAAGGCTGCTTGTTTATTCTTCATAAAAAAAACAAAATACAAATAAAATGTGATCACAGTATATATATAGGGGCACCCTGGAGGAGCAGAACATAAAGGGGCACTCTACATGAGGATGTAAGGGGGCTCTCTACAGGAGGATGTAAGGGGACTTTCTACAGGAGGATGTGAGGGGACTCTCTACAGGAGGATGTGAGGGGACTCTCTACAGGAGGATGTAAGGGGACTCTCTACAGGAGGATGTAAGGGGACTCTCTACATGAGGATGTAAGGGGGCTCTCTACAGGAGGATGTAAGGGGACTCTCTACAGGAGGATGTAAGGGGACTCTCTAAAGGAGGATGTAAGGGGACTCTCTACAGGAGGATGTAAGGGGACTCTCTACAGGAGGATGTAAGGGGGCTCTCTACAGGAGGATGTAAGGGGACTCTCTACAGGAGGATGTAAGGGGACTCTCTACAGGGGAATGTAAGGGGGCACTCTACAGGAGGATGTAAGGGGACTTTCTACAGGAGGATGTGAGGGGGCTCTCTACAGGAGGATGTGAGGGGGCTCTCTACAGGAGGATGTAAGGGGACTCTCTACAGGAGGATGTAAGGGGACTCTCTACAGGGGAATGTAAGGGGACTCTCTACAGGAGGATGTGAGGGGGCTCTCTACAGGAGGATGTGAGGGGGCTCTCTACATGAGGATGTAAGGGGGCTCTCTACAGGAGGATGTAAGGGGACTCTCTACAGGAGGATGTAAGGGGACTCTCTAAAGGAGGATGTAAGGGGACTCTCTACAGGAGGATGTAAGGGGACTCTCTACAGGAGGATGTAAGGGGGCTCTCTACAGGAGGATGTAAGGGGACTCTCTACAGGAGGATGTAAGGAGACTCTCTACAGGAGGATGTAAGGGGACTCTCTACAGGAGGATGTAAGGGGGCTCTCTACAGGAGTATGTAAGGGGGCTCTCTACAGGAGGATGTAAGGGGACTCTCTACAGGAAGATGTAAGGGGGCTCTCTACAGGAGGATGTAAGGGGACTCTCTACAGGAGGATGTAAGGGGACTCTCTACAGGAGGATGTAAGGGGGCTCTCTACAGGAGGATGTAAGGGGACTCTCTACAGGAGGATGTAAGGGGACTCTCTACAGAAGGATGTAAGGGGACTCTCTACGGGAGGATGTAAGGGGACTCTCTACAGGAGGATGTAAGGGGGCTCTCTACAGGAGGATGTAAGGGGACTCTCTACAGGAGGATGTAAGGGGACTCTCTAGAGGAGGATGTAAGGGGACTCTCTACAAGAGGATGTAAGGGGGCTCTCTACAGGAGGATGTAAGGGGACTCTCTACAGGAGGATGTAAGGGGACTCTCTACAGGAGGATGTAAGGGGACTCTCTACAGGAGGATGTAAGGGGACTCTCTACAGGAGGATGTAAGGAGGCTCTCTACAGGAGGATGTAAGGGGACTCTCTACAGGAGGATGTAAGGGGACTCTCTACAGGAGGATGTAAGGGGACTCTCTACAGGAGGATGTAAGGGGACTCTCTACAGGAGGATGTAAGGGGACTCTCTACAGGAGGATGTGAGGGGACTCTCTACAGGAGGATGTAAGGGAACTCTCTACAGGAGGATGTAAGGGGACTCTCTACAGGAGGATGTAAGGGGACTCTCTACAGGAGGATGTAAGGGGATTCTCTACAGGAGGATGTAAGGGGGCTCTCTACAGGAGGATGTAAGGGGACTCTCTACAGGAGGATGTAAGGGGGCTCTCTACGGGAGGATGTAAGGGGACTCTCTACAGGAGGATGTAAGGGGGCTCTCTACAGGAGGATGTAAGGGGACTCTCTACAGGAGGATGTAAGGGGACTCTCTACAGGAGGATGTAAGGGGACTCTCTACAGGAGGATGTAAGGGGACTCTCTACAGGAGGATGTAAGGGGACTCTCTACAGGAGGATGTAAGGGGGCTCTCTACAGGAGGATGTAAGGGGACTCTCTACGGGAGGATGTAAGGGGACTCTCTACAGGAGGATGTAAGGGGGCTCTCTACAGGAGGATGTAAGGGGACTCTCTACAGGAGGATGTAAGGGGACTCTCTACAGGAAGATGTAAGGGGACTCTCTACAGGAGGATGTAAGGGGGCTCTCTACAGGAGGATGTAAGGGGACTCTCTACAGGAGGATGTAAGGGGACTCTCTACAGGAGGATGTAAGGGGACTCTCTACAGGAGGATGTAAGGGGACTCTCTACAGGAGGATGTAAGGGGGCTCTCTACAGGAGGATGTAAGGGGACTCTCTACAGGAGGATGTAAGGGGGCTCTCTACAGGAGGATGTAAGGGGACTCTCTACAGGAGGATGTAAGGGGACTCTCTACAGGAGGATGTAAGGGGGCTCTCTACAGGAGGATGTAAGGGGACTCTCTACAGGAGGATGTGAGGGGACTCTCTACAGGAGGATGTAAGGGGACTCTCTACAGGAGGATGTAAGGGGACTCTCTACAGGAGGATGTAAGGGGGCTCTCTACAGGAGGATGTAAGGGGACTCTCTACAGGAGGATGTAAGGGGACTCTCTACAGGAGGATGTAAGGGGACTCTCTACAGGAGGATGTAAGGGGACTCTCTACAGGAGGATGTAAGGGGACTCTCTACAGGAGGATGTAAGGGGACTCTCTACAGGAAGATGTAAGGGGACTCTCTACAGGAGGATGTAAGGGGACTCTCTACAGGAGGATGTAAGGGGGCTCTCTACAGGAGGATGTAAGGGGACTCTCTATGGGAGGATGTAAGGGGACTCTCTACAGGAAGATGTAAGGGGACTCTCTATGGGAGGATGTAAGGGGACTCTCTACAGGAGGATGTAAGGGGACTCTCTACAGGAGGATGTAAGGGGACTCTCTACAGGAGGATGTAAGGGGACTCTCTACAGGAAGATGTAAGGGGGCTCTCTACAGGAGGATGTAAGGGGACTCTCTACAGGAAGATGTAAGGGGACTCTCTACAGGAGGATGTAAGGGGACTCTCTACAGGAGGATGTAAGGGGACTCTCTACAGGAGGATGTAAGGGGGCTCTCTACAGGAGGATGTAAGGGGGCTCTCTACAGGAGGATGTAAGGGGACTCTCTACAGGAGGATGTAAGGGGACTCTCTACAGGAGGATGTAAGGGGACTCTCTACAGGAGGATGTAAGGGGGCTCTCTACAGGAGGATGTAAGGGGGCTCTCTACAGGAAGATGTAAGGGGACTCTCTACAGGAGGATGTAAGGGGACTCTCTACAGGAGGATGTAAGGGGGCACTCTACAGGAGGATGTAAGGGGACTCTCTACAGGAGGATGTAAGGGGACTCTCTACAGGAGGATGTAAGGGGGGTCTCTACAGGAGGATGTAAGGGGACTCTCTACAGGAGGATGTAAGGGGGCTCTCTACAGGAGGATGTAAGGGGACTCTCTACGGGAGGATGTAAGGGGACTCTCTACAGGAGGATGTAAGGGGACTCTCTACAGGAGGATGTAAGGGGACTCTCTACAGGAGGATGTAAGGGGACTCTCTACAGGAGGATGTAAGGAGGCTCTCTACAGGAGGATGTAAGGGGACTCTCTACAGGAGGATGTAAGGGGACTCTCTACAGGAGGATGTAAGGGGACTCTCTACGGGAGGATGTAAGGGGACTCTCTACAGGAGGATGTAAGGGGACTCTCTACAGGAGGATGTAAGGGGACTCTCTACAGGAGGATGTAAGGGGACTCTCTACAGGAGGATGTAAGGGGACTCTCTACAGGAGGATGTAAGGGGACTCTCTACGGGAGGATGTAAGGGGACTCTCTACAGGAAGATGTAAGGGGGCTCTCTACAGGAGGATGTAAGGAGGCTCTCTACAGGAGGATGTAAGGGGACTCTCTACAGGAGGATGTGAGGGGACTCTCTACAGGAGGATGTAAGGAGACTCTCTACAGGAGGATGTAAGGGACTCTCTACAGGAGGATGTAAGGGGACTCTCTACAGGAGGATGTAAGGGGGTCTCTACAGGAGGATGTAAGGGGACTCTCTACAGGAAGATGTAAGGGGGCTCTCTACAGGAGGATGTAAGGGGACTCTCTACAGGAGGATGTAAGGGGACTCTCTACAGGAGGATGTAAGGGGGTCTCTACAGGAGGATGTAAGGGGACTCTCTACAGGAAGATGTAAGGGGGCTCTCTACAGGAGGATGTAAGGGGACTCTCTACAGGAGGATGTGAGGGGACTCTCTACAGGAGGATGTAAGGGGACTCTCTACAGGAGGATGTAAGGGGGTCTCTACAGGAGGATGTAAGGGGACTCTCTACAGGAGGATGTAAGGGGACTCTCTACAGGAGGATGTAAGGGGACTCTCTACAGGAGGATGTAAGGGGACTCTCTACAGGAAGATGTAAGGGGACTCTCTACAGGAGGATGTAAGGGGACTCTCTACAGGAGGATGTAAGGGGACTCTCTACAGGAGGATGTAAGGGGACTCTCTACAGGAGGATGTAAGGGGACTCTCTACAGGAGGATGTAAGGGGACTCTCTACAGGAGGATGTAAGGGGACTCTCTACAGGAGGATGTAAGGGGGTCTCTACAGGAGGATGTAAGGGGACTCTCTACAGGAGGATGTAAGGGGACTCTCTACAGGAGGATGTAAGGGGGGTCTCTACAGGAGGATGTAAGGGGACTCTCTACGGGAGGATGTAAGGGGGGTCTCTACAGGAGGATGTAAGGGGACTCTCTACAGGAGGATGTAAGGGGACTCTCTACAGGAGGATGTAAGGGGACTCTCTACAGGAGGATGTAAGGGGGTCTCTACAGGAGGATGTAAGGGGACTCTCTACAGGAGGATGTAAGGGGACTCTCTACAGGAGGATGTAAGGGGGGTCTCTACAGGAGGATGTAAGGGGACTCTCTACAGGAGGATGTAAGGAGGCTCTCTACAGGAGGATGTAAGGGGACTCTCTACAGGAGGATGTAAGGGGACTCTCTACAGGAGGATGTAAGGGGGGTCTCTACAGGAGGATGTAAGGGGACTCTCTACAGGAGGATGTAAGGGGACTCTCTACAGGAGGATGTAAGGGGGCTCTCTACAGGAGGATGTAAGGGGACTCTCTACAGGAGGATGTAAGGGGGGTCTCTACAGGAGGATGTAAGGGGACTCTCTACAGGAGGATGTAAGGGGACTCTCTACAGGAGGATGTAAGGGGACTCTCTACAGGAGGATGTAAGGGGGCTCTCTACGGGAGGATGTAAGGGGGCTCTCTACAGGAGGATGTAAGGGGACTCTCTACAGGAGGATGTAAGGGGACTCTCTACGGGAGGATGTAAGGAGACTCTCTACAGGGGGATGTAAGGGGACTCTCTACGGGAGGATGTAAGGGGACTCTCTACAGGAGGATGTAAGGGGGCTCTCTACAGGAGGATGTAAGGAGACTCTCTACAGGAGGATGTAAGGAGACTCTCTACAGGAGGATGTAAGGGGACTCTCTACAGGAGGATGTAAGGGGACTCTCTACAGGAGGATGTAAGGGGACTCTCTACAGGAGGATGTAAGGGGACTCTCTACAGGAGGATGTAAGGGGACTCTCTACAGGAGGATGTAAGGGGGTCTCTACAGGAGGATGTAAGGGGACTCTCTACAGGAGGATGTAAGGGGACTCTCTACGGGAGGATGTAAGGGGGTCTCTACAGGAGGATGTAAGGAGACTCTCTACAGGAGGATGTAAGGGGGCTCTCTACAGGAGGATGTAAGGGGACTCTCTACAGGAGGATGTAAGGGGACTCTCTACAGGAGGATGTAAGGGGGTCTCTACAGGAGGATGTAAGGAGACTCTCTACAGGAGGATGTAAGGGGGCTCTCTACAGGAGGATGTAAGGGGACTCTCTACAGGAGGATGTAAGGGGACTCTCTACAGGAGGATGTAAGGGGACTCTCTACAGGAGGATGTAAGGGGGTCTCTACAGGAGGATGTAAGGGGACTCTCTACAGGAGGATGTAAGGGGACTCTCTACGGGAGGATGTAAGGGGACTCTCTACAGGAGGATGTAAGGGGACTCTCTACAGGAGGATGTAAGGGGGTCTCTACAGGAGGATGTAAGGGGACTCTCTACAGGAGGATGTAAGGGGACTCTCTACGGGAGGATGTAAGGGGACTCTCTACAGGAGGATGTAAGGGGACTCTCTACAGGAGGATGTAAGGGGACTCTCTACAGGAGGATGTAAGGGGGCTCTCTACAGGAGGATGTAAGGGGGCTCTCTACAGGAGGATGTAAGGGGACTCTCTACAGGAGGATGTAAGGGGGCTCTCTACAGGAGGATGTAAGGGGACTCTCTACAGGAGGATGTAAGGGGACTCTCTACAGGGGGATGTAAGGGGACTCTCTACAGGAGGATGTAAGGGGACTCTCTACAGGAGGATGTAAGGGGGCTCTCTACAGGAGGATGTAAGGGGACTCTCTACAGGAGGATGTAAGGGGACTCTCTACAGGAGGATGTAAGGGGGTCTCTACAGGAGGATGTAAGGGGGCTCTCTACAGGAGGATGTAAGGGGACTCTCTACAGGAGGATGTAAGGGGACTCTCTACAGGAGGATGTAAGGGGACTCTCTACAGGAGGATGTAAGGGGGCTCTCTACAGGAAGATGTAAGGGGGTCTCTACAGGAGGATGTAAGGGGACTCTCTACAGGAGGATGTAAGGGGACTCTCTACAGGAGGATGTAAGGGGACTCTCTACAGGAGGATGTAAGGGGACTCTCTACAGGAGGATGTAAGGGGACTCTCTACAGGAGGATGTAAGGGGGGTCTCTACAGGAGGATGTAAGGGGACTCTCTACAGGAGGATGTAAGGGGACTCTCTACAGGAGGATGTAAGGGGACTCTCTACGGGAGGATGTAAGGGGACTCTCTACAGGAGGATGTAAGGGGACTCTCTACAGGAGGATGTAAGGGGACTCTCTACAGGGGGATGTAAGGGGACTCTCTATGGGAGGATGTAAGGGGACTCTCTACAGGAGGATGTAAGGGGACTCTCTACAGGAGGATGTAAGGGGGCTCTCTACAGGAGGATGTAAGGGGACTCTCTACAGGAGGATGTAAGGGGACTCTCTACAGGGGGATGTAAGGGGACTCTCTATGGGAGGATGTAAGGGGACTCTCTACAGGAGGATGTAAGGGGGCTCTCTACAGGAGGATGTAAGGGGACTCTCTACAGGAGGATGTAAGGGGACTCTCTACAGGAGGATGTAAGGGGGTCTCTACAGGAGGATGTAAGGGGGCTCTCTACAGGAGGATGTAAGGGGACTCTCTACAGGAGGATGTAAGGGGACTCTCTACAGGAGGATGTAAGGGGGCTCTCTACAGGAGGATGTAAGGGGACTCTCTACAGGAGGATGTAAGGGGACTCTCTACAGGAGGATGTAAGGGGACTCTCTACAGGAGGATGTAAGGGGACTCTCTACAGGAGGATGTAAGGGGGCTCTCTACAGGAAGATGTAAGGGGCTCTCTACAGGAGGATGTAAGGGGACTCTCTACAGGAGGATGTAAGGGGACTCTCTACAGGAGGATGTAAGGGGGCTCTCTACAGGAGGATGTAAGGGGACTCTCTACAGGAGGATGTAAGGGGACTCTCTACAGGAGGATGTAAGGGGGCTCTCTACAGGAGGATGTAAGGGGGGTCTCTACAGGGGGATGTAAGGGGGCTCTCTACAGGAGGATGTAAGGGGACTCTCTACAGGAGGATGTAAGGGGACTCTCTACAGGAGGATGTAAGGGGACTCTCTACAGGAGGATGTGAGGGGACTCTCTACAGGAGGATGTAAGGGGACTCTCTACAGGAGGATGTAAGGGGGCTCTCTACAGGAGGATGTAAGGGGACTCTCTATGGGAGGATGTAAGGGGACTCTCTACAGGAAGATGTAAGGGGACTCTCTATGGGAGGATGTAAGGGGACTCTCTACAGGAGGATGTAAGGGGACTCTCTACAGGAGGATGTAAGGGGACTCTCTACAGGAGGATGTAAGGGGACTCTCTACAGGAAGATGTAAGGGGACTCTCTACAGGAGGATGTAAGGGGACTCTCTACAGGAGGATGTAAGGGGACTCTCTACAGGAGGATGTAAGGGGGCTCTCTACAGGAGGATGTAAGGGGACTCTCTACAGGAGGATGTAAGGGGGCTCTCTACAGGAGGATGTAAGGGGACTCTCTACGGGAGGATGTAAGGGGACTCTCTACAGGAGGATGTAAGGGGACTCTCTACAGGAGGATGTAAGGGGACTCTCTACAGGAGGATGTAAGGGGACTCTCTACAGGAGGATGTAAGGGGACTCTCTACAGGAGGATGTAAGGGGGCTCTCTACAGGAGGATGTAAGGGGACTCTCTACAGGAGGATGTAAGGGGACTCTCTACAGGAGGATGTAAGGGGACTCTCTACGGGAGGATGTAAGGGGACTCTCTACAGGAGGATGTAAGGGACTCTCTACAGGAGGATGTAAGGGGACTCTCTACAGGAGGATGTAAGGGGACTCTCTACAGGAGGATGTAAGGGGACTCTCTACGGGAGGATGTAAGGGGACTCTCTACAGGAAGATGTAAGGAGACTCTCTACAGGAGGATGTAAGGGGACTCTCTACAGGAGGATGTAAGGGGACTCTCTACAGGAGGATGTAAGGGGGTCTCTACAGGAGGATGTAAGGGGACTCTCTACAGGAAGATGTAAGGGGGGTCTCTACAGGAGGATGTAAGGGGGCTCTCTACAGGAGGATGTAAGGGGACTCTCTACAGGAGGATGTAAGGGGACTCTCTACAGGAGGATGTAAGGGGACTCTCTACAGGAGGATGTAAGGGGACTCTCTACAGGAGGATGTAAGGGGGTCTCTACAGGAGGATGTAAGGGGACTCTCTACAGGAGGATGTAAGGGGGGTCTCTACAGGAGGATGTAAGGGGACTCTCTACGGGAGGATGTAAGGGGGCTCTCTACAGGAGGATGTAAGGGGACTCTCTACAGGAGGATGTAAGGGGACTCTCTACGGGAGGATGTAAGGGGGGTCTCTACAGGAGGATGTAAGGGGGGTCTCTACAGGAGGATGTAAGGGGACTCTCTACGGGAGGATGTAAGGGGGGTCTCTACAGGAGGATGTAAGGGGACTCTCTACAGGAGGATGTAAGGGGACTCTCTACAGGAGGATGTAAGGGGACTCTCTACAGGAGGATGTAAGGGGGTCTCTACAGGAGGATGTAAGGGGACTCTCTACAGGAGGATGTAAGGGGACTCTCTACAGGAGGATGTAAGGGGGGTCTCTACAGGAGGATGTAAGGGGACTCTCTACAGGAGGATGTAAGGGGACTCTCTACAGGAGGATGTAAGGAGGCTCTCTACAGGAGGATGTAAGGGGACTCTCTACAGGAGGATGTGAGGGGACTCTCTACAGGAGGATGTGAGGGGGCTCTCTACAGGAGGATGTAAGGGGACTCTCTACAGGAGGATGTAAGGGGACTCTCTACAGGAGGATGTAAGGGGGGTCTCTACAGGAGGATGTAAGGGGACTCTCTACAGGAGGATGTAAGGGGACTCTCTACAGGAGGATGTAAGGGGGCTCTCTACAGGAGGATGTAAGGGGACTCTCTACAGGAGGATGTAAGGGGACTCTCTACAGGAGGATGTAAGGGGGGTCTCTACAGGAGGATGTAAGGGGGCTCTCTACAGGAGGATGTAAGGGGATTCTCTACAGGAGGATGTAAGGGGGCTCTCTACAGGAAGATGTAAGGGGACTCTCTACAGGAGGATGTAAGGGGACTCTCTACAGGGGGATGTAAGGGGACTCTCTACAGGAGGATGTAAGGAGACTCTCTACAGGAGGATGTAAGGGGACTCTCTACAGGAGGATGTAAGGGACTCTCTACAGGAGGATGTAAGGGGACTCTCTACAGGAGGATGTAAGGGGACTCTCTACAGGAAGATGTAAGGGGTCTCTACAGGAGGATGTAAGGGGACTCTCTACGGGAGGATGGAAGGGGGGTCTCTACAGGAGGATGTAAGGGGACTCTCTACAGGAGGATGTAAGGGGACTCTCTACAGGAGGATGTAAGGGGACTCTCTACAGGAGGATGTAAGGGGACTCTCTACGGGAGGATGTAAGGGGACTCTCTACAGGAGGATGTAAGGGGACTCTCTACAGGAGGATGTAAGGGGGTCTCTACAGGAGGATGTAAGGGGACTCTCTACGGGAGGATGTAAGGGGACTCTCTACAGGAGGATGTAAGGGGACTCTCTACAGGAGGATGTAAGGGGGTCTCTACAGGAGGATGTAAGGGGACTCTCTACAGGAGGATGTAAGGGGACTCTCTACAGGAGGATGTAAGGGGACTCTCTACAGGAGGATGTAAGGGGACTCTCTACAGGAGGATGTAAGGGGGTCTCTACAGGAGGATGTAAGGGGACTCTCTACGGGAGGATGTAAGGGGACTCTCTACAGGAGGATGTAAGGGGACTCTCTACAGGAGGATGTAAGGGGGTCTCTACAGGAGGATGTAAGGGGACTCTCTACAGGAGGATGTAAGGGGACTCTCTACAGGAGGATGTAAGGGGGTCTCTACAGGAGGATGTAAGGGGACTCTCTACAGGAGGATGTAAGGGGACTCTCTACAGGAGGATGTAAGGGGGGTCTCTACAGGAGGATGTAAGGGGACTCTCTACGGGAGGATGTAAGGGGGGTCTCTACAGGAGGATGTAAGGGGACTCTCTACAGGAGGATGTAAGGGGACTCTCTACAGGAGGATGTAAGGGGACTCTCTACAGGAGGATGTAAGGGGGTCTCTACAGGAGGATGTAAGGGGACTCTCTACAGGAGGATGTAAGGGGACTCTCTACAGGAGGATGTAAGGGGACTCTCTACAGGAGGATGTAAGGGGGGTCTCTACAGGAGGATGTAAGGGGGCTCTCTACAGGAGGATGTAAGGGGACTCTCTACAGGAGGATGTAAGGGGACTCTCTACGGGAGGATGTAAGGGGGCTCTCTACAGGAGGATGTAAGGGGACTCTCTACAGGAGGATGTAAGGGGACTCTCTACAGGAGGATGTAAGGGGACTCTCTACAGGAGGATGTAAGGGGGTCTCTACAGGAGGATGTAAGGGGACTCTCTACAGGAGGATGTAAGGGGGCTCTCTACAGGAGGATGTAAGGGGACTCTCTACAGGAGGATGTAAGGGGACTCTCTACAGGAGGATGTAAGGGGACTCTCTACAGGAGGATGTAAGGGGACTCTCTACAGGAGGATGTAAGGGGACTCTCTACAGGAGGATGTAAGGGGGCTCTCTACAGGAGGATGTAAGGGGACTCTCTACAGGAGGATGTAAGGGGACTCTCTACAGGAGGATGTAAGGGGACTCTCTACAGGAGGATGTAAGGGGACTCTCTACAGGAAGGATGTAAGGGGACTCTCTACAGGAGGATGTAAGGAGACTCTCTACAGGGGGATGTAAGGGGACTCTCTACAGGAGGATGTAAGGGGGTCTCTACAGGAGGATGTAAGGGGACTCTCTACAGGAAGATGTAAGGGGACTCTCTACAGGAGGATGTAAGGGGACTCTCTACAGGAGGATGTAAGGGGACTCTCTACAGGAGGATGTAAGGGGACTCTCTACAGGAGGATGTAAGGGGACTCTCTACAGGAAGATGTAAGGGGACTCTCTACAGGAGGATGTAAGGGGGTCTCTACAGGAGGATGTAAGGGGACTCTCTACAGGAGGATGTAAGGGGGCTCTCTACAGGAGGATGTAAGGGGACTCTCTACAGGAGGATGTAAGGGGACTCTCTACAGGAGGATGTAAGGGGACTCTCTACAGGAGGATGTAAGGGGACTCTCTACAGGAGGATGTAAGGGGACTCTCTACAGGAAGATGTAAGGGGACTCTCTACAGGAGGATGTAAGGGGACTCTCTACAGGAGGATGTAAGGGGACTCTCTACAGGAGGATGTAAGGGGACTCTCTACAGGAGGATGTAAGGGGACTCTCTACAGGAGGATGTAAGGGGACTCTCTACAGGAGGATGTAAGGGGACTCTCTACAGGGGGATGTAAGGAGACTCTCTACAGGAGGATGTAAGGGGACTCTCTACAGGAGGATGTAAGGGGGCTCTCTACAGGAGGATGTAAGGGGACTCTCTACAGGAGGATGTAAGGGGACTCTCTACAGGAGGATGAAAGGGGACTCTCTACAGGGGGATGTAAGGGGGCTCTCTACAGGAGGATGTAAGGGGACTCTCTACAGGAGGATGTAAGGGGGCTCTCTACAGGAGGATGTAAGGGGGGTCTCTACAGGAGGATGTAAGGGAGACTCTCTACAGGAGGATGTAAGGGGGCTCTCTACGGGAGGATGTAAGGGGACTCTCTACAGGAGGATGTAAGGGGGTCTCTACAGGAGGATGTAAGGGGACTCTCTACAGGAGGATGTAAGGGGGCTCTCTACAGGAGGATGTAAGGGGGCTCTCTACAGGAGGATGTAAGGGGACTCTCTACAGGGGGATGTAAGGGGACTCTCTACAGGAGGATGTAAGGGGACTCTCTACAGGGGATGTAAGGGGACTCTCTACAGGAGGATGTAAGGGGACTCTCTACAGGAGGATGTAAGGGGACTCTCTACAGGAGGATTAAGGGGACTCTCTACAGGAGGATGTGAGGGGACTCTCTACAGGAGGATGTAAGGGGGCTCTCTACAGGAGGATGTAAGGGGACTCTCTACAGGAGGATGTAAGGGGACTCTCTACAGGAGGATGTGAGGGGACTCTCTACAGGAGGATGTAAGGGGACTCTCTACAGGAGGATGTAAGGGGACTCTCTACAGGAGGATGTAAGGGGACTCTCTACAGGAGGATGTAAGGGGACTCTCTACAGGAAGATGTAAGGGGACTCTCTACAGGAGGATGTAAGGGGACTCTCTACAGGAGGATGTAAGGGGACTCTCTACAGGAGGATGTAAGGGGACTCTCTACAGGGGGATGTAAGGAGACTCTCTACAGGAGGATGTAAGGGGACTCTCTACAGGAGGATGTAAGGGGACTCTCTACAGGAGGATGTAAGGGGACTCTCTACAGGAGGATGTAAGGGGACTCTCTACAGGAGGATGTAAGGGGACTCTCTACAGGAGGATGTAAGGGGACTCTCTACAGGAGGATGTGAGGGGACTCTCTACAGGAGGATGTAAGGGGACTCTCTACAGGAGGATGTAAGGGGACTCTCTACAGGAGGATGTAAGGGGACTCTCTACAGGAGGATGTAAGGGGACTCTCTACAGGAGGATGTAAGGGGACTCTCTACAGGAGGATGTAAGGGGACTCTCTACAGGAGGATGTGAGGGGACTCTCTACAGGAGGATGTAAGGGGACTCTCTACAGGAGGATGTAAGGGGACTCTCTACAGGAGGATGTAAGGGGACTCTCTACAGGAGGATGTAAGGGGACTCTCTACAGGAGGATGTAAGGGGACTCTCTACAGGAGGATGTGAGGGGACTCTCTACAGGAGGATGTGAGGGGACTCTCTACAGGAGGATGTAAGGGGACTCTCTACAGGAGGATGTAAGGGGACTCTCTACAGGAGAATGTAAGGGGACTCTCTACAGGAGGATGTAAGGGGACTCTCTACAGGAGGATGTAAGGGGACTCTCTACAGGAGGATGTAAGGGGACTCTCTACAGGAGGATGTGAGGGGACTCTCTACAGGAGGATGTAAGGGGACTCTCTACAGGAGGATGTAAGGGGACTCTCTACAGGAGGATGTAAGGGGACTCTCTACAGGAGGATGTGAGGGGACTCTCTACAGGAGGATGTAAGGGGACTCTCTACAGGAGGATGTAAGGGGACTCTCTACAGGAGGATGTAAGGGGACTCTCTACAGGAGGATGTAAGGGGACTCTCTACAGGAAGATGTAAGGGGACTCTCTACAGGAGGATGTAAGGGGACTCTCTACAGGAGGATGTAAGGGGACTCTCTACAGGAGGATGTAAGGGGACTCTCTACAGGAGGATGTAAGGGGACTCTCTACAGGAGGATGTAAGGGGACTCTCTACAGGAGGATGTAAGGGGACTCTCTACAGGAGGATGTAAGGGGGCTCTCTACAGGAGGATGTAAGGGGACTCTCTACAGGAGGATGTAAGGGGCTCTCTACAGGAGGATGTAAGGGGACTCTCTACAGGAGGATGTAAGGGGACTCTCTACAGGGGGATGTAAGGGGACTCTCTACAGGAGGATGTAAGGGGACTCTCTACAGGAGGATGTAAGGGGACTCTCTACAGGAGGATGTAAGGGGGCTCTCTACAGGAGGATGTAAGGGGACTCTCTACAGGAGGATGTAAGGGGACTCTCTACAGGAGGATGTAAGGGGACTCTCTACAGGAGGATGTAAGGGGACTCTCTACAGGAGGATGTAAGGGGACTCTCTACAGGAGGATGTAAGGGGACTCTCTACAGGAGGATGTAAGGGGACTCTCTACAGGAGGATGTAAGGAGGCTCTCTACAGGAGGATGTAAGGGGACTCTCTACAGGAGGATGTAAGGGGGCTCTCTACAGGAGGATGTAAGGGGACTCTCTACAGGAGGATGTAAGGGGACTCTCTACAGGAGGATGTAAGGGGGCTCTCTACAGGAGGATGTAAGGGGGCTCTCTACAGGAGGATGTAAGGGGGCTCTCTACAGGAGGATGTAAGGGGACTCTCTACAGGAGGATGTAAGGGGACTCTCTACAGGAGGATGTAAGGGGACTCTCTACAGGAGGATGTAAGGGGACTCTCTACAGGAGGATGTAAGGGGACTCTCTACAGGAGGATGTAAGGGGGCTCTCTACAAGAGGATGTAAGGGGGCTCTCTACAGGAGGATGTAAGGGGACTCTCTACAGGAGGATGTAAGGGGACTCTCTACAGGAGGATGTAAGGGGACTCTCTACAGGAGGATGTAAGGGGACTCTCTACAGGAGGATGTAAGGGGACTCTCTACAGGAGGATGTAAGGGGACTCTCTACAGGAGGATGTGAGGGGACTCTCTACAGGAGGATGTGAGGGGACTCTCTACAGGAGGATGTAAGGGGACTCTCTACAGGAGGATGTAAGGGGACTCTCTACAGGAGGATGTAAGGGGACTCTCTACAGGAGGATGTAAGGGGACTCTCTACAGGAGGATGTAAGGGGACTCTCTACAGGAGGATGTAAGGGGACTCTCTACAGGAGGATGTGAGGGGACTCTCTACAGGAGGATGTAAGGGGACTCTCTACAGGAGGATGTAAGGGGACTCTCTACAGGAGGATGTAAGGGGACTCTCTACAGGAGGATGTAAGGGGACTCTCTACAGGAGGATGTAAGGGGACTCTCTACAGGAGGATGTGAGGGGACTCTCTACAGGAGGATGTGAGGGGACTCTCTACAGGAGGATGTAAGGGGACTCTCTACAGGAGGATGTAAGGGGACTCTCTACAGGAGGATGTAAGGGGACTCTCTACAGGAGGATGTAAGGGGACTCTCTACAGGAGGATGTAAGGGGACTCTCTACAGGAGGATGTAAGGGGACTCTCTACAGGAGGATGTGAGGGGACTCTCTACAGGAGGATGTAAGGGGACTCTCTACAGGAGGATGTAAGGGGACTCTCTACAGGAGGATGTAAGGGGACTCTCTACAGGAGGATGTGAGGGGACTCTCTACAGGAGGATGTAAGGGGACTCTCTACAGGAGGATGTAAGGGGACTCTCTACAGGAGGATGTAAGGGGACTCTCTACAGGAGGATGTAAGGGGACTCTCTACAGGAAGATGTAAGGGGACTCTCTACAGGAGGATGTAAGGGGACTCTCTACAGGAGGATGTAAGGGGACTCTCTACAGGAGGATGTAAGGGGGCTCTCTACAGGAGGATGTAAGGGGACTCTCTACAGGAGGATGTAAGGGGCTCTCTACAGGAGGATGTAAGGGGACTCTCTACAGGAGGATGTAAGGGGACTCTCTACAGGGGGATGTAAGGGGACTCTCTACAGGAGGATGTAAGGGGACTCTCTACAGGAAGATGTAAGGGGGCTCTCTACAGGAGGATGTAAGGGGACTCTCTACAGGAGGATGTAAGGGGACTCTCTACAGGAGGATGTAAGGGGACTCTCTACGGGAGGATGTAAGGGGACTCTCTACAGGAGGATGTAAGGGGACTCTCTACAGGAGGATGTAAGGAGACTCTCTACAGGAGGATGTAAGGAGACTCTCTACAGGAGGATGTAAGGAGGCTCTCTACAGGAGGATGTAAGGGGACTCTCTACAGGGGGATGTAAGGGGACTCTCTACAGGAGGATGCAAGGGGGAACTCTCTATAGGAGGATGTAAGGGGACTCTCTACAGGAGGATGTAAGGGGACTCTATACAGGAGGATGTAAGGGGACTCTCTACAGGGGGATGTAAGGAGACTCTCTACAGGAGGATGTAAGGGGACTCTCTACAGGGGGATGTAAGGAGACTCTCTACAGGAGGATGTAAGGGGACTCTCTACAGGAGGATGTAAGGGGACTCTCTACAGGGGGATGTAAGGAGACTCTCTACAGGAGGATGTAAGGGGACTCTCTACAGGAAGATGTAAGGGGACTCTCTACAGGAGGATGTAAGGGGACTCTCTACAGGAGGATGTAAGGGGACTCTCTACAGGAGGATGTAAGGGGACTCTCTACAGGAGGATGTAAGGGGACTCTCTACAGGAGGATGTAAGGGGACTCTCTACAGGAGGATGTAAGGGGGCTCTCTACAGGAGGATGTAAGGGGGCTCTCTACAGGAGGATGTAAGGGGACTCTCTACAGGAGGATGTAAGGGGACTCTCTACAGAAGGATGTAAGGGGACTCTCTACAGGAGGATGTAAGGGGACTCTCTACAGGAGGATGTAAGGGGGCTCTCTACAGGAGGATGTAAGGGGGCTCTCTACAGGAGGATGTAAGGGGGGTCTCTACAGGAGGATGTAAGGGGACTCTCTACAGAAGGATGTAAGGGGACTCTCTACAGGAGGATGTAAGGGGACTCTCTACAGAAGGATGTAAGGGGACTCTCTACAGGAGGATGTAAGGGGACTCTCTACAGGAGGATGTAAGGGGGCTCTCTACAGGAGGATGTAAGGGGACTCTCTACAGGAGGATGTAAGGGGACTCTCTACAGGAGGGTGTAAGGGGACTCTCTACAGGAGGATGTAAGGGGACTCTCTACAGGAGGATGTAAGGGGACTCTCTACAGGAGGATGTAAGGGGACTCTCTACGGGAGGATGTAAGGGGACTCTCTACAGGAGGATGTAAGGGGACTCTCTACGGGAGGATGTAAGGGGGGTCTCTACAGGAGGATGTAAGGGGACTCTCTACAGGGGGATGTAAGGAGACTCTCTACAGGAGGATGTAAGGGGACTCTCTACAGGAGGATGTAAGGGGGCTCTCTACAGGAGGATGTAAGGGGACTCTCTACAGGAGGATGTAAGGAGGCTCTCTACAGGAGGATGTAAGGGGACTCTCTACAGGGGGATGTAAGGGGACTCTCTACAGGAGGATGTAAGGGGACTCTCTACAGGGGGATGTAAGGGGACTCTCTACAGGAGGATGTAAGGAGGCTCTCTACAGGAGGATGTAAGGGGACTCTCTACAGGGGGATGTAAGGGGACTCTCTACAGGAGGATGTAAGGGGACTCTCTACAGGAGGATGTAAGGGGACTCTCTACAGGAGGATGTAAGGGGACTCTCTACAGGAGGATGTAAGGGGACTCTCTACAGGAGGATGTGAGGGGGCTCTCTACAGGAGGATGTAAGGGGACTCTCTACAGGAGGATGTAAGGGGACTCTCTACAGGAGGATGTAAGGGGGCTCTCTACAGGAGGATGTAAGGGGACTCTCTACAGGAGGATGTAAGGAGGCTCTCTACAGGAGGATGTAAGGGGACTCTCTACAGGGGGATGTAAGGAGACTCTCTACAGGAGGATGTAAGGGGACTCTCTACAGGGGGATGTAAGGAGACTCTCTACAGGAGGATGTAAGGGGACTCTCTACAGGGGGATGTAAGGGGGCTCTCTACAGGAGGATGTAAGGGGGCTCTCTACAGGAGGATGTAAGGGGACTCTCTACAGGAGGATGTAAGGGGACTCTCTACAGGAGGATGTAAGGGGGCTCTCTACAGGAGGATGTAAGGGGACTCTCTACAGGAGGATGTAAGGGGGCTCTCTACAGGAAGATGTAAGGGGACTCTCTACAGGAGGATGTAAGGGGGCTCTCTACAGGAGGATGTAAGGGGGCTCTCTACAGGAGGATGTAAGGGGGCTCTCTACAGGAAGATGTAAGGGGACTCTCTACAGGAGGATGTAAGGGGGCTCTCTACAGGAGGATGTAAGGGGGCTCTCTACAGGAGGATGTAAGGAGGCTCTCTACAGGAGGATGTAAGGGGGGTCTCTACAGGAGGATGTAAGGGGACTCTCTACAGGAGGATGTAAGGGGACTCTCTCCGGGAGGATGTAAAGGGACTCTCTACAGGAGGATGTGAGGGGACTCTCTACAGGAGGATGTAAGGGGACTCTCTACAGGAGGATGTAAGGGGACTCTCTACAGGAGGATGTAAGGGGACTCTCTACAGGAGGATGTAAGGGGACTCTCTACAGGAGGATGTAAGGGGACTCTCTACAGGAAGATGTAAGGGGACTCTCTACAGGAGGATGTAAGGGGACTCTCTCCGGGAGGATGTAAGGGGACTCTCTACACGAGGATGTAAGGGGACTCTCTACAGGAGGATGTAAGGGGACTCTCTACAGGAGGATGTAAGGGGACTCTCTACAGGAGGATGTAAGGGGACTCTCTACAGGAGGATGTAAGGGGACTCTCTACAGGAGGATGTAAGGGGACTCTCTACAGGAGGATGTAAGGGGGCTCTCTACAGGAGGATGTAAGGGGACTCTCTACAGGAGGATGTAAGGGGACTCTCTACAGGAGGATGTAAGGGGGCTCTCTACAGGAGGATGTAAGGGGACTCTCTACAGGAGGATGTAAGGGGACTCTCTACAGGAGGATGTAAGGGGGTCTCTACAGGAGGATGTAAGGGGGCTCTCTACAGGAGGATGTAAGGGGACTCTCTACAGAGGGATGTAAGGGGACTCTCTACAGGAGGATGTAAGGGGACTCTCTACAGGAGGATGTAAGGGGGCTCTCTACAGGAGGATGTAAGGGGGCTCTCTACAGGAGGATGTAAGGGGACTCTCTACAGGAGGATGTAAGGGGACTCTCTACAGGAAGATGTAAGGGGGCTCTCTACAGGAAGATGTAAGGGGACTCTCTCCGGGAGGATGTAAGGGGACTCTCTACACGAGGATGTAAGGGGACTCTCTACAAGAGGATGTAAAGGGACTCTCTACAGGAGGATGTAAGGGGACTCTCTCCGGGAGGATGTAAGGGGACTCTCTACAGGAGGATGTGAGGGGGCTCTCTACAGGAGGATGTAAGGGGGCTCTCTACAGGAGGATGTAAGGGGACTCTCTACAGGAGGATGTGAGGGGGCTCTCTACAGGAGGATGTAAGGGGGCTCTCTACAGGAGGATGTAAGGGGGCTCTCTACAGGAGGATGTAAGGGGGCTCTCTACAGGAGGATGTAAGGGGACTCTCTACAGGAGGATGTAAGGGGACTCTCTACAGGAGGATGTAAGGGGACTCTCTACAGGAGGATGTAAGGGGACTCTCTACAGGAGGATGTAAGGGGACTCTCTACAGGAGGATGTAAGGGGACTCTCTACAGAAGGATGTAAGGGGACTCTCTACAGGAGGATGTAAGGGGACTCTCTACAGGAGGATGTAAGGGGACTCTCTACAGGAGGATGTAAGGGGACTCTCTACAGGAGGATGTAAGGGGACTCTCTACAGGAGGATGTAAGGGGGCTCTCTACAGGAAGATGTAAGGGGACTCTCTACAGGAGGATGTAAGGGGACTCTCTACAGGAGGATGTAAGGAGACTCTCTACAGGAGGATGTGAGGGGGCTCTCTACAGGAGGATGTAAGGGGGTCTCTACAGGAGGATGTAAGGGGACTCTCTACAGGAGGATGTAAGGGGACTCTCTACAGGAGGATGTAAGGAGACTCTCTACAGGAGGATGTGAGGGGGCTCTCTACAGGAGGATGTAAGGGGGTCTCTACAGGAGGATGTAAGGGGACTCTCTACAGGAGGATGTAAGGGGACTCTCTACAGGAGGATGTAAGGGGACTCTCTACAGGAGGATGTAAGGGGACTCTCTACAGGAGGATGTAAGGGGGGTCTCTACAGGAGGATGTAAGGGGGCTCTCTACAGGAGGATGTAAGGGGACTCTCTACAGGAGGATGTAAGGGGGCTCTCTACAGGAAGATGTAAGGGGACTCTCTACAGGAGGATGTAAGGGGGCTCTCTACAGGAGGATGTAAGGGGACTCTCTACAGGAGGATGTAAGGGGGGTCTCTACAGGAGGATGTAAGGGGGCTCTCTACAGGAGGATGTAAGGGGACTCTCTACAGGAGGATGTAAGGGGACTCTCTACAGGGGAATGTAAGGGGACTCTCTACAGGAGGATGTAAGGGGGCTCTCTACAGGAGGATGTAAGGGGACTCTCTACAGGAGGATGTAAGGGGACTCTCTACAGGAGGATGTAAGGGGACTCTCTACAGGAGGATGTAAGGGGCTCTCTACAGGAGGATGTAAGGGGACTCTCTACAGGAGGATGTAAGGGGGCTCTCTACAGGAGGATGTAAGGGGACTCTCTACAGGAGGATGTAAGGGGGCTCTCTACAGGAGGATGTAAGGGGACTCTCTACAGGAAGATGTAAGGGGACTCTCTACAGGAGGATGTAAGGGGACTCTCTACAGGGGAATGTAAGGGGACTCTCTACAGGAGGATGTAAGGGGACTCTCTACAGGAGGATGTAAGGGGGCTCTCTACGGGAGGATGTAAGGGGACTCTCTACAGGAGGATGTAAGGGGGCTCTCTACAGGAGGATGTAAGGGGACTCTCTACAGGAGGATGTAAGGGGACTCTCTACAGGAAGATGTAAGGGGACTCTCTACAGGAGGATGTAAGGGGACTCTCTACAGGAGGATGTAAGGGGGCTCTCTACAGGAGGATGTAAGGGGACTCTCTACAGGAAGATGTAAGGGGACTCTCTACAGGAGGATGTAAGGGGACTCTCTACAGGGGAATGTAAGGGGACTCTCTACAGGGGAATGTAAGGGGACTCTCTACAGGAGGATGTAAGGGGGCTCTCTACAGGAGGATGTAAGGGGACTCTCT
Source organism: Lithobates clamitans (assembly GCA_037952925.1). Classification (NCBI taxonomy): domain Eukaryota; kingdom Metazoa; phylum Chordata; class Amphibia; order Anura; family Ranidae; genus Lithobates; species Lithobates clamitans. The sequence goes on along the minus strand of JBBGZY010000989.1, from coordinate 214,860 downwards.
ACAGGAGGATGTAAGGGGACTCTCTACAGGAGGATGTGAGGGGGCTCTCTACAGGAGGATGTAAGGGGACTCTCTACAGGAGGATGTAAGGGGACTCTCTACAGGAGGATGTAAGGGGACTCTCTACAGGAGGATGTAAGGGGGTCTCTACAGGAGGATGTAAGGAGACTCTCTACAGGAAGATGTAAGGGGACTCTCTACAGGAGGATGTAAGGGGACTCTCTACAGGGGGATGTAAGGGGGTCTCTACAGGAGGATGTAAGGGGACTCTCTACAGGAGGATGTAAGGGGACTCTCTACAGGAGGATGTAAGGGGACTCTCTACAGGGGGATGTAAGGGGGCTCTCTACAGGAGGATGTAAGGGGACTCTCTACAGGAGGATGTAAGGGGGTCTCTACAGGAGGATGTAAGGGGGCTCTCTACAGGAGGATGTAAGGGGACTCTCTACAGAAGGATGTAAGGGGACTCTCTACAGGAGGATGTAAGGGGACTCTCTACAGGAGGATGTGAGGGGACTCTCTACAGGAGGATGTAAGGGGACTCTCTACAGGAGGATGTAAGGGGACTCTCTACAGGAGGATGTAAGGGGGTCTCTACAGGGGGATGTAAGGGGGTCTCTACAGGAGGATGTAAGGGGGCTCTCTACAGGAGGATGTAAGGGGGCTCTCTACAGGAGGATGTAAGGGGACTCTCTACAGGAGGATGTAAGGGGACTCTCTCCGGGAGGATGTAAGGGGACTCTCTACAGGAGGATGTAAGGGGGCTCTCTACAGGAGGATGTAAGGGGACTCTCTACAGGAAGATGTAAGGGGACTCTCTACAGGAGGATGTAAGGGGACTCTCTACAGGAGGATGTAAGGGGGTCTCTACAGGAGGATGTAAGGAGACTCTCTACAGGAAGATGTAAGGGGACTCTCTACAGGAGGATGTAAGGGGACTCTCTACAGGGGGATGTAAGGGGGTCTCTACAGGAGGATGTAAGGGGACTCTCTACAGAAGGATGTAAGGGGACTCTCTACAGGAGGATGTAAGGGGACTCTCTACAGGAGGATGTAAGGGGGCTCTCTACAGGAGGATGTAAGGGGACTCTCTACAGGAGGATGTAAGGGGGCTCTCTACAGGAGGATGTAAGGGGACTCTCTACAGGAGGATGTAAGGGGGTCTCTACAGGGGGATGTAAGGGGGTCTCTACAGGAGGATGTAAGGGGGCTCTCTACAGGAGGATGTAAGGGGGCTCTCTACAGGAGGATGTAAGGGGACTCTCTACAGGAGGATGTAAGGGGACTCTCTCCGGGAGGATGTAAGGGGACTCTCTACAGGAGGATGTAAGGGGACTCTCTACAGGAGGATGTAAGGGGGCTCTCTACAGGAGGATGTAAGGGGACTCTCTACAGGAGGATGTAAGGGGACTCTCTACAGGAGGATGTAAGGGGGTCTCTACAGGAGGATGTAAGGGGACTCTCTACAGGAGGATGTAAGGGGACTCTCTACAGAGGGATGTAAGGGGACTCTCTACAGGAGGATGTAAGGGGACTCTCTACAGGAGGATGTAAGGGGGCTCTCTACAGGAGGATGTAAAGGGGGTCTCTACAGGAAGATGTAAGGGGGCTCTCTACAGGAGGATGTAAGGGGGCTCTCTACAGGAGGATGTAAGGGGGTCTCTACAGGAGGATGTAAGGGGACTCTCTACAGGAGGATGTAAGGGGGCTCTCTACGGGAGGATGTAAGGGGACTCTCTACAGGAGGATGTAAGGGGACTCTCTACAGGAGGATGTAAGGGGGTCTCTACAGGAGGATGTAAGGGGACTCTCTACAGGAGGATGTAAGGGGACTCTCTACAGAGGGATGTAAGGGGACTCTCTACAGGAGGATGTAAGGGGACTCTCTACAGGAGGATGTAAGGGGGCTCTCTACAGGAGGATGTAAAGGGGGTCTCTACAGGAAGATGTAAGGGGGCTCTCTACAGGAGGATGTAAGGGGACTCTCTACAGGAGGATGTAAGGGGACTCTCTACAGGGGGATGTGAGGGGACTCTCTACAGGAGGATGTAAGGGGACTCTCTACAGGAGGATGTAAGGGGACTCTCTACGGGAGGATGTAAGGGGACTCTCTACAGGAGGATGTAAGGGGACTCTCTCCGGGAGGATGTAAGGGGACTCTCTACACGAGGATGTAAGGGGACTCTCTACAGGAGGATGTAAGGGGACTCTCTACAGGAGGATGTAAGGGGACTCTCTACAGGAGGATGTAAGGGGGCTCTCTACAGGAGGATGTAAGGGGACTCTCTACAGGAGGATGTAAGGGGACTCTCTACAGGAGGATGTAAGGGGACTCTCTACAGGAGGATGTAAGGGGACTCTCTACAGGAGGATGTAAGGGGACTCTCTACAGAAGGATGTAAGGGGACTCTCTACAGGAGGATGTAAGGGGACTCTCTATAGGAGGATGTAAGGGGACTCTCTACAGGAGGATGTAAGGGGACTCTCTACAGGAGGATGTAAGGGGACTCTCTACAGGAGGATGTAAGGAGACTCTCTACAGGAGGATGTGAGGGGGCTCTCTACAGGAGGATGTAAGGGGGTCTCTACAGGAGGATGTAAGGGGACTCTCTACAGGAGGATGTAAGGGGACTCTCTACAGGAGGATGTAAGGAGACTCTCTACAGGAGGATGTGAGGGGGCTCTCTACAGGAGGATGTAAGGGGGTCTCTACAGGAGGATGTAAGGGGACTCTCTACAGGAGGATGTAAGGGGGCTCTCTACAGGAGGATGTAAGGGGACTCTCTACAGGAGGATGTAAGGGGGGTCTCTACAGGAGGATGTAAGGGGGCTCTCTACAGGAGGATGTAAGGGGACTCTCTACAGGAGGATGTAAGGGGACTCTCTACAGGGGAATGTAAGGGGACTCTCTACAGGAGGATGTAAGGGGGCTCTCTACAGGAGGATGTAAGGGGACTCTCTACAGGAGGATGTAAGGGGACTCTCTACAGGAGGATGTAAGGGGACTCTCTACAGGAGGATGTAAGGGGACTCTCTACAGGAGGATGTAAGGGGACTCTCTACAGGAGGATGTAAGGGGACTCTCTACAGAAGGATGTAAGGGGGCTCTCTACAGGAGGATGTAAGGGGACTCTCTACAGGAGGATGTAAGGGGACTCTCTACAGGAGGATGTAAGGAGACTCTCTACAGGAGGATGTAAGGGGACTCTCTACAGGAGGATGTAAGGGGACTCTCTACAGGAAGATGTAAGGGGACTCTCTACAGGAGGATGTAAGGGGGCTCTCTACAGGGGGATGTGAGGGGGCTCTCTACAGGAGGATGTAAGGGGGCTCTCTACAGGAGGATGTAAGGGGACTCTCTACAGGAGGATGTAAGGGGACTCTCTACAGGAAGATGTAAGGGGACTCTCTACAGGAGGATGTAAGGGGGCTCTCTACAGGAGGATGTAAGGGGACTCTCTACAGGAGGATGTAAGGGGACTCTCTACAGGAAGATGTAAGGGGACTCTCTACAGGAGGATGTAAGGGGGCTCTCTACAGGAGGATGTAAGGGGACTCTCTACAGGAGGATGTAAGGGGACTCTCTACAGGAGGATGTGAGGGGACTCTCTACAGGAGGATGTAAGGGGACTCTCTACAGGAGGATGTAAGGGGACTCTCTACAGGAGGATGTAAGGGGACTCTCTACAGGAGGATGTAAGGGGACTCTCTACAGGAGGATGTAAGGGGACTCTCTACAGGAGGATGTAAGGGGACTCTCTACAGGAGGATGTGAGGGGACTCTCTACAGGAGGATGTAAGGAGACTCTCTACAGGAGGATGTAAGGGGACTCTCTACAGGAAGATGTAAGGGGACTCTCTACAGGAGGATGTAAGGGGACTCTCTACAGGAGGATGTAAGGGGACTCTCTACAGGAGGATGTAAGGGGACTCTCTACAGGAGGATGTAAGGGGACTCTCTACAGGAGGATGTAAGGGGACTCTCTACGGGAGGATGTAAGGGGACTCTCTACAGGAGGATGTAAGGGGACTCTCTACAGGAGGATGTAAGGGGCTCTCTACAGGAGGATGTAAGGGGGCTCTCTACAGGAGGATGTAAGGGGACTCTCTACAGGAGGATGTAAGGGGGCTCTCTACAGGAGGATGTAAGGGGACTCTCTACAGGAAGATGTAAGGGGACTCTCTACAGGAGGATGTAAGGGGACTCTCTACAGGAGGATGTAAGGGGACTCTCTACAGGAGGATGTAAGGGGGCTCTCTACAGGAGGATGTAAGGGGACTCTCTACAGGAGGATGTAAGGGGACTCTCTACAGGAGGATGTAAGGGGACTCTCTACAGGAGGATGTAAGGGGACTCTCTACAGGAAGATGTAAGGGGACTCTCTACAGGAGGATGTAAGGGGACTCTCTACAGGAGGATGTAAGGGGACTCTCTACAGGAGGATGTAAGGGGGCTCTCTACAGGAGGATGTAAGGGGACTCTCTACAGGAGGATGTAAGGGGACTCTCTACAGGAGGATGTGAGGGGGCTCTCTACAGGAGGATGTAAGGGGACTCTCTACAGGAGGATGTAAGGAGACTCTCTACAGGAGGATGTAAGGGGACTCTCTACAGGAGGATGTAAGGGGACTCTCTACAGGAGGATGTAAGGGGGTCTCTACAGGAGGATGTAAGGGGGCTCTCTAAAGGAGGATGTAAGGGGGCTCTCTACAGGAGGATGTAAGGGGACTCTCTACAGGAGGATGTAAGGGGACTCTCTACAGGAGGATGTAAGGGGACTCTCTACAGGAGGATGTAAGGGGACTCTCTACAGGAGGATGTAAGGGGACTCTCTACAGGAGGATGTAAGGGGGCTCTCTACAGGAGGATGTAAGGGGACTCTCTACAGGAAGATGTAAGGGGACTCTCTACAGGAGGATGTAAGGGGACTCTCTACAGGAAGATGTAAGGGGACTCTCTACAGGGGGATGTAAGGGGGTCTCTACAGGAGGATGTAAGGGGGCTCTCTACAGAAGGATGTAAGGGGGCTCTCTACAGGAGGATGTAAGGGGGCTCTCTACAGGAGGATGTAAGGGGGCTCTCTACAGGAGGATGTAAGGGGACTCTCTACAGGAGGATGTAAGGGGACTCTCTACAGGGGGATGTAAGGAGACTCTCTACAGGAGGATGTAAGGGGACTCTCTACAGGAGGATGTAAGGGGGCTCTCTACAGGAGGATGTAAGGGGACTCTCTACAGGAGGATGTAAGGGGACTCTCTACAGGAGGATGTAAGGGGACTCTCTACAGGAGGATGTAAGGGGACTCTCTACAGAAGGATGTAAGGGGACTCTCTACAGGAGGATGTAAGGGGGCTCTCTACAGGAGGATGTAAGGGGACTCTCTACAGGAGGATGTAAGGGGACTCTCTACAGGAGGATGTAAGGGGACTCTCTACAGGAGGATGTAAGGGGACACTCTACAGGAGGATGTAAGGGGGCTCTCTACAGGAGGATGTAAGGGGACTCTCTACAGGAGGATGTAAGGGGGCTCTCTACAGGAAGATGTAAGGGGGTCTCTACAGGAGGATGTAAGGGGACTCTCTACAGGAGGATGTAAGGGGACTCTCTACAGGAGGATGTAAGGGGACTCTCTACAGGAGGATGTAAGGGGGCACTCTACAGGAAGATGTAAGGGGGTCTCTACAGGAGGATGTAAGGGGACTCTCTACAGGAGGATGTAAGGGGACTCTCTACAGGAGGATGTAAGGGGGCTCTCTACAGGAGGATGTAAGGAGACTCTCTACAGGAGGATGTGAGGGGACTCTCTACAGGAGGATGTAAGGGGGTCTCTACAGGAGGATGTAAGGGGGCTCTCTACAGGAGGATGTAAGGGGACTCTCTACAGGAGGATGTAAGGGGACTCTCTACAGGAGGATGTAAGGGGGCTCTCTACAGGAGGATGTAAGGGGACTCTCTACAGGAAGATGTAAGGGGACTCTCTACAGGAGGATGTAAGGGGACTCTCTACAGGAGGATGTAAGGGGACTCTCTACAGGAGGATGTAAGGGGACTCTCTACAGGAGGATGTAAGGGGACTCTCTACAGGAGGATGTAAGGGGACTCTCTACAGGAAGATGTAAGGGGACTCTCTACAGGAGGATGTAAGGGGGCTCTCTACAGGAGGATGTAAGGGGACTCTCTACAGGAGGATGTAAGGGGGGTCTCTACAGGAGGATGTAAGGAGACTCTCTACAGGAAGATGTAAGGGGACTCTCTACAGGAGGATGTAAGGGGACTCTCTACAGGAGGATGTAAGGGGGTCTCTACAGGAGGATGTAAGGGGACTCTCTACAGAAGGATGTAAGGGGGCTCTCTACAGGAGGATGTAAGGGGACTCTCTACAGGAGGATGTAAGGGGACTCTCTACAGGAGGATGTAAGGGGGTCTCTACAGGAGGATGTAAGGGGACTCTCTACAGAAGGATGTAAGGGGGCTCTCTACAGGAGGATGTAAGGGGACTCTCTACAGGGGGATGTAAGGAGACTCTCTACAGGGGGATGTAAGGAGACTCTCTACAGGAGGATGTAAGGGGGCTCTCTACAGGAGGATGTAAGGGGACTCTCTACAGGAGGATGTAAGGGGACTCTCTACAGAAGGATGTAAGGGGACTCTCTACAGGAGGATGTAAGGGGGCTCTCTACAGGAGGATGTAAGGAGGCTCTCTACAGGAGGATGTAAGGGGGCTCTCTACAGGAGGATGTAAGGGGACTCTCTACAGGAGGATGTAAGGGGACTCTCTACAGGAGGATGTAAGGGGACTCTCTACAGGAGGATGTGAGGGGACTCTCTACAGGAGGATGTAAGGGGACTCTCTACAGGAGGATGTAAGGGGACTCTCTACAGGAGGATGTAAGGGGACTCTCTACAGGAGGATGTAAGGGGACTCTCTACAGGAGGATGTAAGGGGACTCTCTACAGGAAGATGTAAGGGGGCTTCCAATTCTGTGTCTGTGGTGGACCTGCCGACCGTTGGGACTGATTTGCTTTAGGACTTACCTGCAGTCCTTTCATCTCCATTCAATGGGGACCTATTTATGCACATAACCTATTTATTTATGTTGATGGTTATTCATGTATTTACACCGTTTATTAGCACTGTTCATTTATTAGGACTCTTCATTTATTAGCGGTACATTTTCACCTCCTTCGCTCTGTATGGATGGTGCTCCAGTTGGTAGTAATCGGGGACTGAGAGAGTCTGGCTGTTGCCTTAGTGGACAAGGTGTGGAGAGAAGACAGTGGTGCAGATGTCAGGCGTACCTGTAAGTGAAGGCACAGGGGACAATGGTGATGACAGGGGCTGGTAGGGGCGTAGCTGGGGGTACCTGTAAGTGAAGGCACAGGGGACAATGGTGATGACAGGGGCTGGTAGGGGCGTAGCTAGGCGTACCTGTAAGTGAAGGCACAGGGGATGATGGTGATGACAGGGGCTGGTAGGGGCGTAGCTGGGGGTACCTGTAAGTGAAGGCACAGGGGACAATGGTGATGACAGGGGCTGGTAGGGGCGTAGCTAGGCGTACCTGTAAGTGAAGGCACAGGGGATGATGGTGATGACAGGGGCTGGTAGGGGCGTACCTGTAAGTGAAGGCACAGGGGACAATGGTGATGACAGGGGCTGGTAGGGGCGTAGCTGGGGGTACCTGTAAGTGAAGGCACAGGGGACAATGGTGATGACAGGGGCTGGTAGGGGCGTAGCTGGGCATACCTGTAAGTGAAGGCACAGGGGACAATGGTGATGACAGGGGCTGGTAGGGGCGTAGCTAGGCGTACCTGTAAGTGAAGGCACAGGGGATGATGGTGATGACAGGGGCTGGTAGGGGCGTAGCTGGGCATACCTGTAAGTGAAGGCACAGGGGACAATGGTGATGACAGGGGCTGGTAGGGGCGTAGCTGGGCATACCTGTAAGTGAAGGCACAGGGGACAATGGTGATGACAGGGGCTGGTAGGGGCATAGCTGGGCGTACCTGTAAGTGAAGGCACAGGGGACGACGGTGATGACAGGGGCTGGTAGGGGCGTACCTGTAAGTGAAGGCACAGGGGACAATGGTGATGACAGGGGCTGGTAGGGGCGTAGCTGGGGGTACCTGTAAGTGAAGGCACAGGGGACAATGGTGATGACAGGGGCTGGTAGGGGCGTAGCTGGGCGTACCTGTAAGTGAAGGCACAGGGGACGATGGTGATGACAGGGGCTGGTAGGGGCATAGCTGGGCGTACCTGTAAGTGAAGGCACAGGGGACAATGGTGATGACAGGGGCTGGTAGGGGCGTAGCTGGGCGTACCTGTAAGTGAAGGCACAGGGGACGATGGTGATGACAGGGGCTGGTAGGGGCGTAGCTGGGCGTACCTGTAAGTGAAGGCACAGGGGACGATGGTGATGACAGGGGCTGGTAGGGGCGTAGCTGGGCGTACCTGTAAGTGAAGGCACAGGGGACGATGGTGATGACAGGGGCTGGTAGGGGCGTAGCTGGGCGTACCTGTAAGTGAAGGCACAGGGGACGATGGTGATGACAGGGGCTGGTAGGGGCATAGCTGGGCGTACCTGTAAGTGAAGGCACAGGGGACAATGGTGATGACAGGGGCTGGTAGGGGCGTACCTGTAAGTGAAGGCACAGGGGACGACGGTGATGACAGGGGCTGGTAGGGGCGTAGCTGGGCGAACTTGTAAGTGAAGGCACAGGGGACGACGGTGATGACAGGGGCTGGTAGGGGCGTACCTGTAAGTGAAGGCACAGGGGACAATGGTGATGACAGGGGCTGGTAGGGGCGTAGCTGGGCGTACCTGTAAGTGAAGGCACAGGGGACAATGGTGATGACGGGGGCTGGTAGGGGTGTAGCTGGGCGTACCTCCAGGGCTCCCACTATGGCCTGGACGTCGGTGACTGCTGTTGACATTGTGGTCACCAAGGAGTGCAGCTGAGGAAATAGACTGCGGTGACACCTGGGTGCCTGGTGGGGCTGCCACTGGTGGTGGAAACAGCAGCCTAAAATGCTCTTCTTACCCAGCTGTGGAAGGGTAGGAAATATTCCTGCACTGCAGTTCTTCTGTGACCTTGGGAATGGTCCAAGCTCTGGGAGACTATGTGCTGGGCCCGCAGAGGGTGACGGCGGGGCGGAGGCGAAGTCATCGCTGTCGGCCTGCGATGTGGCATCAGCTAAAGCCAAGGAGGGGAAATGCATATGTTTAAGGAAAGGTGGGAGGGGATCGATGCGTTTGGGTAGATAAGATGGAAGGCAGAAGGAAAACAAGAAGAACAGGAATGACAGCCGTAGTGACAGCTAGTTTGCGTGTTGAGTGTGATTTTAGAAAACTCAAAAGAATGCGGGACAACCGAGGTGAGCCAGGAGGTGACTGGCCTGGTAACCGATAGCTCGGGGGTCCGTCGGTGCTCGGCACAGACTAATGAACCAGAGCCCCCCAGGGCGGACTGGGGCGGGTAGCTGAAGTCTGGTATTCTAAGTAGGAATGTTGTCTGTAGTTTATTGACTTACGTTCGGTCTGCTAACACTTGCACTGCCAGCAAGCTGGACGTTAGGTGACCTTGTCTGAGTGGTGAAGGATCTCGGATCGCTCTTCGAAAACAGAGTGAAGTGCACAGAAGTATGTGACAGTTACTAACGCCTCGGGAGCAAGTCAAATGGTGAATGTGGAGTAAATATGTTGTGAGAGAGTGTTTAAGAGAAAAGCAAAGGGGGGATCCCTTTGAACTACACATCTGACTTGATGTCCTAGTAGTGAAGTCTTGGTTGAGGTTGAGAACTGAGTAGACCGGGAATATGTAGTAAGGTGACATGGGAATTTGTTTTGACAAGGGGGATTGCAAAGAGCTGTTCGGGGCAAAGCTGGCCCCCTGGTGAAGATGCAGGCCTTCGACAATGGGTTTTTTTGTTTTTTTTTGGGAGAGATACCGTCCAAACCTGGTGCAGGATGGACCAGCTGGTAGTCTAACTGACCTAAAGGGGAAAGCGACAGAGAAAATGATGAGCAGCCGTGTTGCTACTGGAGATGATGAGTGGCGGTTTGAGCCACTTGCTGAAATGCGATTGCAAGGAAGGAGACTTATTTGAAAGGTGAAAACAAAGTTAGCGGAATTATAAGTATGTAGGAATGAAGGCCTCTTGAGCCCCTCGGGAAAGAGAGCCCTGACTGATGGGGGCATGGCCAGGGAGGAGTTAAAGGAATTTTGTCTAACTCAGGATTGGTACAAAAGGGGACAAAGGGTTGGGCCTGAGCTCAGGAGTTTGGCACCCCAGGGGATTATGGTCCTTTTCGGACGAAAGCATGGAAGAGCTCGGACCTGACCCTGCGGCGCCAGCCATGGACACGGATCACCTCCTAGCTAAGGTCCGTGAGCTGGCTCTCAGGGGTCAGGCTGACTGGCTCCTTGCCCTCTTCGGGTTCCCAGGGCTTCAGCAGCTAGGAAGCGGGGGTCGGCCGCCCGTTCTCTGCGTGCCCCCCCTCGGCGGTCCCCTTCTCCTGACCTCCGGATTGACGTGCGGCCCCCCCCCGTTGTCCCCATTCTCGCAGCCCCCGCTCGGCAGTCCCCCCCTCGCCCCCCTCTTCTCCCCAGAGTATGGCGCGAGGCCGGGCCGGAGCGCTCTATCCCCCGGCCTCGCGTGATGCTGTACCTGCTTCCGCCCCTGCAGTCAGTGGGGAGGCGGCGGGTGTGCGGCCGCTCCGCTCCTTGGCCAGGCTGTCCTCTCGCAGGGCAGCTGGAAGGGGTCAGAGCTGCTTGCCTGCTCCGGCGGCTTCGGGCGCGTCGGATCCCTTGGCTGGCGGTGTCGGCGGCGTTTCGGAGCGGGACCAGCTCCCCCTCGTGGCCAGTTCACTCCCTGCGCCTAGCCAGGCGGGAGTTTTTGAACTGACCGTGCAGCAAGCACAGTGTGCCTGTGACCAGCACCCCTCTGCGTCCGTGAGGGCGGGGGGTGATCTGGCTGCAGGAAATCACAGGGGCACATATGGGCCCGGGCTGCATCATCCTGCGCCCTCCTGGGCGGGGTTGCAGCCGGCCCCTGGATCTTACGGCCAGGGCGCTTCGCAGAGGATGACCCTCTCAGCACCCGGCCGGGTGGGGGGGTAATGTATCCCAAGGCAGTCACGATACAGTCGCTGGGCGATCGCAATGTCCCCCTGCGCCCTCATGGGCGGGGTCTTTGGCGACTCCTGGGCCATCAGTAGCGGGTTTATCGCAGTGTAGGACCCCCTCTGCGCCCGGACGGGCAGGGGACAGGTTCCATACCCAGGCCAGGCCACGCAACTTCCCGGGTGGGGTATGCCCCCTCTGTGACCAGCAGGGCGGGTGCGGGCTTTTCGGCATTCGCGGATACCGTTCCCCCTCCGCCCTGTGCTCTCTGCCGCCCTCCTGCGCCCAGATGGGAGGAGGTCTTGCGGATGACCCCCCTCCAGTCACCGGGGCTTAACCCCCCCTACGCGGTTAACCTGGCGGGTTACGCCAGTCTCCCTGTGCCCGGCTGGGCGGGAGATTCCGGATCCGGGCTGGCGGCAGCTTCCGCCCTGGATCAGCCGGCCAGAGTCTATAGACACTCCTGTACCTGCGCAGTTGCTGCCCTCGGCCAAGGGGACCCCTCAGTGTCGGTGGCAGGACCCCCGCCTTTGGCTCTCTCCGTCGGCCGAGACGGCCCTGACGAACACGGCCCCGTTGATCCTCACGGTGCTGGCCGCTTCAGTCTTCCGGAGTCGCATCAGACACCGCTTCGCCGGTTGATCGCCCATCATCGGTGATGCCCCCAAGGATCAGTGAGTAGGATTGTGAATTGATTTGGGGTAGGTCAGTTGATGATTCCGTATCGGGCCCTGAAGACCGCATAGCGTCGGTGGTTAAGTCGGTTCTCTCCAGTATGGGTGTTTCGGGCGCGGCGCCAAATTCTTCCCCTCCTCCCGGAGGGGCCTTGTGGGCAGTAGCACCCACGGGTGCCCACATACTGGAGGAGACGAAGGAAAAAATCTGGCGACGGGAATTCGTCGATTTCCTTGCTCTAGTTCCGTCGGATAGGGAAACGGTAGACAAATCCCGGCGGGTAGACGTTGCGTCACAGGGTGATAAAGTCAAACAGCTTCCTAGGACTTCCGGGAACTGGCTGCAAGGTTTCTGTGCCTACGCGGGAGTGCTCTGCGAGCGTTTCCCAGAGTTGGTGACTTCTTTGTTCTGTTACCTGGACCTTGTTTGGGGGCGTACAAAGTTTACAGGGGGCCAGTGCTGGTTCCAGTATGACACCCAATTTCGGCAAAAGATGGCGGCGCGGAAAGAGCTTCGCTTTGACTGTCAGGATGGTAGCCTGTGGTTGTTGCTTATGTGCTCCCACAGGCCTTCATCCTTTCAGTCCACTGTCGGCGCTCCTCAATCCGGAGCGTCGGCCGCCTCCAAAAAAGGTATCTGCTGGCTTTTCAATGAAAGCCACTGTAAATGGTACTCCGCCTGTCGCTTCAGGCACGAGTGCTCAAGCTGTGGGGGTGCACACCCCGCCAGCCGGTGCTTCAGGAAGGGAAAACAGACACTTCCCAGAGCGGGAGCCAAGACCGACCTTCCTAAGCCGGAGGACGCCGGTGAACATCCTAGAGATGCTTCCCTGGCTAGACCGGTACCCCCTTCATAGGGAGGCCCTGATCCTGAAGGATGGCTTGGATCGAGGTTTCTGGATACCTTTTACCTGTCGGACGCTCCAACCATATCGGCAAATTTAAAATCGGCTGTGGAATTTGAGTCCGTAGTGGCCAAAAAGCTCCAGAAGGAGCTGGAACTGGGGCGCATGGTGGGCCCCTTTGATCTCCCCCCATTCCACAACTTGCGGGTGTCCCCACTCGACGTGGTCCCAAAAAAGGCGAGTGGTAAATTTCATTTAATTCATCACTTATCTTACCCTTCTGGCTCCTCGGTTAACGACGGAATCGATCGCGAGGAATCTCGGGTACACTATGCGTCGTTTGATAAGGCTCTTCACCTCGTCAGGGCAGCAGGGTGTTCCGCTCTTTTGGCAAAAGCGGACACCGAGTCCGCTTTTCGCCTTCTCCCGGTCCACCAGGAACGGTTTCCACCTCCTGGGTTGCTACTTTCAGGGAAGCTATTTCTTCAATATTTGCCTGCCCTTTGGGTTGCGCCATTTCGTGTTATTTCTTTGAGCTATTCAGTAGCTTCCTTGAGTGGGTAGTCACCCGGGAGGCTGGGTTTCAGTCCCTGCTGCACTACTTGGATGATTCCTGTTTGTGGGCCCCACGGACAGTGGGCAGTGTCAATGCCTGCTCTCTGTTTTTTAGGATGTTTGTCGGCGTTTCGCCGTCCCACTGTCCGCGGACAAGACCGAGTGTCCGGTAACGGTATTGTCCTTTCTGGGAATTGAGATTGACACAGTGGCTATGGTCTTTCGTCTGCCAAGGGAGAAGCTGACCAAGCTTCTATCCTTGGTTCGTTTGGCGAAAGGGTCCAAGAAACTGCAGCTGAAAGAGCTACAATCTTTGCTGGGACACCTAGTATTTGCCTGTAGGGTCATACGCACGGGGAGAGCTTTTTGCAGGCGCCTGTCCTGGGCCACGAAGGGCGTTACGGCCCCTCACCACTACATTCGGATCACCAAGCCCATGCGGGCTGATTTGGATATTTGGATAATCTTTTTGCAGTCTTACAACGGACAGTCTTGTTGGTTGCGGGAGGAGGTACCGAACTCACAGCTGGAGCTGTACACTGATGCGGCAGGCTCCTGTGGTTTCGGCGCTTTCTTTCGGGGGGAATGGTCTGCGGAATGTTGGCCGGCCTCATGGGCCCGCATAGACTTATTGCGCAATCTCACCCTTTTGGAGCTTTTTCTGATCATGGTAGCAGTGGAGCTTTGGGGTGAACAGTTGCGCAATCATCAGGTGATCTTCTGGTCGGACAATATGAGTGTAGTGCAGGTAGTGAACAAGCAATCGGCCAGTTCACCACCGGTGGTTTCGCTGTTGCGTTTTTTAGTTTTAAGATGTTTGCATTTTAACATTTATGTTAAAGCAAAACACGTTCCGGGAGTTTCTAACGATATTACCGATGCTCTTTCCCGCCAACAGTTTCCTTGTTTTCGTTCCTTGGCTCCGTCAGCTTCGCTGGAGGGCCTCCCCTGTCCGGCCCACTTATGGAACCTCGTTTCTGGGGATGGCTAGAGCTGCTTCGCAGTTACGAGAAAAGGGTGTGTCGGGTTCCACTGTCTCTTCTGCCATGTCCGCCCTATCCTTTTGGTTCCAATTCCTGGGGTGGGAGGATGTCATAAAAGCTTTTCTGGTACGTCGGATATTGAGGGGCTGGAAACGCATCACACACCTTCCCGATTCAAGGTGCCCTATTTCCCTTCAGATCTTATCGGACATTTTGACATGTTGCCGGACGTGTGCTCATCTGCGTTCGAGACCTTGCTTTTTCGGGTGGCTTTTTCATGGGCGATTTTTGGGGGCTTTTTCCGCATTGGGGAATTAGTTGCCAAATCCAGGTCGTCCCCCGGGGGTATTCGGTCGGAGGATGTTTCTTTGGTGGAGCGCAGCGTCACGGTTTTGTTGCGCTCCACCAAGACCGACAGTTTTGGTAAGGGCCGCCGAGTGGTGCTGCAGCACTGTGGCGGCCCATTTTGCCCTGTGTCTCTGGCCTTTCCGTTTGTTTCCGCGCGCCCCCCCATCCCCCACATTTTTTGTGCATGCTGACTCATCCTCGTTGAGTCGGTTCCAATTTTTGAAGGTTTTTCGTTTTTGCCTCGAGGCCTTAGGCTTACCTGCGGGCGATTTTTCGACTCATTCATTTCGTATAGGCGCTGCTACCGCCGCTTCTGGTTTGGGGTTTTCCGATACGGAACTTCAGCGACTGGGGAGATGGGAGTCGTCTCGTTTCTCGCTGTATGTTCGCCCTCATCTTTTGTGTTAAATTTCAGGTTTTCCCCCGACTCAAGTATGGATACTGGGTGATTCCTTTATCTTTTGGGTGGCTCGTCGCGCAGAGATCCGCAATTAAGGGAAAAATCTGGGATTCTCATCCGACGTGGCAAGAATTCGCTGGCTTGGCCTGCGCGGGCTACGTTGGCATCAGGTCTTGTCGGAATGCTGGGAGCTTCGTGCCCGTGTGTCCGGTCACATTGTCCTCGTGGTTCACGCTGGCGGGAATGATGGAGGTTACACCTGGTCCGTGATTCTCATTGCTGCTATAAAGGGCGATATCGCTCAGTGCTTTGCCATTTTCACCAGCATGACTTTGGTATGGTCCAAAATTGTCCCTCGCTCAATATGGGCAAGAGAAGTCCCTGGACCCTGTTTGGAAAATTTTCGCAGGAAGGTCAATGCTCAAGTGTCCAAATTTGTTCGGAGGATCGGGGGGGTTGTGGTCCGTCACAAAGATTTGGAGGGGAACAACACTGACTTGCTGAGGAGGGATGGTGTTCATCTCAACGAAATTGGTATGGACATCTTTAACCTGGGACTTCAGAGGGGGGTGGAACAGGCGCTTGCTGCGGTAGGGCGCCCGTCATTAGATTACTGACTGGCTGGTGGTGGTTTTGGTGACCTTGCCAGCAAATATGGAACCTTTTTTATGCCCTGATGGTAATTGGGAGATTGACGGCCGGTCCGGCACTTATGGTAAGGACAGGCCCCTCCTTCATCTCCCTTTTACATTTGGAGTTGAGTGCTCACAGTGCAACTGTGACTGGCACGGTTTAAAATAGTTAATGTTATGTTTGAGTTAAAATAAAGCTGTGGCCTTGCCCTTTCCAACGTTGTATGTGGTTTTTATTGGATGGGGAGAAGGGGTAAGGTACGCTAAGTGTTTATGTTAAGTTGAATGGGACCTGGGCTTATTGCACCTCAGCAGTCATGACCGTTCACCGGCACCGGGTCTAGGGGTTCTGCGGGTCTAGGGGTTCCGTTGAGTTTACCTCTGGACGACACACGCACCAACACTGGAGTACGTTTTCAATGCTTTATTAAAACAAACGACTTAGCAGGAAGTAGCAGGAAAGAAGTAGAAAGAAAACTTGCAGAAGAAACTCAAATATTCTCTGGTAGGGTTCTCTTGACAAATGTCCTGGTAGAATTCAAATACTATTTGAAATGCGCTCCCCTCGTGGGACACACTTCTTTGCTCGTCTGGATAGGCCTCTCTCACCGGTCTAGCAGCCAGCACATAGCACGAATCAAAGTCTCTGCCACAGACTTGTTTGGGAACAAAACCCGTACGATCCTCTGCCACAGGATGTATCAGATTTTTCTGTAGTGCCGGCAACACTATGTAAGAGGGGACTCTACAGGAGGATGTAAGGGGACTCTCTACAGGAGGATGTAAGGAGACTCTCTACAGGAGGATGTGAGGGGACTCTCTACAGGAGGATGTGAGGGGACTCTCTACAGGAGGATGTGAGGGGACTCTCTACAGGAGGATGTGAGGGGACTCTCTACAGGAGGATGTGAGGGGACTCTCTACAGGAGGATGTAAGGGGACTCTCTACAGGAGGATGTAAGGGGACTCTCTACAGGAGGATGTAAGGGGACTCTCTACAGGAGGATGTAAGGGGACTCTCTACAGGAGGATGTAAGGGGACTCTCTACAGGAGGATGTAAGGGGGCTCTCTACAGGAGGATGTAAGGGGACTCTCTACAGGAGGATGTAAGGGGACTCTCTACAGGAGGATGTAAGGGGACTCTCTACAGGAGGATGTAAGGGGACTCTCTACAGGAGGATGTGAGGGGACTCTCTACAGGAGGATGTGAGGGGACTCTCTACAGGAGGATGTGAGGGGGCTCTCTACAGGAGGATGTGAGGGGACTCTCTACAGGAGGATGTAAGGGGACTCTCTACAGGAGGATGTAAGGAGACTCTCTACAGGAGGATGTAAGGAGACTCTCTACAGGAGGATGTAAGGGGACTCTCTACAGGAGGATGTAAGGAGACTCTCTACAGGAGGATGTAAGGGGACTCTCTACAGGAGGATGTAAGGGGGCTCTCTACAGGAGGATGTAAGGGGGCTCTCTACAGGAGGATGTAAGGGGACTCTCTACAGGAGGATGTAAGGGGACTCTCTACAGGAGGATGTAAGGGGACTCTCTACAGGAGGATGTGAGGGGGCTCTCTACAGGAGGATGTGAGGGGGCTCTCTACAGGAGGATGTGAGGGGACTCTCTACAGGAGGATGTAAGGGGACTCTCTACAGGAGGATGTAAGGGGACTCTCTACAGGAGGATGTAAGGGGACTCTCTACAGGAGGATGTAAGGGGACTCTCTACAGGAGGATGTAAGGGGACTCTCTACAGGAGGATGTAAGGGGACTCTCTACAGGAGGATGTAAGGGGACTCTCTACAGGAGGATGTAAGGGGGCTCTCTACAGGAGGATGTAAGGAGGCTCTCTACAGGAGGATGTAAGGGGACTCTCTACAGGAGGATGTAAGGAGACTCTCTACAGGAGGATGTAAGGGGACTCTCTACAGGAGGATGTAAGGGGACTCTCTACAGGAGGATGTAAGGGGACTCTCTACAGGAGGATGTAAGGGGACTCTCTACAGGAAGATGTAAGGGGACTCTCTACACGAGGATGTAAGGGGACTCTCTACAGGAAGATGTAAGGGGGCTCTCTACAGGAGGATGTAAGGGGACTCTCTACAGGAGGATGTAAGGGGGCTCTCTACAGGAGGATGTAAGGGGACTCTCTACAGGAGGATGTAAGGGGACTCTCTACAGGAGGATGTAAGGGGACTCTCTACAGGAGGATGTAAGGGGACTCTCTACAGGAGGATGTAAGGGGGCTCTCTACAGGAGGATGTAAGGGGACTCTGTACAGGAGGATGTAAGGGGGCTCTCTACAGGAGGATGTAAGGGGACTCTCTACAGGAGGATGTAAGGGGGTCTCTCTACAGGAAGATGTAAGGGGACTCTCTACAGGAGGATGTAAGGGGACTCTCTACAGGAGGATGTGAGGGGGCTCTCTACAGGAGGATGTAAGGGGACTCTCTACAGGAGGATGTAAGGGGCTCTCTACAGGGGGATGTAAGGGGACTCTCTACAGGAGGATGTAAGGGGGCTCTCTACAGGAGGATGTAAGGGGACTCTCTACAGGAGGATGTAAGGGGGTCTCTACAGGAGGATGTAAGGGGACTCTCTACAGGAGGATGTAAGGGGGTCTCTACAGGAGGATGTAAGGGGACTCTCTACAGGAGGATGTAAGGGGACTCTCTACAGGAGGATGTAAGGGGGTCTCTACAGGAGGATGTAAGGGGGCTCTCTACAGGAGGATGTAAGGGGACTCTCTACAGGAGGATGTAAGGGGACTCTCTACAGGAGGATGTAAGGGGACTCTCTACAGGAGGATGTAAGGGGACTCTCTACAGGAGGATGTAAGGGGGTCTCTACAGGAGGATGTAAGGGGGCTCTCTACAGGAGGATGTAAGGGGACTCTCTACAGGAGGATGTAAGGGGGTCTCTACAGGAGGATGTAAGGGGACTCTCTACAGGAGGATGTAAGGGGACTCTCTACAGGAGGATGTAAGGGGACTCTCTAAAGGTACTAACTCCTCCAGAGTTTCCCTTGGTGCTTCTAAAGTGCCCCCTTATTTCCTTCACCACTAGCAGCAGCTGCAGGTATTTGTGTTTTCTATGCTTCAGTTCATGGATGGTAGGAGCCTCTGTCTTCTGTTTATTCATTTGCAGTGCAGCTAAGGCTCATAAATGAGACTTGGGGGGTCTATTTAGACCCCTGATACTTCATCAAAGCGCCCCCCCCCCCCAACAGCATTGTGAAAAGAATTTAAAAAAACATTAAAATTAATTGAACATTAGAATAAAAATAGAATTAATAAGCCACACTAAATACGCAGCATAGTTTAGCCACACACACTGTGTACCACACACGCTATGCACACCGCAGGTCACGCTAATGTTGTGTCATAAAGATGGCTGCTGCCTGGTGACCATCTTTAACAGCTTCAGATCCGCACTTTTAGACGAATGACTGCTACAGCGCAGATCTACTTTGCCGGGAGAACGTCTATTGTGCTCGATCGGCCTGCATGCCTTCTGCGGGGTTCACGCGGCACGATCTGTGATCAGCGATTCTATGAGACTCACTGGATCACAGATCGATGTGATGGGCTGATCCCGACCCCTTACCATGTGATCAGCTGTCAGCCAATGACAGCTCATCATGTGATGTAAACAGATCCGGTAATCAGCTATTTTATATCCTCATGCTGACAGTGCGAGGAGAGGAAAAAAAGCCGATCACCAGCAGCTGTCAGAGGGACATCGATCCCGATCAAAGAGAGCAACCGCCAGCTCATCTATGCCCACCTGTGCCACCTACCAGTGCACAACAGTACCAGCTACCAGTGCCCACCAGTGCCACCCATTAGTGCCCACAGTGTTACCTATCAGTGCCCACAATGCCGCCTACCAGTGCCTCATCAACAGTGCTTCCCATCAGTGTCACCTACCAGTGCACAACAGTACCAACTACCAGTGCCATCTTATCAGTGCCCACAGTGCCACCTATCAGTGCTTCATCGACAGTGCTGCCCATCAGTGCCGCCTTATCTGTGCATATCAATGAAGGAGAAGAATTGCAAAATTTTATTAAACAAAACTTTTTTTTTTTAATTTTCCATCTTTTTTTGTTTGTTTAGCAAAAAATAAACCCAGATGTGATTAAATACCACCAAAAGAAAGCTCTATTTGTGTGAAAAAAGATAAAATGTTATTTGGGCACAGTGTTGCATGGCAGCGCTGTAAGCTGAAAATTGGTCTGGGTAGGAGGGGGGTTTTAAATGCCCAGTAAGGAAGTGTTTAAACCTGGGGGCCCCATGAGTTGTCAGTCCACCCCTGTTACCACCTAACCTGGCACTATTGTATATCACCCCAATCTGCCAGTATATTACCCTAACATCACTCGACGTCGACGTACAGTGCGCTGCCTGTCTGCTTGGGGGGAGGGGTGCCAGATATAGGATCCGCCCCAGGTGCCAATTTTGAAAACCATTTATCATTTTCCTTCCACTTCACAATTATGTGACACTTTGTGTTGGTCTATCACATAAAATCCCAATAAAATACATTTATGTTTTTGGTTGTAACATGAGAACATGTGGGAGATTTCAAGGGGTATGAATACTTTTTCAAGGCACTGTATGTGTGTGTGTATATATATATATATATATATATATACACATTTTTATAGTTGGCCCCCCTACTTTTGTCCCTGTCCCCACATGTGCCCCCCCTAAATATGAAAGCTGGAGACGCCACTGATTGCGACGGAGCTAAAAATAGCCACTGTGGGGGGAGGGGACTGATTGGAGGAGGAGACATATCTCTCCTCGCAATTACTAGGAACAGCAGATCTGTCTCTCTTCCCCTGTCAGAATGGGGATTTGTGTGTTTAAATTGACAGATCCCCATTCTGGCTCTCGTGCCCGCGGGTGGCTGACGGCGCCTGCTATGGCTCTTAAAGGAGCCACCGTACGGGTACGGCGAATCGCGGGACAGAGCCACATTGCTGAGTTCTGTCATTTTTCAGGTTGTCAGTAAAAAAAAAGTGCTCAGTCGGTAACATTTCTATGTTGTGTCAGTAAAAAATGCTTTTATCGTGTATTGTGTGCAGAATCTGACATATCGGGATTATCCCGGGTACCAGATCTCATCAGAGCAGATTCATTACAGACGTTCTATAAATTTATCTAAAAAGAGTCGTCTCCGGGAGATATAGTCCTGGTCATTGAAACATTGTCTGTGTAATAAATGGGTACTCTTCCCCAGTAACATAGAGATATCCAAGGACTCACCAAAATAACATCCCCCTCCAAAGGTTATCTGCACAAGGTGCTGTTTGCAAGGAAGCTCCGCAGACCAACATTCCATCCACCAGGTCCTCCTCAGGAGACCATCCTGAAGATCTGGTGAGGTGAATCTGCTGGAAGAGATGGGAATGGGTCAGGAAGCGATGGCCCGGCCTCTGGTGTTCAAGCTGTATTAATGGATTGATATATTTGATCTCTGTTTTGCCTGCACCCCCCCCCCCCTCCTTTTTTTTCTGTCTTTCTCTATTCTGTTCTTCCTACTGACTTGTATAATGTAGGACACGCTAATTGATGTGTGTCAGTTGACAAATATTCTGACAGAAATTCAGAACGCTATTGTAGTGCTTCCCAACTGAATTTTTGAGCTTTTTCTTACTTTCTTTTTTTTTCTTATACATTTTTAGTAATTCACAACACTTTTATCAGAACAGAAGCCAACAGCGACATTTCAGGTCCATTTCTGAGCATAACTAAAGAATAAGAAAGAGGTGACACAACGGTGGTCTGCAGCCATCATGGAAGGTTCCAGCAGGACATGTAACCAGGAGGTGCTACCCAATCCGACAGAAGAGTTCAGCTTCCTTAAAAATTTAAATAGGAGAGAAATAAAAGAATAGCAAAGTGGGAGGAGGTGTGGGGGGGGGGGATGGAGAGGACATCATGGACACCCAACCAGAGCCTTAATGTTAAACGCCCGGGAACCCCAGGAAGATTTTATAGGATGAGGTCAATCACAATACAATGTAGGCTGCAACGAGAGTACAGGGAAGATTTTCTAAGACTGAGGCTTTTTTTAATGAGTCAAGGTTCATGACTTTCAGTTGGGCTTAACACAGACTGCTCTAGGCCAAAGTACATGTACACTGTGTCTATAAGGACGTCAATGTCAAACTTGCCTTTTGGATAAACATCACCACAGTGGACCTCTTCTGTACTATCACCATCTTCCTCTTCAAGAAGCACAGATGCACACAGAGGAGATTCAGATATAGACTTTCAGGGAGAAAATGAAGGGGTGCACTTCATTGGCAATCTCCCCTTTAGCCAATCCCATGATTAAGTCCTCATGACGAAACATGTCAGGGCATGGCTATACGGCAATCGAATACGTATGACATAGGGCGCTGTGACGGAGAGCGCCATACGAGGAAGTGGGGAAGCAGCTCCAGGGAATACCAGGGGACGGGTGAGACTGTCATCGGAGAGTGTAGTACCTGGGTCCGCCGTGACCACCATACGCTGGTTCTATCGTTTGGAGTTATTGCTGTGATAGTCTGCTGTGCTTCTTTGCTTGATGTGATTTTTTAAGATGTGAGTTCAATGGTGGAGGAGAGTGTTATTTTAATACATTTCATTATGTTACTGCACTATTGGATCACTTTCTTTTTTCATGTGGAGAGAGCACCTTATTGTAATACTCTGGATGTGTAAAGGTGAACCATTGGAGGCCACTATTCTCCCCCTTCTGTGTGGGATAAAGCCTTAAAGCCTAACACGAGAGTGTGAGGCAAGAGGAGCTGGTGAGTTTATTTACCTAAGGGGAGTGGATTCACAGTCACAGGGGTGCGGTGGAAGATTGCTTCCGTGAAGATCTACACTGTATCACGTCACGGAATAACACTATTGGAAATTTCGTTGATTTATCACATATCTTTGGACTTTTTCATATTTGTTTTATTTAAAAGTCTTTATTATACTTTTGCAGTTTGCACAGATCCTTTATTCACCTAATTGATTATGCTCACATTTTTGTGGATTTAGTTCACATTGTTTTGATGCACTGTATTGTGGAATATTATTTTTCATTTTTTAATATTTTCACTAGTTCATTGAGTTATATTGATTTAGCACTGCTATTTGAATTCACTATTGGTTGGGGCTAGTTTTTGGTGAATGAAATTTTTAAACATACACATATAAACCATAAAATGGACCACAGCCCTGGACCCGTATAACACCCTCCAGCTGACCCATCACATTGTACTCTGTGACAAGGTGGGCTCGCTTCACTCAAGTCTGCTGGGAGTGGGAGGGTCATATAGGGCTGTCCTTATAGTTCTGTCTGTTAATCTATTGGTGCATTTGCTGAGTCCAATCTCCTGGAGGCAGCTGCATAACCCAATGGGTGAAAATGTGAAGATCCTGTGTCCTGTAATGTATGAATAAGAAATGGTTTTCCTATCTCACCTCATGTCAGCTGGAGGATGGGACAATGTCTCTCCGTGATCCATCAGGACAACTCCTCAGAATGACACACCGTTGTGTTCTTACCACCCCCTCCCCCAAGCATTCTGTTCTCTATCCTTACTCTGGACAGCCCTCAGAATAGGTCTTGCATATTATATTTATTCAAAGCGTTTTATGTATTTATTAAGCAATTCATTTATTTATTCATATACTGTTTTGGACATATAAATTTATGGTAATTAAGGTTAAAGTGAAACGGACACTCTTTATACTTTTGTAAGTGTGCAGCACATAACCAGGTATATTATATCTCTTATATATTTAGTTGGACATTTTTCTCTCCTCTACTCACCTGCCCAGTTTAATTCACCGAGACAGAAGATTCCTTGCTGGAGATGAATCCTCCTGATGGGAATGTCCTGGTGCTGGAAGCTTGTATTGCCTGGTCTATGGGACTTTTTTATTCTTGATTGGCGGTGGACTCAAGTGGTGGTGGGACTCTGATATCCTTGGGTTTCTCCAGTCATCCCTGGACAAGGGGCTGAGAACATTAAAGGTTCAGGTGTCAGTTTTGTTGCCTCTCACAAAGTCTGGTTGGGTGGATTATCTCCTGGTGATTTTTTTTTCAGAGAAACTATGAAGATAAAATCTCCTTTCAACCGGATCTTTGGTCAGTGGGACCCGCCCTTGGCTTGGAATGCCCTGGCCTCCTCCCTCTGGTATTGAACTATGTTGATGGTCTTCCTTACACCAGGTAAATAAATACCATTCTGAAGGGTTGTCCTGGAGGGTCAGGGGTAGAGCTGATCTACACGTTTGCTGACATCTCCCCACCTGAACATTGACCACAAAGAAGAAATGAATAAAACCTGACCAGGATTCTAACCAATCCCTACTCTTATCTAACACTTTCCATCCATTCTATCAGTATGAGATTCCCTTCCATTGAATGATCTCTGTGTGTACCTCTCATTCATTCATACAACTACAATTCTGTTGAGAATGAAAGAACAGGCGGTGGTCTCAGCGGGGAGCATTGATAGCTTCAAGAAACTATTAGATAATCACCTGAATGACCACAACATACAGGGATATATAATGTAATACTGACACATAATCACACACATAGGTTGGACTTGATGGACTTGTGTCTTTTTTCATCCTCACCTTCTATGTAACTATGTAATAAATTCACTTTCTAGAGAATGTTACACATTGCACCCATATTGAGGGAGTAACATGCTCCATGTCTGACCCCCCCCCGCACCCCCCCATATTCCCTGTGACAGCAGATCAAAGCAGCCGTACAGGGCTCCGCCCCCACAACCACTTCATTCATTCACAGCAATCTGGGGATGAGATAACTACAAGTCCCTTCTGCCACCGCCAAAGACAGCTGATAGTTCTCAATGGACTGTGAGGGCGCTGATGAGCCTTCTCATAGTTCACTGACTCTTCCTCCAGCTTGGTAACTGTCTGTACAGAGGTATGGGAGGAAGCGTCTGCAGGAGCCTGACATTACACCCATAATTTACTGATCGCGGGTGCAATGCTCTGCAGTCTCCTTAGAAAAATACAAATGCACATTTTTTTACCTGCAGAAATATCTGCATTTATTATTTGTATCAAAAAGGCGAAGTTATCCTTTAATGTAAATGACATAAAGTATGAACAGCTCAATACTATCGTCATCTCTTCTCTTCAGTCCCCTCCCCCACCTGTTTTGTCAGACTAGAAAAACGAAACTCATCGACTATAAAGTACAAATAGGAGACGGGAAATTCTTCACTTTCCAAACATCACCGAGATGAGCGCAGCTGTCCACAGTGTAAGTGACCAATATACATATAATAATGTACCAGGAAAGATAGGAGGGAGCGATGCTCTGCAGAATATATCAATATGGATCTGTCAGGAGGGGGAGGGGAGGGAGCGATGCTCTGCAGAATATATCAATATGGATCTGTCAGGAGGGGGAGGGGAGGGAGCGATGCTCTGCAGAATATATCAATATGGATCTGTCAGGAGGGGGAGGGGAGGGAGCGATGTTCTGCAGAGAAGTCAGTGGTGGGATAATAGATAATATTTTGTAGTTTTCTCTTCCATGGAGTAGATGTGACTTTGTATTGGGACTCCGGCCCTCAGTCGGGGATCACACCCAGAAAAGGAATATCGGGAATGAGGATATGTCTGTAGATAGACGTGTTCTGTTCTCTCTGTTGTGGTTACATACAATGTTTACAATCATGTAGAACAGGTTTAGGACGGTTAAGATTTTCCCTCATCAGAAATGAAAAACAGTTAAAGTGTTTGTAAACCTCAGACATGAAATCTGAACAAACCATATCCCTCTATTGTGTGTACTTGTCTCAGTTCAGAGCACTGAGTGTCATTTCTGTCTGCTGCCTCCTTCCCCTGCTATCAGCATGAATCTCCTCCTCCTCCCCTCCTCCTTCCTCTGCTATCAGCATGAATCTCCTCCTCCTCCCCTCCTCCTTCCTCTGCTATCTGTATGACTCTCCTCCTCCTCCCCTCCTCCTTCCTCTGCTATCAGCATGAATCTCCTCCCCCCTCCCCTCCTCCTTCCTCTGCTATCTGTATGACTCTCCTCCTCCTACCCTCCTCCTTCCTCTGCTATCAGCATGAATCTCCTCCTCCTCCCCTCCTCCTCCCTCTGCTATCAGCATGAATCTTCTCCTCCTCCCCTCCTCCTTCCTCTGCTATCAGCATGAATCTCCTCCTCCTCCCCTCCTCCTTCCTCTGCTATCTGTATGACTCTCCTCCTCCTACCCTCCTCCTTCCTCTGCTATCAGCATGAATCTCCTCCTCCTCCCCTCCTCCTTCCTCTGCTATCAGCATGAATCTCCTCCTCCTCCCCTCCTCCTTCCTCTGCTATCAGCATGAATCTCCTCCTCCTCCCCTCCTCCTTCCTCTGCTATCAGCATGAATCTCCTCCTCCTCCCCTCCTCCTTCCTCTGCTATCTGTATGACTCTCCTCCTCCTCCCCTCCTCCTTCCTCTGCTATCAGCATGAATCTCCTCCCCCCTCCCCTCCTCCTTCCTCTGCTATCTGTATGACTCTCCTCCTCCTACCCTCCTCCTTCCTCTGCTATCTGTATGACTCTCCTCCTCCTCCCCTCCTCCTTCCTCTGCTATCAGCATGAATCTCCTCCTCCTCCCCTCCTCCTTCCTCTGCTATCAGCATGAATCTCCTCCTCCTCCCCTCCTCCTTCCTCTGCTATCAGCATGAATCTCCTCCTCCTCCCCTCCTCCTTCCTCTGCTATCAGCATGAATCTCCTCCTCCTCCCCTCCTCCTTCCTCTGCTATCTGTATGACTCTCCTCCTCCTCCCCTCCTCCTTCCTCTGCTATCAGCATGAATCTCCTCCCCCCTCCCCTCCTCCTTCCTCTGCTATCTGTATGAGTCTCCTCCCCCCTCCTCTGCTATATGTAGGAGTCTCCTCCCCCCTCCCCTCCTCTGCTAGCTGTATGAGTCTCCTCCCCCTCCCCTGCTATCTGTACGAGTCTCCTCCCCCCTCCCCTCCTTTGCTATCTGTATGACACTCCTCCCCCCTCCCCTCCTCTGCTATCTGTATGAATCTCCTCCCCCTCCCCTCCTCCTTCCTCTCCTAGCTGTATGAGTCTCCTCTCCCTCCCCTGCTATCTGTACGAGTCTCCTCCCGCCTCCTCTGCTATCTGTATGAGTCTCCTCCCCCCTCCCCTCCTCCTTCCTCTGCTATCTGTATGAGTCTCCTCCCCCCTCCCCTCCTCCTTCCTCTGCTATCTGTATGAGTCTCCTCCCCCCTCCCCCGCTATCTGTAGGAGTCTTCTCCCCTCCCCTCCTCCTTCCTCTGCTATCTGTATGAGTCTCCTCCCCCCTCCCCTCCTCCTTCCTCTGCTATCTGTATGAGTCTCCTCCCCCCTCCCCTCCTCTGCTATCTGTATGAGTCTCCTCCCCCCTCCTTCCACTGCTATCTGCATGAATCTCCTCTCCTTCCTCTGCTATCTGTATGACTCTCCTCCCCCTCCTCTGCTATCTGTATGAGTCTCCTCCCCCTCCCCTCC
This sequence comes from Lithobates clamitans, assembly GCA_037952925.1. Taxonomy (NCBI): domain Eukaryota; kingdom Metazoa; phylum Chordata; class Amphibia; order Anura; family Ranidae; genus Lithobates; species Lithobates clamitans. Next base: position 187,769 of record JBBGZY010000989.1, on the reverse strand, counting down.
TCCTTCCTCTGCTATCTGTATGAGTCTCCTCCCCCCTCCCCTCCTCCTTCCTCTGCTATCTGTATGAGTCTCCTCCCCCCTCCTTCCTCTGCTATCTGTATGAGTCTCCTCCCCCTCCCCTCCTCCTTCCTCTGCTATCTGTATGAGTCTCCTCCCCCCTCCCCTCCTCCTTCCTCTGCTATCTGTATGAGTCTCCTCCCCCCTCCTTCCACTGCTATCTGCATGAATCTCCTCCCCCTTCCTCTGCTATCTGTATGAGTCTCCTCCCCCTCCTTCCTCTGCTATCTATATGAGTCTCCTCCCCCCTCCTGCTATCTGTATGAGTCTCCTCCCCCCACCTTCCTCTGCTATCTGTATGAGTCTCCTCCCCCTCCTCTGCTATCTGTATGAGTCTCCTCCCCCCTCCCTCTTCCTCTGCTATCTGTATGAGTCTCCTCCCCCCTCCTCCTTCCTCTGCTATCTGTATGAGTCTCCTCCCCCCACCTTCCTCTGCTATCTGTATGAGTCTCCTCCCCCTCCCCTCCTCCTTCCTCTGCTATCTGCATGAGTCTCCTCCCCCCTCCCCTCCTCCTTAATCTGTATGAGTCTCCTCCCCCCTCCTTCCACTGCTATCTGCATGAATCTCCTCCCCCTTCCTCTGCTATCTGTATGAGTCTCCTCCCCCCTCCCCTCCTCCTTCCTCTGCTATCTGTATGAGTCTCCTCCCCCTCCTTCCTCTGCTATCTATATGAGTCTCCTCCCCCTCCTCTGCTATCTGTATGAGTCTCCTCCCCCTCCTCTGCTATCTGTAGGAGTCTCCTCCCCTCCCCTCCTCTGCTATCTGTATGAGTCTCCTCCCCCTCCTCTGCTATCTGTATGAGTCTCCTCCCCCCTCCCCTCCTCCTTCCTCTGCTATCTGTATGAGTCTCCTCCCCCCACCTTCCTCTGCTATCTGTATGAGTCTCCTCCCCCCTCCCCTCCTCCTTCCTCTGCTATCTGTATGAGTCTCCTCCCCCCTCCCCTCCTCCTTCCTCTGCTATCAGCATGAATCTCCTCCTCCTCCCCTCCTCCTTCCTCTGCTATCAGCATGAATCTCCTCCTCCTCCCCTCCTCCTTCCTCTGCTATCAGCATGAATCTCCTCCTCCTCCCCTCCTCCTTCCTCTGCTATCTGTATGACTCTCCTCCTCCTCCCCTCCTCCTTCCTCTGCTATCAGCATGAATCTCCTCCCCCCTCCCCTCCTCCTTCCTCTGCTATCTGTATGAGTCTCCTCCCCCCTCCTCTGCTATATGTAGGAGTCTCCTCCCCCCTCCCCTCCTCCTTCCTCTGCTATCTGTATGAGTCTCCTCCCCCCTCCCCTCCTCCTTCCTCTGCTATCTGTATGAGTCTCCACCCCCCTCCCCTCCTCCTTCCTCTGCTATCTGTATGAGTCTCCTCCCCCCTCCCCCGCTATCTGTAGGAGTCTTCTCCCCTCCCCTCCTCCTTCCTCTGCTATCTGTATGAGTCTCCTCCCCCCTCCCCTCCTCCTTCCTCTGCTATCTGTATGAGTCTCCTCCCCCCTCCCCTCCTCTGCTATCTGTATGAGTCTCCTCCCCCCTCCTTCCACTGCTATCTGCATGAATCTCCTCCCCCTTCCTCTGCTATCTGTATGACTCTCCTCCCCCTCCTCTGCTATCTGTATGAGTCTCCTCCCCCTCCCCTCCTCCTTCCTCTGCTATCTGTATGAGTCTCCTCCCCCCTCCCCTCCTCCTTCCTCTGCTATCTGTATGAGTCTCCTCCCCCCTCCTTCCTCTGCTATCTGTATGAGTCTCCTCCCCCTCCCCTCCTCCTTCCTCTGCTATCTGTATGAGTCTCCTCCCCCCTCCCCTCCTCCTTCCTCTGCTATCTGTATGAGTCTCCTCCCCCCTCCTTCCTCTGCTATCTGTATGAGTCTCCTCCCCCTCCCCTCCTCCTTCCTCTGCTATCTGTATGAGTCTCCTCCCCCCTCCTTCCTCTGCTATCTGTATGAGTCTCCTCCCCCTCCCCTCCTCCTTCCTCTGCTATCTGTATGAGTCTCCTCCCCTCTCCCCTCCTCCTTCCTCTGCTATCTGTATGAGTCTCCTCCCCCCTCCTTCCTCTGCTATCTGTATGAGTCTCCTCCCCCTCCCCTCCTCCTTCCTCTGCTATCTGTATGAGTCTCCTCCCCCCTCCCCTCCTCCTTCCTCTGCTATCTGTATGAGTCTCCTCCCCCCTCCTTCCACTGCTATCTGCATGAATCTCCTCCCCCTTCCTCTGCTATCTGTATGAGTCTCCTCCCCCCTCCCCTCCTCCTTCCTCTGCTATCTGTATGAGTCTCCTCCCCCTCCTTCCTCTGCTATCTATATGAGTCTCCTCCCCCTCCTCTGCTATCTGTATGAGTCTCCTCCCCCTCCTCTGCTATCTGTAGGAGTCTCCTCCCCTCCCCTCCTCTGCTATCTGTATGAGTCTCCTCCCCCTCCTCTGCTATCTGTAGGAGTCTCCTCCCCCCTCCCCTCCTCCTTCCTCTGCTATCTGTATGAGTCTCCTCCCCCCACCTTCCTCTGCTATCTGTATGAGTCTCCTCCCCCCTCCCCTCCTCCTTCCTCTGCTATCTGTATGAGTCTCCTCCCCCCTCCCCTCCTCCTTCCTCTGCTATCAGCATGAATCTCCTCCTCCTCCCCTCCTCCTTCCTCTGCTATCAGCATGAATCTCCTCCTCCTCCCCTCCTCCTTCCTCTGCTATCTGTATGACTCTCCTCCTCCTCCCCTCCTCCTTCCTCTGCTATCAGCATGAATCTCCTCCTCCTCCCCTCCTCCTTCCTCTGCTATCAGCATGAATCTCCTCCTCCTCCCCTCCTCCTTCCTCTGCTATCAGCATGAATCTCCTCCTCCTCCCCTCCTCCTTCCTCTGCTATCTGTATGACTCTCCTCCTCCTCCCCTCCTCCTTCCTCTGCTATCAGCATGAATCTCCTCCCCCCTCCCCTCCTCCTTCCTCTGCTATCTGTATGAGTCTCCTCCCCCCTCCTCTGCTATATGTAGGAGTCTCCTCCCCCCTCCCCTCCTCTGCTAGCTGTATGAGTCTCCTCCCCCTCCCCTGCTATCTGTACGAGTCTCCTCCCCCCTCCCCTCCTTTGCTATCTGTATGACACTCCTCCCCCCTCCCCTCCTCTGCTATCTGTATGAATCTCCTCCCCCTCCCCTCCTCCTTCCTCTCCTAGCTGTATGAGTCTCCTCTCCCTCCCCTGCTATCTGTACGAGTCTCCTCCCGCCTCCTCTGCTATCTGTATGAGTCTCCTCCCCCCTCCCCTCCTCCTTCCTCTGCTATCTGTATGAGTCTCCTCCCCCCTCCCCTCCTCCTTCCTCTGCTATCTGTATGAGTCTCCACCCCCCTCCCCTCCTCCTTCCTCTGCTATCTGTATGAGTCTCCTCCCCCCTCCCCCGCTATCTGTAGGAGTCTTCTCCCCTCCCCTCCTCCTTCCTCTGCTATCTGTATGAGTCTCCTCCCCCCTCCCCTCCTCCTTCCTCTGCTATCTGTATGAGTCTCCTCCCCCCTCCCCTCCTCTGCTATCTGTATGAGTCTCCTCCCCCCTCCTTCCACTGCTATCTGCATGAATCTCCTCCCCCTTCCTCTGCTATCTGTATGACTCTCCTCCCCCTCCTCTGCTATCTGTATGAGTCTCCTCCCCCTCCCCTCCTCCTTCCTCTGCTATCTGTATGAGTCTCCTCCCCCCTCCCCTCCTCCTTCCTCTGCTATCTGTATGAGTCTCCTCCCCCCTCCTTCCTCTGCTATCTGTATGAGTCTCCTCCCCCTCCCCTCCTCCTTCCTCTGCTATCTGTATGAGTCTCCTCCCCCCTCCTTCCTCTGCTATCTGTATGAGTCTCCTCCCCCTCCCCTCCTCCTTCCTCTGCTATCTGTATGAGTCTCCTCCCCCCTCTGCTATCTGTATGAGTCTCCTCCCCCTCCCCTCCTCCTTCCTCTGCTATCTGTATGAGTCTCCTCCCCTCTCCCCTCCTCCCCCCTCCTGCTATCTGTATGAGTCTCCTCCCCCCTCCCCTCCTCCTTCCTCTGCTATCTGTATGAGTCTCCTCCCCCTCCTCTGCTATCTGTATGAGTCTCCTCCCCCCTCCTCCTTCCTCTGCTATCTGTATGAGTCTCCTCCCCCTCCCCTCCTCCTTCCTCTGCTATCTGTATGAGTCTCCTCCCCCCTCCCCTCCTCCTTAATCTGTATGAGTCTCCTCCCCCCTCCTTCCACTGCTATCTGCATGAATCTCCTCCCCCTTCCTCTGCTATCTGTATGAGTCTCCTCCCCCCTCCCCTCCCCTCCTCCTTCCTCTGCTATCTGTATGAGTCTCCTCCCCCTCCTTCCTCTTCTATCTATATGAGTCTCCTCCCCCTCCTCTGCTATCTGTATGAGTCTCCTCCCCCTCCTCTGCTATCTGTAGGAGTCTCCTCCCCTCCCCTCCTCTGCTATCTGTATGAGTCTCCTCCCACTCCTCTGCTATCTGTATGAGTCTCCTCCCCCCTCCCCTCCTCCTTCCTCTGCTATCTGTATGAGTCTCCTCCCCCCACCTTCCTCTGCTATCTGTATGAGTCTCCTCCCCCCTCCCCTCCTCCTTCCTCTGCTATCTGTATGAGTCTCCTCCCCCCTCCCCTCCTCCTTCCTCTGCTATCAGCATGAATCTCCTCCTCCTCCCCTCCTCCTTCCTCTGCTATCAGCATGAATCTCCTCCTCCTCCCCTCCTCCTTCCTCTGCTATCTGTATGACTCTCCTCCTCCTCCCCTCCTCCTTCCTCTGCTATCAGCATGAATCTCCTCCCCCCTCCCCTCCTCCTTCCTCTGCTATCTGTATGAGTCTCCTCCCCCCTCCTCTGCTATATGTAGGAGTCTCCTCCCCCCTCCCCTCCTCTGCTAGCTGTATGAGTCTCCTCCCCCTCCCCTGCTATCTGTACGAGTCTCCTCCCCCCTCCCCTCCTTTGCTATCTGTATGACACTCCTCCCCCCTCCCCTCCTCTGCTATCTGTATGAATCTCCTCCCCCTCCCCTCCTCCTTCCTCTCCTAGCTGTATGAGTCTCCTCTCCCTCCCCTGCTATCTGTACGAGTCTCCTCCCGCCTCCTCTGCTATCTGTATGAGTCTCCTCCCCCCTCCCCTCCTCCTTCCTCTGCTATCTGTATGAGTCTCCTCCCCCCTCCCCTCCTCCTTCCTCTGCTATCTGTATGAGTCTCCACCCCCCTCCCCTCCTCCTTCCTCTGCTATCTGTATGAGTCTCCTCCCCCGCTATCTGTAGGAGTCTTCTCCCCTCCCCTCCTCCTTCCTCTGCTATCTGTATGAGTCTCCTCCCCCCTCCCCTCCTCCTTCCTCTGCTATCTGTATGAGTCTCCTCCCCCCTCCCCTCCTCTGCTATCTGTATGAGTCTCCTCCCCCCTCCTTCCACTGCTATCTGCATGAATCTCCTCCCCCTTCCTCTGCTATCTGTATGACTCTCCTCCCCCTCCCCTCCTCCTTCCTCTGCTATCTGTATGAGTCTCCTCCCCCCTCCCCTCCTCCTTCCTCTGCTATCTGTATGAGTCTCCTCCCCCCTCCTTCCTCTGCTATCTGTATGAGTCTCCTCCCCCTCCCCTCCTCCTTCCTCTGCTATCTGTATGAGTCTCCTCCCCCCTCCCCTCCTCCTTCCTCTGCTATCTGTATGAGTCTCCTCCCCCCTCCTTCCTCTGCTATCTGTATGAGTCTCCTCCCCCTCCCCTCCTCCTTCCTCTGCTATCTGTATGAGTCTCCTCCCCCCTCCTTCCTCTGCTATCTGTATGAGTCTCCTCCCCCTCCCCTCCTCCTTCCTCTGCTATCTGTATGAGTCTCCTCCCCTCTCCCCTCCTCCTTCCTCTGCTATCTGTATGAGTCTCCTCCCCCCTCCTTCCTCTGCTATCTGTATGAGTCTCCTCCCCCTCCCCTCCTCCTTCCTCTGCTATCTGTATGAGTCTCCTCCCCCCTCCCCTCCTCCTTCCTCTGCTATCTGTATGAGTCTCCTCCCCCCTCCTTCCACTGCTATCTGCATGAATCTCCTCCCCCTTCCTCTGCTATCTGTATGAGTCTCCTCCCCCTCCTTCCTCTGCTATCTATATGAGTCTCCTCCCCCCTCCTGCTATCTGTATGAGTCTCCTCCCCCCACCTTCCTCTGCTATCTGTATGAGTCTCCTCCCCCTCCTCTGCTATCTGTATGAGTCTCCTCCCCCCTCCTCCTTCCTCTGCTATCTGTATGAGTCTCCTCCCCCTCCCCTCCTCCTTCCTCTGCTATCTGTATGAGTCTCCTCCCCCTCCCCTCCTCCTTCCTCTGCTATCTGTATGAGTCTCCTCCCCCCTCCCCTCCTCCTTAATCTGTATGAGTCTCCTCCCCCCTCCTTCCACTGCTATCTGCATGAATCTCCTCCCCCTTCCTCTGCTATCTGTATGAGTCTCCTCCCCCCTCCCCTCCTCCTTCCTCTGCTATCTGTATGAGTCTCCTCCCCCCTCCCCTCCTCCTTCCTCTGCTATCTGTATGAGTCTCCTCCCCCCTCCCCTCCTCCTTCCTTTGCTATCTGTATGAGTCTCCTCCCCCTCCTTCCTCTGCTATCTATATGAGTCTCCTCCCCCCTCCTGCTATCTGTATGAGTCTCCTCCCCCTCCTCTGCTATCTGTATGAGTCTCCTCCCCCTCCTCTGCTATCTGTATGAGTCTCCTCCCCCTCCTCTGCTATCTGTATGAGTCTCCTCCCCCCTCCCCTCCTCTGCTATCTGTATGAGTCTCCTCCCCCCTCCTCCTTCCTCTGCTATCTGTATGAGGCTCCTCCCCCTCCCCTCCTCCTTCCTCTGCTATCTGTATGAGTCTCCTCCCCCCTCCCCTCCTCCTTCCTCTGCTAGCTGTATGAGTCTCCTGCCCCTCCCCCGCTATCTGTATGAGTCTCCTTCCCTCCCCTCCTCCTTCCTCTGCTATCTGTATGAGTCTCCTCCCCCCTCCCCTCCTCCTTCCTCTATCTGTATGAGTCTCCTCCCCCTCCCCTCCTCCTTCCTCTGCTATCTGCATGAATCTCCTCCCCCCTCCTGCTATCTGTATGAGTCTCCTCCCCCCTCCCCTCCTCCTTCCTCTGCTATCTGTATGAGTCTCCTCCCCCTCCTTCCTCTTCTATCTATATGAGTCTCCTCCCCCTCCTCTGCTATCTGTATGAGTCTCCTCCCCCTCCTCTGCTATCTGTAGGAGTCTCCTCCCCTCCCCTCCTCTGCTATCTGTATGAGTCTCCTCCCCCCTCCCCTCCTCCTTCCTCTGCTATCTGTATGAGTCTCCTCCCCCCACCTTCCTCTGCTATCTGTATGAGTCTCCTCCCCCCTCCCCTCCTCCTTCCTCTGCTATCTGTATGAGTCTCCTCCCCCCTCCCCTCCTCCTTCCTCTGCTATCAGCATGAATCTCCTCCTCCTCCCCTCCTCCTTCCTCTGCTATCAGCATGAATCTCCTCCTCCTCCCCTCCTCCTTCCTCTGCTATCTGTATGACTCTCCTCCTCCTCCCCTCCTCCTTCCTCTGCTATCAGCATGAATCTCCTCCTCCTCCCCTCCTCCTTCCTCTGCTATCAGTATGAATCTCCTCCTCCTCCCCTCCTCCTTCCTCTGCTATCTGTATGACTCTCCTCCTCCTCCCCTCCTCCTTCCTCTGCTATCAGCATGAATCTCCTCCCCCCTCCCCTCCTCCTTCCTCTGCTATCTGTATGAGTCTCCTCCCCCCTCCTCTGCTATATGTAGGAGTCTCCTCCCCCCTCCCCTCCTCTGCTAGCTGTATGAGTCTCCTCCCCCTCCCCTGCTATCTGTACGAGTCTCCTCCCCCCTCCCCTCCTTTGCTATCTGTATGACACTCCTCCCCCCTCCCCTCCTCTGCTATCTGTATGAATCTCCTCCCCCTCCCCTCCTCCTTCCTCTCCTAGCTGTATGAGTCTCCTCTCCCTCCCCTGCTATCTGTACGAGTCTCCTCCCTCCTCCTCTGCTATCTGTATGAGTCTCCTCCCCCCTCCCCTCCTCCTTCCTCTGCTATCTGTATGAGTCTCCTCCCCCCTCCCCTCCTCCTTCCTCTGCTATCTGTATGAGTCTCCACCCCCCTCCCCTCCTCCTTCCTCTGCTATCTGTATGAGTCTCCTCCCCCGCTATCTGTAGGAGTCTTCTCCCCTCCCCTCCTCCTTCCTCTGCTATCTGTATGAGTCTCCTCCCCCCTCCCCTCCTCCTTCCTCTGCTATCTGTATGAGTCTCCTCCCCCCTCCCCTCCTCTGCTATCTGTATGAGTCTCCTCCCCCCTCCTTCCACTGCTATCTGCATGAATCTCCTCCCCCTTCCTCTGCTATCTGTATGACTCTCCTCCCCCTCCCCTCCTCCTTCCTCTGCTATCTGTATGAGTCTCCTCCCCCCTCCCCTCCTCCTTCCTCTGCTATCTGTATGAGTCTCCTCCCCCCTCCTTCCTCTGCTATCTGTATGAGTCTCCTCCCCCTCCCCTCCTCCTTCCTCTGCTATCTGTATGAGTCTCCTCCCCCCTCCCCTCCTCCTTCCTCTGCTATCTGTATGAGTCTCCTCCCCCCTCCTTCCTCTGCTATCTGTATGAGTCTCCTCCCCCTCCCCTCCTCCTTCCTCTGCTATCTGTATGAGTCTCCTCCCCCCTCCTTCCTCTGCTATCTGTATGAGTCTCCTCCCCCTCCCCTCCTCCTTCCTCTGCTATCTGTATGAGTCTCCTCCCCTCTCCCCTCCTCCTTCCTCTGCTATCTGTATGAGTCTCCTCCCCCCTCCTTCCTCTGCTATCTGTATGAGTCTCCTCCCCCTCCCCTCCTCCTTCCTCTGCTATCTGTATGAGTCTCCTCCCCCCTCCCCTCCTCCTTCCTCTGCTATCTGTATGAGTCTCCTCCCCCCTCCTTCCACTGCTATCTGCATGAATCTCCTCCCCCTTCCTCTGCTATCTGTATGAGTCTCCTCCCCCTCCTTCCTCTGCTATCTATATGAGTCTCCTCCCCCCTCCTGCTATCTGTATGAGTCTCCTCCCCCCACCTTCCTCTGCTATCTGTATGAGTCTCCTCCCCCTCCTCTGCTATCTGTATGAGTCTCCTCCCCCCTCCTCCTTCCTCTGCTATCTGTATGAGTCTCCTCCCCCTCCCCTCCTCCTTCCTCTGCTATCTGTATGAGTCTCCTCCCCCTCCCCTCCTCCTTCCTCTGCTATCTGTATGAGTCTCCTCCCCCCTCCCCTCCTCCTTAATCTGTATGAGTCTCCTCCCCCCTCCTTCCACTGCTATCTGCATGAATCTCCTCCCCCTTCCTCTGCTATCTGTATGAGTCTCCTCCCCCCTCCCCTCCTCCTTCCTCTGCTATCTGTATGAGTCTCCTCCCCCCTCCCCTCCTCCTTCCTCTGCTATCTGTATGAGTCTCCTCCCCCCTCCCCTCCTCCTTCCTTTGCTATCTGTATGAGTCTCCTCCCCCTCCTTCCTCTGCTATCTATATGAGTCTCCTCCCCCCTCCTGCTATCTGTATGAGTCTCCTCCCCCTCCTCTGCTATCTGTATGAGTCTCCTCCCCCTCCTCTGCTATCTGTATGAGTCTCCTCCCCCTCCTCTGCTATCTGTATGAGTCTCCTCCCCCCTCCCCTCCTCTGCTATCTGTATGAGTCTCCTCCCCCCTCCTCCTTCCTCTGCTATCTGTATGAGGCTCCTCCCCCTCCCCTCCTCCTTCCTCTGCTATCTGTATGAGTCTCCTCCCCCCTCCCCTCCTCCTTCCTCTGCTAGCTGTATGAGTCTCCTGCCCCTCCCCCGCTATCTGTATGAGTCTCCTTCCCTCCCCTCCTCCTTCCTCTGCTATCTGTATGAGTCTCCTCCCCCCTCCCCTCCTCCTTCCTCTATCTGTATGAGTCTCCTCCCCCTCCCCTCCTCCTTCCTCTGCTATCTGCATGAATCTCCTCCCCCCTCCTGCTATCTGTATGAGTCTCCTCCCCCCTCCCCTCCTCCTTCCTCTGCTATCTGTATGAGTCTCCTCCCCCCACCTTCCTCTGCTATCTGTATGAGTCTCCTCCCCCTCCTCTGCTATCTGTAGGAGTCTCCTCCCCCCACCTTCCTCTGCTATCTGTATGAGTCTCCTCCCCCCACCTTCCTCCGCTATCTGTATGAGTCTCCTCCCCCTCCCCTCCTCCTTAATCTGTATGAGTCTCCTCCCCCCTCCTTCCACTGCTATCTGCATGAAAACTCCTCCCCCTTCCTCTGCTATTTGTATGAGTCTCCTCCCCCCTCCTTCCACTGCTATCTGCATGAATCTCCTCCCCCTCCCCCTTCCTCTGCTATCTGTATGAGTCTCCTCCCCCCTCCCCTCCTCTGCTATCTGTATGAATCTCCTCCCCCTCCCCTCCTCCTTCCTTTCCTAGCTGTATGAGTCTCCTCCCGCCTCCTCTGCTATCTGTATGAGTCTCCTCCCCCCTCCCCTCCTCCTTCCTCTGCATGAATCTCCTCCCCCTCCCCTCCTCCTTCCTCTGCTATCTGTATGAGTCTCCTCCCCCCCTCCCCCCTCTGCTATCTGTATGAGTCTCCTCCCCCCTCCCCTCCTCCTTCCTCTGCTATCTGTATAAGTCTCCTCCCCCCACCTTCCTCTGCTATCTGTATGAGTCTCCTCCCCCTCCCCTCCTCCTTCCTCTATCTGTATGAGTCTCCTCCCCCCTCCCCTCCTCCTTCCTCTGCTATCTGCATGAGTCTCCTCCCCCCACCTTCCTCTGCTATCTGTATGAGTCTCCTCCCCCCTCCCCTCCTCCTTCCTCTGCTATCTGTATGAGTCTCCTCCCCCCTCCCCTCCTCCTTCCACTGCTATCTGCATGAATCTCCTCCCCCTTCCTCTGCTATCTGTATGAGTCTCCTGCCCCTCCCCCGCTATCTGTAGGAGTCTCCTCCCCTCCCCTCCTCCTTCCTCTGCTATCTGTATGAGTCTCCTCCCCCTCCCCTCCTCCTTCCTCTGCTATCTGTATGAATCTCCTCCCCCCTCCCCTCCTCCTTCCTCTATCTGTATGAGTCTCCTCCCCCTCCCCTCCTCCTTCCTCTGCTATCTGTATGAGTCTCCTCCCCCCTCCCCTCCTCCTTCCTCTATCTGTATGAGTCTCCTCCCCCCTCCCCTCCTCCTTCCTCTGCTATCTGTATGAGTCTCCTGCCCCTCCCCCGCTATCTGTAGGAGTCTCCTCCCCCTCCTTCCTCTGCTATCTGTATGAGTCTCCTCCCCCCTCCCCTCCTCCTTCCTCTATCTGTATGAGTCTCCTCCCCCCTCCCCTCCTCCTTCCTCTGCTATCTGTATGAGTCTCCTTCCTCTCCCCTCCTCCTTCCTCTGCTATCTGTATGAGTCTCCTCCCCCTCCTTCCTCTGCTATCTGTATGAGTCTCCTCCCCCTCCTTCCTCTGCTATCTGTATGAGTCTCCTCCCCCTCCTCTGCTATCTGTATGAGTCTCCTCCCCCCTCCTTCCACTGCTATCTGCATGAAAACTCCTCCCCCTTCCTCTGCTATCTGTATGAGTCTCCTCCCCCCTCCTTCCACTGCTATCTGCATGAAAACTACTCCCCCTTCCTCTGCTATTTGTATGAGTCTCCTCCCCCCTCCTTCCTCTGCTATCTGCATGAATCTCCTCCCCCTCCCCCTGCTATCTGTATGAGTCTCCTCCCCCTCCTTCCTCTGCTATCTGCATGAATCTCCTCCCCCTCCCCCTTCCTCTGCTATCTGTATGAGTCTCCTCCTTCCTCTGCTATCTATATGAGTCTCCTCCCCCTCCCCTCCCCTGCTATCTGTATAAGTCTCCTCCCCCCTCCTTCTACTGCTATCTGCATGAATCTCCTCCCCCTCCCCCTTCCTCTGCTATCTGTATGAGTCTCCTCCCCCCTCCTCTGCTATCTGTATGAGTCTCCTCCCCCTCCTCTGCTATCTGTATGAGTCTCCTCCCCCCCTCCTCCTTCCTCTGCTATCTGTATGAGACTCCTCCTTCTCTTTCCTCTCATATCAGTATGAGTCTCCTGTATATATCGCCAACAGTTTATGCAACACTTTACAATAAAAAGGGGGACAGTAGAGTTACAATACAGTTCAATACAGAAGGAATAGGAGGACCCGGCTCATGGAGCTTACAATCTAAATGGAGGGGGAGGTGGTACAAAAGGTAGTAGCTGCGAGGGATGGTCTGATAGAGGTGGCTCGGAGACAGTTCTTAGGTGGGGGTGGGGTAGGCTTCCCTGAATAAGTGAGTTTTCAGGGATCTCTTAAGGGTGGACAAGTTAGGGGCAGATCGGACATACTAGGGCAGGGAGTTCCAGAGGATGGGAGAGGCTCTGGAGAAATCCTGGGGGTGGACAGATTAGAAGCTGATCGGATATACCGGGGCAGGGAGTTCCAGAGGATGGAAAAGGCTCTGGAGAAGTCCTGGAGGTGGACAGGGTAGGGGCTGATTGGATATACCGGGGCAGGGAGTTCCAGAGGATGGAAGAGGCTCTGGAGAAGTCCTGAAGGTTATGGGCTGATTGGATATACCGGGGCAGGGAGCCCAGAGGACGGGAGAGGCTTTGGAGAAGTCCTGGAGGTGGACAGGTTAGGGGCTGATGGGATATACCGGGGCAGGGAGTTCCAGAGGATGGGAGAGGCTCTGGAGAAGTCCTGAAGGCGAGCATGAGAGGAGGTAACAATGGAGCTAGAGAGCAGGAGGTCCTGGGAGGAGCGAAGGGGATGATTGGGGTGATATCTGCAGATGAGGTTGGTGATGTAGCTGGGGGAGATGTTGTGGATGGCCTTGCATGTTGTGGTTATTATTTTGAATTTTATACAATGGGGGAGGGGAAGCCATTGGAGAGATTGGCAGCAGTCATGGATCGGTTAGTGAGGTGTATTAGTCTAGCAGCAGCATTCATAATAGACTGAATCATAGGCATGCATAGGCATAATTGTGAATGAGTCATTTTTAAATGATAATATTTTTAAGAGTAGTAAGGAGAGCCGCAAAACTGTAATTCTTGAAGTGTCGTTTATTGGTACATCAGATTGACAATAAAGCTGACGCATTTCAGCAATAGCCTTAGTCGTATCTCCGACTAAGGCTATTGCCGAAATGCATCAGTTTTATTGTTTTATTGTCACCCTGATGTACCAATAAATGACACTTCAAGGATTACAGTTTTGCCGGTGTTCTGCCGAGAAAATTCCCCTCGGCAGATAAGGACCCCCCTGTACTGCGCAGGCGCAGCACTTGCGCAGTACGAGCCGGCAGAAATAGCCAAAGCTGAATAGGTGTAAATCAGCTGTACACGGCGCCTGTAACAGGGCCCCTCGGGGGCTCGCTTCGCTCGCCATGCTTCGCTCGCCACACTTCGGGCACGGCCTCGCTTCGCTCGCCACGCTTCGGGCACGGCCTCGCTTCGCTCGCCATGCTTCGGGCACGGCCTCGCTTTGCTCGCCACGTTTCGGGCACGGCCTCGCTTCGCTCGCCACGTTTCGGGCACGGCCTCGCTTCGCTCGCCACGCTTCGCGCACGGCCTCGCTTCGCTCGCCACGCTTCGCTCGGCACTTTTGTATTCTACCTCTAGGTCCACTTGGATGGTGGGGCTTGAACCTGGACTTAGGGCGCAGGCGCTGTGTACAGCTGATTGAAGGTTTTCAGCTTCAGCTATTATCACGGGTACTCACCGAGGCCGAGATGCTGGGAGTGGCTTCCCTTACAGCTAAGCGCACTATACCCCTGGTGATGGTACAGAGGGTATAGGGCACAGAGAGGCACGGGTCGCCAGCAGGCAGGTAGCTCTTGAGAGGAGGACTTCTGTAACGTAGAGATGAGAGCAATGGTGGCTCTGCCCCTGGAACTGGAGAAGAAGACCCGGCTGGGGTTCTAACCCGTAAACACAACGGGAGCTGAGAGAGGTGCAGGAGATCAGGCACGGAGAACCCAGTAATGGAGAGTCTGTGGTGCAGGCAGAGAACATATACTGGAGACTGGTAGATGAGTAAGTCCTTTAAACAGGCCGAGGGTCAAACACAGCAGACTGTAAGCAGAGAAGTCCTGAAGGCAAGCCAGAGGTAGAGTACTGGAGATGTCAGTAGAGGAGTCCGTTAAACAAGCCGGGGTCATACACGAGAAGGCAGGAGAATCCGGAGACAGGCAGAGGGTCAAACACTGGAAGCAGATGGTGGGGAAGTCCTTTCAACAAGCTGAGGTCAAACACTGGAGAGAAACAAGGTAGGTCAGGCAAATCCGGGTCAAACAGGTAAACACAAGGAGCAGGAATCAGGAACGGAACACTGGAAGCTGAAAGACAAACCAGCAATTAAACAGAGAACCAGTCAGTCCTTATATAGGCCAGAAAGGGGGCGTAACGCTGATGAACGAACGTTCGTACGCCATTACGCTGTGTAGAGAACCCGTGTGTGCCGCTACTTTGCTAACGCGCATGCGCCGAAGCGCGGCTCAGCCGCGCAAACGCACAGGGACCTTCCGATGTTGGCAAGCTCTTTTCTTATTGCTTCTCTGACAGCTATCTTCGGCAGCTCCTTAGTCATTTGTATTGCGCAAGCGCTGCGCCTGCGCAGTACAGAGGGGTCCTTATCCGCCAGGGGAACTTTCTCGGCAAAACACCGGCTCTTCTTACTACTGTTGCATTGGAGTGTGTTGGGTGAGTGGACCTGGTGTATGGATTGAGTTGTCCCTGCAGAGAGCGCTGTTACTTTTCTTCTTTTCAATATTTTTAAGATACAGGATCGATCAATATGAACACAGACTAAAAATAGGAGATTTATTCACCAGATATGTATTCATACAAAATAGTTATATATATATTGGTAGACAAAAACAATTTTTACATAAAATATTGAAAACCAATTGAAACACCTGTTAATGGGAGTGTTGCACTTTTTAAATGACACAGAAATGATAAAACTTTCCTGTAGAATCAATAACCGAGTAAATATGATGATTAGAGCTAATACCAGCCCTTTACCCTAATCATTGTACACAGACAAGGTGTGAGGTAAACTCCAAAGGAATGACTCTTTATTGAAACTCAGACACATATTTTATACCCCACAGGAGGACATTCCCCTCCTGATCATTTTACCTGAACAATACAAACTGTAACCAGGTATATATTTACAACAACCAACATATACTAGAAACATTAAGTTAATTAAACAACTAGCCACCTGGGTGACTCAGTGCCCACCCAGAAATTCGAAACTCAGCCCACCACCCTGGATACAAAGTACATTACACATTATCATAAGCATCAATATCCCACAATGGTTCCATAAAAAGGTACAGGGGTCACATTATCAATCATCTCTGAATGACTTGATCAGACAGACAGAAACAATAGGTGGCTTAATTAACATAAATAACAATGGGGGAAGGACACTTAGGAGGCACACTATGGGAGAGACCTACTTACAATAAACACATTATACTAGGAGACCCCAGACAGGTGGCTTTGAGCTGAAGACATTAACATCTGTTCTTAGGTCATTGCTGGTTTGGGCATAGAGACTCCAAATATGTATACGGTCCTCCAGTTTCCAGAGTCTGTGTGTTTTGGGGAGACATGGACCTGCATCCAAAGTAACATTACTCCAAGGGTCCCCCAGGCACACATCTCCCAAAGAGTAGTGCTCCCAAGCCAGGGCCCATAGTCAGTAGGCAAGAGGCTAGCCTGCAGTCCCCTCCAAAAACCTCTGTCCCGGTTGAGTCTGTCACACCCTGGCATGTGTGAAGGGACCAATGGTTGTTCCGTTGATCTTGATGATGAAGTCATGGAAAGGGGATCAGGGAGGAGGAAATAATACAAGCTCAGGCAAGGGTTGTGGGGATGAGGCCCTTGTCCTCATCAACATGGGGACAAGGTGTTTTGGGGGGACCCCAAAGCACCCTCCCAATGTTGGGGGCAGCCTATAGGTCTGGAAGCCACAGTGCCGCCAGCAGATGAACCAATTCCTAACAGATATCATACAGATATTATACACCGATCTTCCAAACGTGGCTGCTGACAGGTTTTCCTCTCTCTTTCAGATATGTATGGTATAAGAAGACACCATCATGAGTCTGGGTAAGTTGTATTATATGGTTACAGTAGTATACAATACTCGAGTTCAGAGTTCTTAATAATTGTATTTTCTATTTAAGGTGACAAACCTCTGGAATGTTGGACTGAGAATGATGTCAGCAGCTGGTTGGCTTCAATTGGCTTAAAAAAGGAATATATCACTAAACTTCATGAAGGAGAGGCCAACGGAGCAGTGCTAAAAATCCTCAGTGAACATCATCTAGAAAAAATGGGACTGAAATATCTTCAAATACAACTTTTACTCAAGAAAAGAGATGAACTCTTAGAAAAAGAGATCCAAAGAAAATCACCAAAGCGGAAGGACAAACATCTCCAGGAACCTGGGAGAAGCTCCATCAATCCCCCAGGCACAGGTCCATCATCTGCCAAACACAAGAGAGATGGGGAAGATGAGGGAAAAAATAACATTCTGCAAGAAAAACCTAGAGAAACCCAGTCGGATTCCACAAAAATCAAGGAACAAACAAGTCAGAACATTTCAAATACTCAGAATAACGCTATACTATCTCCAGGAATGTTCAGTCCAGTAGATGTAAATAAACATGTGGAAAAGCAATTTGAAAAAAATCTTAGTGCGGAAGAAAAACTTGGGGAGATCATGAAAAAAAATACGAACTCCGGTGTTAATACAAAACCACATCAGACAAAGGAAGGTCAACCAGGAGAGGGAGAGGAGACAACTTCAGGAAAGGGTACTGTACCTCACATACAGAACATAACAGAGAAAACAAACACTTCTGAAAATAAAAACAAGCCACCCACTGAAAATTCATCGGAGAATAAAGAGATTTCTAATGAAAAGGCACTAAAAAATCAGAATACCCCTCAATCAGATACATCAAGGACACACAAAGAAAATATAACCACAGAAGCCAGACCCAAAAAGCAGAATCCTTGCTCTACAAGTGTATCTATACAACCATGTCAGCCACCTGGAAAAAATTGTAGCATTGTACAAGAAATATCCCAAGATATCCAATCCTATCCCACAAAAAACAAGGAACAAATACATCAGACCAATAAAAATACTCAGAATAACGCTTTACCATCTCCAGGAATGTTCAGTCCAGTAGATGTAAATAAACTTGTGGGAAAGCAATTTAAAAAAGGTCCTAGTGCAGAAGAAAGACCCGGAGAGATCATGAACAAAAATATTAACTCCGATGACAACACAAAACCACATCAGACAAAGGAGGGTCAACCAGGCGGGGGAGAGGAGACAACTTCAGGAAAGAGTACAGTACCTCACATACAGAGCTTAATAGAGAAAGCCAACGCTTCCGAAAATAAAAACAAGCCACCCACTGAAAATTCAATGGACAATAAAGAGATTTCGAAGGACAAGTCACAAAAAAGTCAGAATGCCCCTCAATCAGATACATCAAGGACACACAAAGAAAATATAACCACAGAAGATAAACCCAAAAAACAGAATCCTTGTTCTACAAGTTTATCTGTACAACCATGTCAGCCACCTGGAAAAAAGTCTGAGCAACCTCCAAAAATTAAAGGCCAAACAGATTCAAAAGATCAATTTGCAGAAGGTTTAAGTCAAATAAAGGTGTCTTCAGAAGACAAACCTCAACAAAACATTAGCAGTCCAACCTCAGAAAACAAGTCACCTTCTCCTGAGACCGGCAACAGTGTCGACATTAAATCCAAAGAATTTCAGGAGAATTCCACCTCCAGAAATAAACCTGGTCAAGTGGACAAACCAGGTCAGAAAAATCTCAACAAAAAGTCCATCAACAACCATGAGACCCCAAACCAAAGGCAGGATGGGCAACATGTAAAAAGCACAGCTAGTGGCAAATCAGAAGACAAACCTCAAGAAAACCAGGGCTTGGAAATGAAAAGTCTCACAGAGAAAATTTGCAGTTTAGAGGGAAAACTCACAGAAATAGATATCACTTTAACAAAAAAATCTGTCCAAGTGGACCAAATACCTCAAAAGAAAAGCATCAATGTTTCGGAGGAGCTAAAAAATAAACTGAGCCCAGGAGATAAAAACCAAAATGTGGAAAAAAAATCTGAAAGAATCAAGGGTTCAAAAGAGAATTCCAGCCCAGCCCAGATACTGAAAGCCATAACGCCTTTAACACTGAGCATTTTCCGACCCTTCGATAATCATGATACAAACTTCAAATATGTGAAAAACCAGGTACTTCCCCCTGAGACAGGCATCAGCGATCTGATCACTCCTTGTCACGAGTACAAATCATTTGCTATTGCCGCAGGTTTGGATAGGCCAAGACTTCTAGCAAAACTACGATACGAGACCTTTCGATTTGCTGCTGCCTGTCTGAATGTGAGAACCAATGGAACCATACACTTTGGCATCATGGACAGTGTGGAAGACAAAGGGTTCACACATGGACAGATCGTTGGTATTCCAATTAAAAATAAAGACTGGTATGCAGATTTATTGAATGATTTGGATAATTGCTTTACTGAAGCCAGTGAATATGCAGCTGCAGCAATGTGTATTCGCTGCCCTGAATTTATTGAGGTTGTTGATGTGGAGTCAGAAGAGAAAAGGTTTGTTGTGGAGGTAGATATTGAGTCTCTATCCGTCACTGTAGAGGGGAAAATGTTTCAAGTAAGTTTGCCAAAGTTTGATGAGAATACGAATAAAATTAATAAAGAAAGGAAAACTATATATGAGAGAGCGGGGACAAAATCTCAGCCAGTTAAAATAGAGGAGGAAATTAATGCATTAATCCTGAGACTAAAGGAAGCAGATAAGAGGAGAAAGGAAGCAGAGGAGGCCAATGTTCCTAAAGAATGCAGATATAAAAATCTAGGTAGAAAACTATCTGTCCTGCTAACAAATGGTAAGCAGTATTTCGATGACACACTGCAATATGTACTCATCACAAACCGGTGCGAGAAACACCAACTACAACACCTAACCTTTTTGAAATACTTGAAAATCTTGTGTGCTTTTGATTTTGATGCAGAGTCTGACATTAGTGGGCTACACTCCAAGTGTAAAGATTACCATCTGACGAATATATACTCCTTGAAGAGCTATGCCAATGAGTATGGGAAGAACCTGGATGACATTATTAATAATCTGGGGTTCTTCAAGCACACAAGCTGGATATTTTGTAATGGACGGAAGAGTTACGGTGGGGAAGATTTACCATGTGATGAGCAATCTTGGATCAAAGACAAAATGAAGCACTTTAAGAAAGCGGTTTCTTTAATCTGTGATAATATTAAGAGAGGATCCTTCATTGTGCTCTTCATGCTGTTTTCCCCTGTGGAAAAGCCAATTGTTAAAGCCTTGATGGAATTTTATGAGGAATTGAGTGGTATGGAGTACATAACTTGTATCACTGAGTGTGAAGAATATTACACACAATTGACTGGCTTGGCACAAGCAACATGCAATAGAACAGAACTTGACCAAAGAAGTGTTGTTGGCATGAAGCTCAGCCATGTTGACGCTACAGTTCAAGACATGATTCCAGGAAAGGACTTCAACAGAAAGTTACCCGTCTCTACAAAAGGAGTTTGTTTTCTTACAACACCCAAAGAAGAAAAAATGAACTCCCTAAACATCTTGTGTGTAAATGAGTGTGAAAACACCAACCTTAAGGCCATAGACCCCAAGAAACTTGAAAGTGACTTCTATCGAGGAGGAAAAATTAGCTGGAAACATTTGTGGCTTGCTGAGCAGAAGAAATGTGGGGCATTTATTGAGCGCCATGCCTGTCAGGAAGTTGAGGGAATTCTGAACGGCATTTTAAATGAAGACACAGTGAAACTTCCTGTAGCACGGATCAACATTTTTCACCAGCCAGGCAGTGGGGGGAGCACAGTGGCCAGGCAGATCCTCTGGAAAAACAAAAAGAACCTACGGTGTGCCATAGTGAACTCAAGATACCAAACTACAAAGGTGTGTGAACATGCTGTGGATCTCAGAGAGTATGAAGAAAGGGACACTAAAAATTGTTTGCCGGTTCTACTTCTTCTGGAAGACTGTCCCGAAGAGTACATTGATGAATTAAAACACAGTTTACGAGAATCCATGGTTCATAAAAAAGTGAGACATACAAAGACTTGCTTTATTCTCTTGACCTGTAAACGTTTAATTGCACCAGAAAGGTATTGTTCAGTCTCATCCAGCGACACGGTTGCCATCACCCACAAGCTAAAAAGTAACGAGAAGCTGCTGTTCAAAGACAAAGCTGAAGAACTCAATGAAAATTTTCCTTCTCATGATATGATCATTACCTTTGTTTTAATGAGTCAAGAGTTCAATAAAAAGTACCTGGAAGACTTTGTGAAGAATGTGATGGAAGATCTGGACCACTCTTCTCCAGTAACTCGTTTGATCAGATACGCTGCATTGCTAAATCATTATGTTCAAAATTCATTCATTTCCCTTTCCCACTGTGAAGTCCTTCTGGGAATTCAGTCCTTTACTCAAGACTACAGACTGAGCCAAAATTATGATCTCAACAGCTTAAGTGACCAAGCACTGATCATGGAACTAAGGGATGAATCAACATTCATTTCTGCCATTCGCATTTTACATCCTCTAATCGCAGAGGAAATTTTAAATCAATATTCCACCCGTTCATACCCTCAGAGTAAAATTGCCTTGGAACTACTCCACGAATCTGCTGCTCTCAACCACAGATTTGCAAAGCAAGAATTTGTAAAGTTCATAAAAGACTTGTTTTTCAGGCGACACAAGAAAAGTCGTGGTGACAATGTAGATAGTTTCTTCTCACCACTAATAGAACACGTATGTAAGAAGGAAAAAGACACTGAGATGGCCATTCAGCTCCTACAGGTTGCCTATGAGCAATTTGATAAAGATGCACATTTTGCACAACATCTTGCCAGACTCCATTATAAAAATTCTAAATTTGAAGAAGCACAGAAATGGGTGGGAACTGCCAAAGCAAAGCTACCGGATGATTCTTATATATTGGACACGGAAGGACGCCTGTACAAGGAATGGTTTACCGTAAACCATGACAAATATAAGGAGAACCCGAGCTCAGTAGATGAAATCAGCCTGATTGAGCTTGGCCTTAAGTCCATGGAAAGCTTCAGAGAGGCACAAAGAGCTGCAAATAATGACAGAGATACAATCAATAACTCTGGATATATGGGAGAAGTAGATACTGGATGTAGCCTGCTAGAGCTGCTACTAACATTATTTAAAACCATAAAGAAAGACAAGACAGAATTGGTGAAATATCTTATCAATGTAAAATACATCCCAGAAGAGATAAAGGACTCCTGGGCAAAGCTACACGGTCGTTTAAAAAGTTTGTACCAAAATATGTACAACGCTCTAGAGTGGATTTCAGAAGACGTTGGCTGCTTTCAGGGTGATAAAATTGATGTCTGGGAGACAGCCAGGCAGGATGATTTTGTCAGGAAATGGTTAGTTACCAAGACCAAATTATTTGCTGATTGTTTTAAATCTGTAGGCCAGGCGGGGAATTCTGCAACAGCTGAAGGAAATAAATTTGCCAGAAAGATGGAAATTTATAGGCTAGGAGGCAGCAGTGTGGCAACCATTCTGTCATTGCTATCCAATTCAAAAGGTGAACGCCTAGTTGAAGAATTGGAGAGGATCATCAACTACTTCCCCAGAGACATATCTGAAGACAGGCTGGATGATGGTTTACTCATTAGCCTCATAATGTGCCATATTGCTCTAGGAAGTGTCCAGCCGGACTCTAGAAAACTTTTGGAATTCAAGAAATTGCTGGAGATAAGCCAACGGTTTCTGAATGAGCGAAAAACATTTCCTGCAAGTGCCTACTTTCTTATTTTCATGCTTTACTGGCCAGATGAAAAGTTCCTAACCTCACAAAACGTAAAGAAAGGCAATGTTCTGAACTCTGCAATGGAAACAGCTAAACAGCTGCACCAGAAAAGAATCAAGGATGTCCCCGTCCGTAAGAAAAGAACAAACGTGCTCTTCTTCCTCGGGAAGGGTACTGGCCTCGAGAAGTTCATTTTCAGAGGTGCTATGGAAAAGCTTCTAAACCATCCATTAAATGAACGCACCTTCCGTTTTGACAGTGACCTAAAGGATAGAGAACTAATTCAGGACAAGCTAAAGAAAGTTGATGGATGGACAGAAAATGGAAGAGTCTACACAAAGGGCCCTTTCGGAAAAGGGAAGATTGAAGTCTTGCCTCTAAACTATTCATCAGTTCCTCGAGGGGATGAAAATGTGACTTTCTACCTGGGATTCACCTACACTGGATATGTAACTTATGGGATTAAAGTTGAATCACTTCAGCTCCGGAAGGTTTTACCCCCTTCATGACCAGGCCATTTCTTGCGATGCGGCACTGCGTTACTTTAACTGACAATTGTGCGGTTGTGCGACACTGTACACAAGTAAAATGTATGTATTTTTTTCCCACAAATAGAGCTTTCTTTTGCTGCTATTTGATCACCTCTATGCTTTTTATCTTTTGTGCTATAAACAAAAAAATACCAATTTAAAATTATATATATATGTTTTACTTTTACTTTCTCCAATAAAACATCCAATAAAAATATGTAAAAAATCTAATTTCTTCATCAATTTAGGCTAATTTGTATTCTGCTACATATTTTTGGTAAACATGTCAGCCTCTATACCTGTTTGTTTACATTATACAAATGTGTCTGTTTCCAGTGGTTACATTTTAAACCATACTTTATATAAGAACTTTTTTGAGAACAGCATATTTATTGCTTTTAGGATGTTTTTTACCATGCATTTTTTATTTTTATGAGCTAGAGCGCTTTCTTAACATCAATTGAGAATGGTACTTATGGCCTTTATATTTTATTTTAGGATGTATTCACTTTAGTTGGTTTACAATAACAGAGCTAGAGTGTGTCCTTAACAAAAGAATAAGCTTTGACCTGTATTAAGCGGCTCTATGATTCCAGGCAGAGTCCTGTATACGTCAATGTTTTCCACTAATTAGTGGAGATCGTGTTTTCATCCTTTTTGGCTCAATTGGACCACCCTTCGGGACGTGTGTTGGGCGTGAGATGTGACGTCAGGAGCGCTCGCTTGGACGCACATCTCTCCCTCTCCCTTGTCCCCGTGGTGATTTCTTTGTTTATATCACTTGACCGGGGATAGACGTCGGGCGCGCAGCCTAGCCCGACGTCATTTCCCTCTGCGGGACACGTGTAATCCAGGCGTCTTGGGCGAAACTTCCGGCCTCCTAGTCTATTGGCCGTTCGTTCCGCCCGCCCATTAACATGGCACGTTTAATTGGCTGGAGCCTGTTCATGGCTTCAAGCCTTTTTAGCAGTGTCAGCAATGAGTGTATTGAGGGCGATCTCTCCGACCCTCAGGCATCCTTTATGTATGGCGGTTCCTTGTCAGTGTGACACTCTGCTGGCGAGGAACTGTTCAGGGGTAATTTTGTCAAAAAACACTAACAGGTTAATGACACACTGCCAATTGAAATGGGCTGATTATTTCTACCCGACCCAGCCTGGGATGATCAGGTGTTTTCATTCAACCAATGGGAATGTCAGACGGTTATTGGATATAATTGGTTCATATGAATGTCCTTATTTATAAATATCTGGCAGCATGGAGGGGATGCTGTATGCCCCAGTGGAAGGCCTATTGGTCGAAACGCGTCGGGCGCTTTCAGCATCCTCCTTGTTGCTCACTTGTTTTTTAAAAATATATTTTTGTGATCACAGTTTTATTGTAATCAGGCTTTTTAGCAATAAAAAACCCACCGTTTTCATCTACACTATGTGGAGGCTTCTCATTTTTTCTCCACATAACATCTGAGAGAAAACCCACTTCAAGTTCATGTGAGAGGCCTCACTTCCTCTGATCCTGCTCTTTGGCTATCTTCTGTGAGGATCCCCCCGGTGAATCCAGGACATCCATGCAGAGTTGGACCCAGAAGGTTCCAGAGTCGGGATATCCGTTCCACAGCCCCAAGGGGCACCCTGCTTTAGTGATTTCCTGTCGCTGACAAGGGAATCCAATCCATCCGGTAAGAGTTTTCTACACACTATTTCTATCAGGATTCATACAGCTGACGGATGTGTCTTCGCTGGGAGATTTAAAGAGTTGCCTATGTTTGAACATCTGCTGTTTGATATATTCACTCACGTTTATCAGTGGGACACTTTACAATCACATTTGTTCATTTATTTTGGACTTTATTTGTTTGTGTTGAGAGACTTACGTTTATTTATTGCATTGATGGTGTCATTATTCATTAATACACCCCCCTTCATTTGTGTTTTTTCACAGTTTATGCGCTACATTTCTTTTTATATATATATATATATATATATATATATATATATATATATATATATATATATATATATATCTATATATATATATATATATATATATATGTTTTACTTTTACTTTCTCCAATAAAACATCCAATAAAAATATGTAAAAAATCTAATTTCTTCATAAATTTAGGCTAATTTGTATTCTGCTACTTATTTTTGGTAAACAAAATCCCAATAAGTGTATATTGATTGGTTTGCACAAAAGTTTTTCGCATCTACAAACTATGGGATAGATTTATGGACTTTATATTTTGTTTATTGTTTTCACTAGTAATGGTGGCAATTAGCAATTTTTTAGCACGACTGCGACATATCAGTGGACAAATCGGACACTAAGTGACACTTTTTGGGGACCAGTGACATTAATACAGTGATTATTGCTAAAAAAAACAAATGCACTGTCACTGTATAAATGACACTGGCTGGGAAGGAGTTAACATCAAGGGGCGATCAAAGGGCTAAGTGTGCTCCTAGGGAGTGCTTTATATCTGTGTGGGGGATGGACTGACTGGAGGAAGAGACATCTGTGTTCCTGATTAGCAGGAACACAAGATCTCCATCTTCCTGTCTGACAGAACGACAGACTGCCTTGTTTACATAGGCAGACCGCCGTTCTGTCTCTCCAGCTAACGATCGCGGGTGGCCAGGGGCCATCGCGGCCACACCTGCTGATTGGCTCCCGCTGTGTCCAATCACAGCAGGAGCGTGGCTCCAGCGGTGCACATGTGCGCCCCAGAGCCAAGAAGAGAAATCACGTACAGGTATATGATTTTACGCCTATGGACCGCCATGCCGCAGTATATGTACGTGAGGCGGTCCTTAAGTGGTTAAGAACATTAAAGTGGATCTGAACACAAAAACAGAAATATAAAATATTACAGCTCACCTGTCCTCACATGTGGTGGTTGCATTGGTTTTCTTTTTCAGGATTTTTTCCCTTTATTTTCATCTGGTGATCCTGCTAGTAACACACTTCCTTCCTATGGTGACAACACTCACTACACTTTATCTATGGAGGAGGCAGCAATGTCACCCCAGGACAGAACTACAAAACATCTACCCCATGCCTCATTTCTGCCATAACATGGAGGGGGGGCTTGCCACAAAATGTGATGGAACCGATTGGCCCCCCCGATTAGGTGCTTCCTTCTGCCAAACAGCGCCTCCTACCCTCCAAACCATTCCAAGCAGACGGAGAGCTAATACCAGCCCTTTATCTCTACCATCGTACACAGACAAGGTGTGAGCTAAACTCCAAAAGAATGACTCTTTATTGAAACTCGGACACATATTTTATACCCCACAGAAGGACATCCCCCTCCTGATCATATCACCCCAACAATACAAACTGTAACCAGGAATATAATTACAACAACCAACATATACTATAAACGTTAAGTAAATTAAACAACTACCCACTTGGGTGACTCAGTGCCCACCCAGACTATTCAACACCAAGCCCACCACCCTGGATACAAAGTACATTACACATTATCAAAAGCATCAATATCTCACAATGGTTCCATAGCAAGGTACAGCGGTCACATTATCAATCACATCTGCAAGAGATGATCAGACTGACAGAAACAATAAAACAATGGGAAAGACCTACTTAATAAACACATAACAAACAGTGATCTCACCTCACCTCAGACTAGACCCCGGGCTGTCCAAATCTCAGTAACCAGTGTTCCTTTCATATACATCCGCTTACTAAATTTCAAGATGGCAGAGACCATCATGGTTTCCTTGGCTGTTAAATGCAATAATGTCTTTTTGCATTACATAACAGAATATCTTCCTAAATGCTTGTAGCTCCCTCAAATGCCAGGGCCCATAGTCGTGTATCGGGGTCCTCCAGGGCCCATAGTCCTGTATCGGGGTCCTCCAGGGCCCATAGTCCTGTATCCGGGTCCTCCAGGGCCCATAGTCATGTACCTGGGTCCTCCAGGGCCCATAGTCATGTATCCGGGTCCTCCAGGGCCCATAGTCATGTATCCGGGTCCTCCAGGGCCCATATTCATGTATCCGGGTCCTCCAGGGCCCATAGTCATGTATATGGGTTCTCCAGGGCCCATAGTCATTTATCTGGGTCCTCCACGGCCCACAGTCATGTTCCTGGGTCCTCCAGGGCCCATAGTCATGTATCCGGGTCCTCCAGGGCCCACAGTCATGTTCCTGGGTCCTCCAGGGCCCATAGTCATGTATCCGGGTCCTCCAGGGCCCATAGTCATTTATCTGGGTCCTCCAGGGCCCATAGTCATGTATCCGGGTCCTCCAGGGCCCATAGTCATGTATCCGGGTCCTCCAGGGCCCATAGTCATGTATATGGGTCCTCCAGTTCCCAGGGTATGTTATTGTGTTATTAGGGAGACATGGACTTGAATCCAAAGTAACATTACTCAAAGACCCCATACACACCATTAGATTTTCTGCAGATTTTTGTTTTCAGATTTACCAAAAACGTATAATTTGAGGTCAAACCTTAAGACTGCTTTCACACTGGGGCATTGGGGGCATCGGTGGTAAAGCGGTGCTATTTTTAGCTGCGCTTTACCCTCGTTTTAGAGGCGCTGTTCGGCTACTAGCAGGCAATTTTAACCCCCATTATTGGGCGAAAAAGGGTTAGAACTGCCCGCAAATGGCCATAGCAATGGCGCTTTACAGGCGATTCAGCGGCACTGCCCATTGATTTAAATGGGCAGGGGGCGCTTTAGAAGCGGTATATACACCACTTCTACAGTGCTGCAAAGATGCTGTCAGAAACCATGAAATCAGACCGAGTTAAATCACATTTGTTTAATAACAAAAGTAAATAGAACAACATAGTCAAAACATAGCCAAAGTTCAGGAACCGGAACGGATAGTCAGACAAGCCAAACATCAGGGAGCCTGAGATGAGCGTAGTAAAACAGCAAGCAGGATCTGGAGCCAGAAGGGATGTCAGCCAAGCAAGTCTTTCAACAGGAATGCAGGAGATAGTCTCTGTGATGTTGACCAAGGCGAAGGCAGAGAACCTCTGGACTGAACAGCTTAAGTAAGCAGGACTGATGAGCAGGATCATCAACAGGTGAGTAACTGTGGAGAGAGATAGGAGCTGGCAATTAGCCGACAGCTGAGCGGCCAGCTCAGAGAAGGAAGGGCTGAGCCCAGTCCTGACAGATGTGGCTTGCAGGACATTTTTTACCGTCCTGCAAGCGCACCGCCCCAGTGTGAAAGCACTCGAAAGGAGAGGCTCTTTACAGGCCCTATGCAGGCAATATTTTTAGCACTATAGCGCCTGTAAAGCACCTCAGTGTGAAAACAGCCTAATGCCCTGTACACACAACCGGTTTTGCCATCGCAATAAACTCTGACGGTTTTTCAGACGGAGTTCCGACGGAATTGCGCTGAAGTTGTCTTGCGTACACACGATCACAAATTCCGACCGTCCAGAACTATGTGACGTACACCATATCTGACGATACTAGAAAAAGGAAGTTCAAGAGCCGGTAGCCAATAGCTTCTGTCTCGTACTTGCTTCAGAGCATGCGTCGGAACAGCATACAGACGAGTGTTTTTACCGATAGTAAGTAGTTTCGTTGGAAAAATGTAAAACATGTTCTATATCTAAGTCCGTCTGAATTTTCGATGGGAAAAGTCCGAAGGGGCAAACACACGATGGGATTATACGATGAGAAGCTCCCATCGGACTCTTTCTGTCGGAAACACCGCTCGTGTGTACGTGGCATAAGAGTTTCAACGTGTAAGCAATCAGGCCGGCCCTTGCAATGCATGTTTTTGGTAAATCTGAAGACAAAAATCTGCAGAAAATTAAATAGTGTGTATGGGGCATTGGGGTCCCCCAGGCACACACCTCCCAAACAGCAGCGCTCCCTTAAAATCCAGGGGGCCCATAGTCAGTAGAGGCCACCCTGCAGTCCTCTCCAAAAGCCTCTGTCCTGGTTGGGTCTGTCACAGCAAGTTATAAGATCACAAAATTTCGGACAGAATTGAAAGGTATTTTTTGCTCTTATTAAATAAATATATATATATGTGTGTCAAAGATATTTTGATATAACAAGCAAAAAAAAGCAAATGAAAGAAGTTCTTTGTCGTCAAGATTTGCATTCATT
The DNA here is from genome assembly GCA_037952925.1 of Lithobates clamitans. Classification (NCBI taxonomy): domain Eukaryota; kingdom Metazoa; phylum Chordata; class Amphibia; order Anura; family Ranidae; genus Lithobates; species Lithobates clamitans. Next base: position 159,264 of record JBBGZY010000989.1, on the reverse strand, counting down.
CTACTCAGTTGTAAAATCCGGGTCCAACTTCTCAATCACATCAGGAACAGAGATTTCCATTAAATGAATGTTATGAATGTTCCTGAATGATTTCATCAGTGTGATTCATTATAATATGTATGTCTGTAAATAAGATAAAAAATTAAATACTATGTTTTCTTTTTTTTTTAAACTACCGTATATACTCGAGTATAAGTTGTTCCGAGTATAAGTCGAGGCCCTAATTTACCACAAAAAAAAAAAATGGGAAAAACTTATTGATCTGAGTATAAGACGAGGGTGAGAAATGCACAGCTACTGTAAGTGGAAAAGAGGGTCAACAATGCCCATTTGCAGCCTCACTGTGCCCATTTGCAGCCTCACTGTGCCCATTTGCAGCCATAGGTCCCCTGAACTTCAAACTCGGTAGTTAAGGGTTCCTAGATGCCCCCTAGCTGCAGCCAAAATTTGGGGTCTCTGAACTCAAAGGGTTCCGAAATGACATTGCTGCAGATACACAGTTGACCGAATTTGGGGCCCCGTATCTCTTAGTGCTAAGAACCCCAAATTTGGTGTGCAAACCCAGTGGAACTAGCACCATAAAATTTCCAAAGCTGGGGTTTTTAGTACCAAGTGGCACCCAAAATACAGGGCCCCAAAGTCGGTTCAGAAAATGTCAAGCACTTTTCTGCAGCAGAGAATGACATTTTCCGAACCAGTTTTGGGGCCCTGTATCTCAGGGCCACTTGGTGCTAGGAACCCCAGCTTTGGATATGTTGTGGTACCAGTTCCACTGGGTTTGCATACCAAATTTGGGGTTTATAGCACCAAGTGGCCCTGAGATACGGGGCCCCAAATTCGGTTCGGAAAATTTTTGCTGCAGAAAAGTGCTTGACTCGAGTATAAGTCGAGGGGACACTTTCAGCACAAAAAAAGTGCTGAAAAATTCGACTTATACTCGAGTATATACGGTATTCAATAACTGTAGCTGGTGCTACTTATACAAATAAAAAGTTATATAGAATTATATTATATATATTGTTTTATCTAATTAAGATATTTTCCCCCTCAAATTTGCTCCCAGAACTTGTAATTGGGAATTACTAAATGTGTGAAATGTAGAGATGACATCTTCTGCTGTGAAAGCCTCGTCATGAACACTTCCTCCAGCTGCTGGCTGTTCCTGGGTGCTCAGATTAGAAGTAGAGCGTTCCACCTGCGCTGTTCCTGGCCATCTTAGGGTGGTCCCCACTTACCATGAGGTGTTCCAGAAGGGAGAGGGTCCAATGATGGCCGGTAGAATTTTTTTTGGGGGGCAAACAGTATGCCACCAACATTCACTACCCTCCCCCCGTCGGTCGGTGGGACAGTCGGTCGCACTTACCCAATCGCGGCTTCTTGTGCTTGGTGGCGGCCTCCTGTTCCCCTGCTCTCCACGGCAGTTTCCATTTCCTCCCTCTTTCTCAGCGATCAGGAGTCTTCTCTCTTCAGACAATCAGACACTCACTTCTGATTTGCCGGATTTTGGATCAGTGTTACAACAGTAAATATTCATTGGCTGTTGTAATACTTGGGTGGGGTCATGGTTTAATGCTCTGCGTCAGGATCCACCCTATCTTGAAGCCTAGTAGAGCCTATGGCTCTAATCAGGTGCTTCAAACCCCCCCCGCCGCTGTAATTCAGGCGCCTGGCATCCTGAAAGGGGCCGGATGCATGAATAGGGGGTGGCTACAGCAGCCATGGATAGATTCATGCTATGGGACCCTCCTTCATAATGGCCGTGGCAGGCACAGGCCTGAGAATCTGAGGACAGAGATCTCACCCCTCTAAAGCCCAAGAGATAGAAAGCACCAACAGATAATTGAACTCTACACCAAGGGTGTCCAACCCTTTGACCTTCCTGGGCCACATTGGAAGAGGAGGACCTGTTCTGGGCCACACTGGAAGAGGAGGACCTGTCCTGGGCCACAATGGAAGAGGAGAACCTGTCCTGGGCCACACTGGAAGAGGAGGACCTGTCCTGGGCCACAATGGAAGAGGAGAACCTGTCCTGGGCCACATTGGAAGAGGAGGACCTGTCCTGGGCCACATTGGAAGAGGAGGACCTGTCCTGGGCCACATTGGAAGAGGAGGACCTGTCCTGGGCCACATTGGAAGAGGAGGACCTGTCCTGGGCCACATTGGAAGAGGAGGACCTGTCCTGGGCCACATTGGAAGAGGAGGACCTGTCCTGGGCCACATTGGAAGAGGAGGACCTGTCCTGGGCCACATTGGAAGAGGAGGACCTGTCCTGGGCCACATTGGAAGAGAAGAACCTGTCCTGGGCCACATTGGAAGAAGAGGACCTGTCCTGGGCCACACATAAAATACACAAACAATAAGGAGAGCTAATGAGCAGGAAAAGTCGAGCAGATTACACAATACCGATCACTGATGTAGATAATGCAACTACAGTATCTGAGTGATGAAACTTTATTTTCTTTGTAAATGCATTTTTACAAAAAATTCCCCCCAAAAAAAGACCAACATTATTAAGTAAGTTTACAAGTTTGCGTTGGGCTGCATTCATAGCTGTCTTGGGCCGCAGGTTGGACACCCCTGCTCTTTACCATTGGTATAATGCTGGTTAATAAGAAACTATCTAATATTCTCAATGATTCGCAGCCTAAATTTATTAGTATGATGAACCATGACATAGTTCTGCCGTACCATCTTTGAACTCTTCTAGCCTGAGTTTATCCTACTTTGCAGACCTTCTGACCCGAGTCTATGGGGGATATATCCTTATGTATTCTTCCAACAATATCCTATCCCCTGTGTTGTCCTTGCTTCCCTACCCCGATATCTGCCCTTTGATAACCTTCCTCAATCCCTTCTCCCTCCCCTGGCTTCTACCATTCCCTTTGATGAATCAGTTTCAATGTTTTTCGATTCCACAATCCCCCCCCCCCATTATAGGTCCAGGAGAAGCCGCTTGACTAGTGGTTAAGACAACAAATCTTCAATTTTAAGCCCATGAAGGGCCCTCAAGCAACACATTTTTAGTTTCTTGATACAAATGTTTGATTATTCTACCCCAATTGTTTGCAGATCTCTAGCAGATGTAAATTCAAAAAGTCCAGTGCTGAAATATATGCATCTATTTCTTTAATCAAGCAACGGGTAAGTGTATCCAGTAGGTTCAACCTCATAGATTCTTACCAGATTTTCCGACCCGTACACCAATCAATGGGTCTGATAAGGCTTTTTTTCCACTCCGTCTCCATGTTTTCCTAAAACCTCTTCACAAATCTCTCCAGTGTATCCCCACCAGTAAAAGAAAAAGTCTCCTATAGTGCAGGATCTTCCAAACTGTAATAAACTTTCCACTCATGTGCTCACATACGTGTGTAACCACTAGTGATTAAGGACTTCTGTCTAAATCCTTACCAAACAGAAGAAATCATCACGCCCATCAATCCAAATCTCTTCTTCCCCCCCATGGACCACCCTTCGTATTCAAATCCTCTTCACACTCAGTGTCACATGTAAGACGGAACATTCAATGATTCAGTATATTCAAAACTTCAATCTCATTCAAATCTTTGGTACAGTAAAACCTTGGTTTGTGAACATAATTCGTTCCAGAAACATGCTTGTAATTCAAAGCACTTGTATATCAAAGCATTTTTTTCACAGGGTAGAAAAGAGAAGAGAGGCACCTCTAAGTGTAGCAATAAGTTGCTAAATGTTGTACCTTCATTAAATGTAACCATATTGCTACACTTAGAGGCTCCTCTCTTCTTTTTTATACTCAGTTGTGACCTGACGCTACTCTTATATCAAGACATCGCTTGTATATCAAGGCAAAATTTATTAAAACATTTTGCTTTTCTTGCAAAACGCTCTCAAACCAAGTTACTCTCAAACCAAGGCTTTACTGTATATTGTGTCACACCTTCTTGTGTTCATAAAAGTGCCAAACGTGTGACCCTCCACAGTGCTCATCCCCCCATATACCAAAACACCTTACTCCCAGCAACCCCTATGACACCAGGTTGGGTGACTTGGCTTGCATAAAGCTGCTCCACATCCACCTGTTCCACCAGCATATAAATCCTCATTAAAGGAGAAGTCCAGCCAAAGCTTGTTTGGCTGGGCTTCTCCTATGGATCACAGGAGGGAAGTTCATTCTGCACTCCTGTGACCCGTTTTAGCAGAGAGAGGGCTGAAGTCCGCTCTCTGCTGACGTTATAGAAGTCGGTCCAGGCTCCGCGTCATCCCAACCACAGAGCTGGGATCCGCCAGATGCCTGAATTGACACCCGGCTTAGCCTCTCAGCGAGCCGCTGAGAGGCTGAGCCGGCCGCTTTGCCCCTCCACAGCCAGCACTCCAATAAGCGAGGAGGGGGAAGAGCAGAAAGCCACTGAGAGCCTGAGCCGGCCGCTCTGCCCCCTCCACAGCCAGCACCCCAATGAGCGAGGAGGGGGACGAGCTGAGAGCCTGAGCCTATATTGAAAATACTCACATTGGCAGGCTGTATGCCATTTCCAGTAACCAAGATGATGTCACAGACACTTACGGTTCCATCTGATGCCATCTTGGTCACTGAAAATGATATACAGCCTGCAGTATAGCAGCTAACTGAGGGACACTTGATCGCTGGTTAAAGACTTTTAATATCTCTAGCAAATGTTTTAGCCCCTGCATGACAATTGTGATCCCCCCTAACAAAAAAACTCACCTGAGCTACAAAGCACCCCAACAGATATGAATACTGTTCTTTGTGTTGCACTGTGTTGCCGAAAAGCAGTACAAGAGCGATATTTTGTGTTATTGTCAGATTTAAAGTGAATGGTCTACCTTACATGTGTGGAAATGTTATAGATAGACGACTCCAATCCTAATACTGATCAGTGGATCCAAATTAATAATAACTCCTGGAGTGTCTTTCTAAATAACTGTTCTGTGTATTTGGCACATTTGAGGTTTTTTTTTATAACCATGCACGTGTAGTTATCACATCAATATTGTAATTGCAGACAGTACATGGACAGGCTAGTTTCTTTATCAGGCTAAAGAATGTGAATATATAATCAAAGTATTATTTTGTGGTGTTTGTAGTATAGGAGTGTAATGTGCAAAACAAACAGAATGGAGTACAAATTTATACACAATTTTATCATTTCTTTCACATCTCTCCCCCTTTTGTCATTCCTATTGTCATACCTATGATCACCCCTGGAACCTCCTTACATTTAGGTGGAGCTACTCCCAGCCTAGGAATAAAACTCCGATGGGGAGAAGCTAATAAGTCAGAGCAGCTACATCAGTACAAGATTACTTTTTATTGTGGCTAAAACTTACATAAAAATGGTTTGGCCTGAACAGCATGGACTAAGATGCTCAAGAGAGGAGCTCTGCTCGTCCATTATCCTTTATGCAGAATCCTGAGATCCCGCACTCTTACCTACTATTCCCAGTTACATCCGGATACTCCGGTGCTGCCATCAATCATGTCCCCACTGCGCAAACCTCCAAAACACGAGCTCCAAACCAGAGAAATTCGGGCGGCAGGAACGGGACCCTACAGGGAAAGATTGTGGAGCTTCTTCCAGTGAGGCAGACCCGGCCGAACATGTTGGAAGCCATATCCTTTTGTCAGATGTCTCTCACCCCAAAAATAGAACATCTCAGCTCAACTACAACTGCAGGTGAGCCAACTTTTGCAGAAAACAAGATGACATGGAAAATAGGCTCCGCCGATGCAATCTCTGATTCATAGGTTTACCTGTTGAGCAGAGGGCTCAGAACCAGCCACCTTTTTGGAGGATCTTATTTCTACATTTTGGCGTGAGGCCTCCTCACCTACATTTGTGGTGGAGCGAGCTCATCACATGGCGGCTAAGCCTACACCTCAAGGATCTCTGCCACGTGCGTTTATTGCCAAGCTCTTTAATTACAGGGATCGAGACACTGCGCCTCGTCTAACTCAGGGAAAAAGGCAACATACTTTTCTGGAATGGGAGAATTGCAGTTTTCCCTGATTTTTTTAGACTGCGGTTCAGTGACAAAGGTAAGGCTTTACAGAAGTTAAATGCTGTCTCAGAATACAGCACCATACCTACTCCATGTTATACCCTGCTCACCTCCGGGTGGTGGGTGATGACAGGGTCCACTTATTTGAAGAGTCTGAGGTGGTTATCTCCTGGCTGGAACACCGCACAGCTTCTAGATCACTGGACCCCCCCTGCCCCTCTTCAACACTGATCCGTGAGTGCCCGAATCTGTGCACAATGATGCCTTTGCTTGAACTTACAACAGCAATGATACACCACCTTTACTGTTGCCTTTTATTATTTTTCCTCTTCTCCTGCTAAATCCTACACATGCCACGCCTGGATGCCTTTTCATGGGTTTATCCCTCGTTTTTCCTGGACTCATCCAATCCTCCATCAAGGGATCTGCTTGTTGGGGCAGTACCTCTAGATGGCGTTCTATACATATCTCAGTACCTCTAGATGGCGTTCTATACATATCTACAGAATTGTTTACATTGCACTGTCCATTTCTACGAGTGCAATCGCTCAGGATGCTGGACTCTTTTTCCCTACATTTGCACTGCATGGCTCTAGTCTTGTTATGTCTTCTGTTTTTCAGCGATGGTTCGCGCCCTCCCACCATGATACATAATGTGGGAGTCTGTTTGGACGGTCCTACAACCTCTGGACAGCTACTGCTTACCTGTTTTTTGTACTTTAACCAGTTGGGCTCCAGAGCAATTTTTTTATGTGTCGCATACATGTAAAAATCCTAATTTGGCAATAAAATTAGTCAAACCCCCCCAGAACATTATATATTTTCTGAAAGCAGAGGCCCTGTAGAATAAAAAGGTGATAGTTGCAAATTTTTAGCTGCTGGCTCTGTGAAAGTGTTCAGCAGCAATGGAGCTGCTGCACCACTTTATCTTTGAAGCTGGGCGTCGGTGTTCTGTCAAAAGAGCCAACTCATCAAAATCTCCAACCAGATCACTTCTGGTGACTCTCCAGCAGCTGTAATTGGAGATTTGGATGAGTTGGTTGTTTTCATAGAACACCAGCAGTGTATACAGTATGGTACACAGGTTGGCTGTTTTGACAGAACACCTGCTAGGGAGGAAAAAAGCTGCTGCCACCTAGGAAGCGGCCATGTTGTTGGTTATCAGCCGGTTGACTAACAATGTTTAGTGATTATTAGACATGTGCACACTGAAATATTTTGTTTCGGAATTTCGTTTGTCTGAAAAATACATTTATTTAGTTACTGCCGAAATTCGCTTTTATTTATTTAGTTTTTCGTTAAAAAAAATTGCATTCGTCTGAAAATCCAAATGAATTAAGGTCGAATCTGTCATTGAAGGCTTATGGTGTCTGTCGAATGTTCAAAGAAGATTCGACGGAGCAGCTACTCTGTATGAAGCCGTATAGTTTAGCTGCTCCGTCGAATCTTCTTAGAACTTTCCACAGACACCATAAGCCAAAGATTCCACGTTTGTATGTTTTTCGCTGCTTTGTTGAGCCTTCGTCGTTCATGTTAAATGTATATGGTTCAAACTGAAAATGGACTGGTGATAGTGATCACTGATCAGGTAACAAGATTTAAGTGTATATAAAATCTATATAGAATCTCAATCTAGAATATAGAATCTATAATAATAAATCCCCCCCCCCCCCCACAACACGGGCAGCCTCTGAGGCGTTCACAACACTAATATCACTATCAAGTTCACAACACTAACACAATAGCAGCAGATTATTATGAAAAAGGTAAGTTGAACTGAAGCTTCACTATTGTTCTGCTGCTGTGCTTATGCTTAATTGCTAAATAATTCAGGTTCTCTGACAAACGGAGCAGCTAAGATTGACTGTCTTCTGAAATGATTCAGTGTGTGTCTCTCTGCGAGCAAATCGTAAGTGAAAGGAAGTTGGCTGTACATGTGTACTTAGTTCTAGCCATTTTACTGCCCCTCCTCTTTGGTTACAATCAGCCAATAACATTCATCATCATCATCATCATTATTTTTATTTTATTTCCCCCACCCAATTCCAGCAGCGATCTTTTCTCCCCTACGTCAAATCTTTTCTCTCTATGTGGAATCTTTTCTCCCCTACGTTGAATCTTTTCTCCCCTACGTCGAGTCTTTTCTCCCCTACGTCGAGTCTTTTCTCCCCTACGTCGAGTCTTTTCTCCCCTACGTCGAATCTTTTCTCCCCTACGTCGAGTCTTTTCTCCCCTACGTCGAATCTTTTCTCCCCTACGTCGAGTCTTTTCTCCCCTACGTCGAGTCTTTTCTCCCCTACGTCGAGTCTTTTCTCCCCTACGTCGAGTCTTTTCTCCCCTACGTCGAATCTTTTCTCCTCTACGTCGAATCTTTTCTCCCCTACGTCGAGTCTTTTTCTCCCCTACGTCGAGTCTTTTTCTCCCCTACGTCGAGTCTTTTTCTCCCCTACGTCGAGTCTTTTCTCTCTATAATGTCGAATCTTTTCTCTCTATGTGGAATCTTTTCTCTCTATGTCGAATAATCTTGGACTAATAGAGTAAAAGGTTAGGCACATTCCACCACAGGTTTGATGGACACAGATTATTATTGTCATCATCATGTCGAATCTCCTATCTATATCCAACTGTTGTAGCAACAAAAACGAAAATAAAGCATTTGTTTATGTCGGATCTTTCGTTTTTCAGATTCTGCACTTTTGTTATCGTTTGTTAACACGATAACGAAAATACCTGAGATTCGGACGAAAATGCATCTGGACGAAAACGTAATGCAGATGTCTAGTGATTATATCATGTACCGTAGTTTATACGCTGCCGGTGTTCTGTGAAAACAGGTAACTCGCCGAAATTTCCCATTACTGATCCAAGCGAGTCACCGGAAGTGATGTAATTGGAGATTTTGTCAAGTTGGCTCCTTTGACAGAACACCAGCTAAACAAATTGCACACAGGCGGATGGTTGCTACTACAGCCATAAGCTTGTGATTAAAGGTTAACTCTTTGGAAGTGTGAATGCGCTACTCCCGTATTTAATCACCACCTGTAATACTTATTTTCTAATAATCTTAAATAAACCTTGTGCATAGACTTAATGCTCTACATCAATATATATTATTACATCATATACCCATATAGAAAATACATGAAATAAAAAGTCCTTCAAACATGCTCAAAAATCTTGTAATCATTAATGTGACTGGCGTGCTCCTATGTTCCTTCAGTGTTCATATGTGACTGAGTGAGACACCTCCACCATTCAGATTGGCCACTCACCAGATACTTAGCTAGAGATACGCCTTTGGTTCATTCAGGGATAACCACTCCACTTTAGGCAACACTTCTCACCGGCTAAAACATGGACTCTATTGTTCCTCATAGGGAAGCACAGGGACAAAAAGCGATCATAGCGCAATATGTTTGAACCATTTATTTTAAAATATAAAAGTTAAAATGATCACTCACATATAAAAGTGCCCTCCAAGCTGGCACGAAGCTTAACCAGCAGTTACGGACGGGTTGGTGGTTGTTAGCATGGTCCGCCTGATGTTACTGTGCGGTCTCCACGCTCGGCTTGCGCTCCAAGCCTCGTTCCCGCTCACGTCCGGTCACCTGATGCAAATTTCTCCCAGCAGCCTCTACGCGTTTCGCATCATCAAATGCGTCATCCTGATGACGCATTTGATGATGCGAAACGCGTAGAGGCTGCTGGGAGAAATTTGCATCAGGTGACCGGACGTGAGCGGGAACGAGGCTTGGAGCGCAAGCCGAGCGTGGAGACCGCACAGTAACATCAGGCGGACCATGCTAACAACCACCAACCCGTCCGTAACTGCTGGTTAAGCTTCGTGCCAGCTTGGAGGGCACTTTTATATGTGAGTGATCATTTTAACTTTTATATTTTAAAATAAATGGTTCAAACATATTGCGCTATGATTGCTTTTTGTCCCTGTGCTTCCCTATGAGGAACAATAGAGTCCATGTTTTAGCCGGTGAGAAGTGTTGCCTAAAGTGGAGTGGTTATCCCTGAATGAACCAAAGGCGTATCTCTAGCTAAGTATCTGGTGAGTGGCCAATCTGAATGGTGGAGGTGTCTCACTCAGTCACATATGAACACTGAAGGAACATAGGAGCACGCCAGTCACATTAATGATTACAAGATTTTTGAGCATGTTTGAAGGACTTTTTATTTCATGTATTTTCTATATGGGTATATGATGTAATAATATATATTGATGTAGAGCTTTAAGTCTATGCACAAGGTTTATTTAAGATTATTAGAAAATAAGTATTACAGGTGGTGATTAAATACGGGAGTAGCGCATTCACACACATGAATTAGATATTTTCCACCCATCTGAATGAAGGGTTTTTTTGAATGCAGCAACCCTGACACGTATGGTTAAATTATTTTTGAATTATTTTTGAGAGAATAGGGGTTGTTTTGCGCCGGTGACACATACACAGTAACTCTTTGGAAGTGCATAGTATGTCCAAAAAGCTGAACTGGATATACTTTCTATAGCCTTATAGGTCTTCCTAATGTCTTCCTTTGTAGGTGGACTTTATTTCACATTTCATTCTTGGATGCTGGGGAAGTATGGGGGCACAAGTTGGAGTGTAAGCAGGGCCCGGGGTAATTTTGTTAGCTTATTTTTTTTAGGTTAGCTGTTATGCATTATGTCCATTCTTGCCTAGCTGCAGTTTGCCTAATTTTGGTTATATGGTGTACCGAGGTACTTCACTCTCCAATTAGAAGGATCTTGGCAAGTTTTTATATTTTTCCTACATACATATGGCCCCTCTAAAGTTTTTAACATGGAATGTCCTTGGGGGGGGGGGGGGGGGGAGGGTTAAGGTGAAGAGGTCTGCCATTTTTTCCTATCCTAAGCAACAAAGGGACGATGTTTTGGTAATGGATGTAACTCATGTAGAGGGAATCTTATAGTTTAACCACTTCCATCCCGGGCCTATTCTGGCACTTCTCTCCTTCATGTAAAAATCTTTTTTGCTAGAAAATTACTCAGAACCACCAAACATTATATATGTTTTTTTAGCAGACACCCTAGGGAATAAAATGCCAGTCATTGCAACTTTTTACGTCGCATTTGTATTTGCGCAACAATTTTTCAAACGTGTTTTAATAAAAAAAAGTTTCATGAATTAAAAAATAATGAAAAACAGTAAAGTTAGCCCAATTTTTTTGTATAATGTGAAAGATGATGTGACGCCGAATAAACAGATACCCAACATGTCACGTTTTAAAATTGCACACGCTCGTGGAATGGCGCCAAACTTTGGTACTTAAAAATCTCCATAGGCGACATTTTAAAATTTTTTACAGGTTATCAGTTTAGAGGTACAGAGGAGGTCTAGTGCTAGAATTATCGCTCTCATTCTAACGATCACAGCGATACCTCATGTTTGGTTTGAACGGTGTTTACAAATGAGGGCGGGACTTACGCGTGCGTTCGCTTCCGTGCGCGAGCACACTGGGACGGGGGCGCTTCTTACATTTTTTTTTTTTTATTGTTTAATTTAGTTGAATTTTTTTATTTTTACACTCTCTCTTGAAAATGTTTTTTTGATCACTTTTATTCCTCTTACAAGGAATGTAAACGTCCCATCTCTCCTCCAGGCTGGAAAGCATCAGATCAAAAAAAAAAAAAAGACAGATCCAAAGCTTTCCAGCTGAGATCTCGGCTTTGTTTACATCCGCGGCCCGGATGTGATGTCATAACATCGTGCCAGGGCCTCCGACGGTCATAGAGATGACTGGGGACCGTCTGGTCACTGGAAATCTCTATGCTCTTAATTCCACGGCAGCGGATTCTTTCTCCAGGTCCCCAATCGCACGGGAGAGCCCGGAGACGTACCGGAGGGCAGTGGGAGGAGGGAGATGTCCCCTCCTGCTGCCTGTAATGGTGTACAGAATCGCCAGCTGAAAAAGAAGATATCTGAATGATGCCTGCAGCTACACCCGTCATTCAGATATCACCACTGAAAGTCAAAGACGTCATATGACATCCTTGGGGTGGAAGTGATTAAGGTGACCAGACTTTTAAAATGGAATCCGGGGACATACTTTTTTTTTTATTGGCAAATGGTAATTTTTTTTTATAAGCATATTTTCTTCAAAGGATATATAGAGTGTATGTGTTTATGGAATGATTCTATGATATATACGTTATTTCTCACATTTCGTCCATAAATAAAGATTAAAAAAAAGATACTTCTTAGAATTTTTTGAGATATGACTACCAAGTGTTAGGAAGATAAGACAGGGAAAAAAGTGCACGGAGTGCAGAGTTCAGGAGTGTGCTACATAAAGAATGCAGGGCTCACCAGTGCCCATCTATGCAGCCTCACCGATGCCCATCTATGCAGCCTCACCGGTGCCCATCTCTGAAGCCTCACCGGTGCCCATCTCTGAAGCCTCACCAGTGCCCATCTCTGAAGCCTCACCAGTGCCCATCTCTGCAGCCTCACCAGTGCCCATCTTTGCAGCCTCACCAGTGCCCATCTCTGCAGCCTCACCAGCGCCCATCTTTGCAGCCTCACCAGTGCCCATCTATGCAGCCTCACCAGTGCCCATCTTTGCAGCCTCATCGGTGCCCATCTTTGCAGCCTCACCGGTGCCCATCTCTGCAGCCTTTACCAGCGCCCATCTTTGCAGCCTCACCAGTGCCCATCTATGCAGCCTCACCGGTGCCCATCTCTGCAGCCTCACCGGTGCCCATCTCTGCAGCCTCACCGGTGCCCATCTCTGCAGCCTCACCAGTGCCCCTCTCTGCAGCCTCACCGGTGCCCATCTCTGCAGCCTCACCGGTGCCCATCTCTGCAGCCTCACCAGTGCCCCTCTCTGCAGCCTCACCAGTGCCGATCTCTGCAGCCTCACCAGTGCCTATCTATGCAGCCTCGCCAGTGCCCATCCTCACCAGTGCCCATCTCTGCAGCCTCACCAGTGCCCATCTCTGCAGCCTCAGCTCTCCTGTGCGATCCGCAGCCGGTTCCAGTGTGAACACGGCCTTACGGAGGTGTTTGAGAAGGGATTTGTGGTAACGTTTCCTTGACAATGGGGTGAGGTTAAGCAGGACTGCAGCTGGGTTATCTTGTAAAGAAATGTCTGTGAACTTATGTATGAGCTTAAGCACTGATTGCCAAAAAGTAGCAAGCGTAGGACACTCCCAAAAAATATGTAGAAGGGTACTCGCATGGAGGCCAAAACGCCAGCAATGATCCGTCTGAAGAGGGAATATTTTTGCCAGAACTGATGGGGTTCTATACCAACGCGTCAAAGTTTTTTACGTGTTTTCCTGGTACCTACTGCATATGGAGGATTTCTGCCCAAAAAAGTATTCTCTCCTTTTGGGGTTCAGTAAAGGTAAAGTCTCTCTCACATTTTGCTAAGAAAGGAGGGCCTTCTGTGGCATGGAGATCCAACAAGGATTTATACGAGGTTGATAAGGAACTCCGGATCGGGCCCTCTCCCAGACAAAGCTCCCCGAAAAAGTGGAGCTTACGAGTAAAGAGAGCCGGCTAGGCAATGATCTTAGGAAGTGCGATAATTGAAAAGTCCTCCAGTGATCCAGTTTAAGAGGGGCTCATCCAGAGAACAAAGTCTCTGAAGATATCCAACGGGACGTTTGCAAGAGCTGCGAGGCCCTCAGAAGTCCCAGTGAGTTTTGTGATAGAAAAGCCGGATCGGTGAGACCGGGTACAAACCCAGGGTGCCCTACAATCTGAGTCATTGGGGGAAGGAAAACTGCTTAGTGAAGATAGTCGGAAAAACCTGTTCAGTTCTGTTAAAGTGGGGCCAATCAACGGATGAGTAGTTAAGTGTGTAACGTGGGCAGGCCAGGAAGCGGAGCCTAGGCTGCCTCTTGTTCCAGCGATACCCAGAGTTTGGCAATGTGGGTTTTGACGTTTAAAATATTAGCGGTCTATGATTCTTATTACAGAATCTATCCATGTATAGATTTCCTTAGTATAATCATTTATGCATACTGGGACATACATTTACCTTTTTTTCCTTCTCTCTTTATAGCACCTGTTGGCTATGATATCAGAGCAACTTCTGACCTGTTACTGAGGCCATACAATTGTCTTCAGTTTAAACATTTTAGAGTAATTTATTGGTTGTCTACTGAAGCCATACTCTTGGTATGACGACTCCTCATTATCTGGCCACTGCTATGCTGTATACTGTTTCCTGGCAAATAGCATAGGAGTGGACTTACTATTTTATCTGTTAAATCTTCTAATAGATCCCTGGCTGCCTCCTTCCCCGGTCTGTGGCGGGCTCCCGCATCCGCCGGGGGGGGTTTACTCTTTCTGGACTGTGGCCTATGTTGCTGCCTTTGGTAAAGGTTATGATCACTTGTTTTGAGTAGAACACCATGCTTGCTACGATTATGTTGCTGCTACTTTCATTGGTCATATGATGTGACGCTTTATTATGTATATCGTGATTAATTTGTTTTCTTTTTCTCATCTTTGTAGTATTGTATACTGTCTCTGTTCTTAAAACATCTTAATATGCAAACAAAAGCTCCTGAGGAAGCGGTGAACACCTGCGAAACATGTCGAGCATGCCAATTTAATTCATACAGGGTGAATTGGTACTGCCATTTTGCAAGTTGTACCCCCCCCCCTTGAATGAATAGACAGAGATATATATTTTAAATATGTATCTTTTAATATGTTGATGTTAATTGAATAAAAACTTTATACTTTTGTGTAATCTAATTGTTACGGTACCATTAAAATCCACTAGCCTCAAACAAAAACAATTTCTCGAATCTGATAGGATGTAGGTACCCTTTTTATATTAGCATTAAGCTAATCGGCACTCAAATTAAACACCATCTGAGGTAATCCAAACCACATTCTCAGTGTCCATTAAGTAGCTGCCCATCATTTTCTCAGTCACCCTGTGCCCCTAATAGACACAGGGTGACTTAGACATAGGAGGGGCCTGTTGAGCGGCTTCCAAACCTCTCTAAAAGTAAGCTGGGTTCCATGAGCCCCCCACCCAAAGTGACTCCCATCACAGTTCTTACACCAAAACCCGGTAAAAATCCAGGGTTACCCGAATCATATTGCCCCAACAAAGTTATTATTTCCCGGATACATTGCAATCACACGGGTTTCATGCCTGGCCTTCAACCTGAAATGTTTGTTCCTAATTATCCAGGGTAAACATTGGCACCCGAATGGTAGTGGCTCTAGACAAAGCTAAGGCATTTGATTTGGTTGAGTGTTGGAAATGTTTAGAAAGCTATGGTTTCGGTCTTAATTTTGTCAAGTTGCTCCAACTCTTATATCAGGCCCCAAGGAGAGAGTAAGACAATGGGTAGACCTCCGACTCCTTTTCCCTTTAGAGAGGAACAAGGCAGGGCTGCCCTCTATTCCCGTTATTGTATGCCCTTGCCACTGAACCCCTATCCATAGCCCTACATTCTTATCCAAATATCCAGGGCTTGAGGGTAGGCCCCTGTGAAGGAACCGCTTGGCACCCCAATAAGGTGCTTCCTTCACCCAAACAGTGCCTCCTGCCCTCCAAACCGTTACAGCAAACCACGAGCTGATGCCAGCCTTTTACCCAAGCATTGTACACAGACAAGATGTTGGGATTAAATTAAAAGAATTACTCTTTATTGAACAGAAATACAGGCTTTATATACACTTGAAAAGTAGGTCAGTCACCACAAACAATAAAACCACATATTACCCAAAACATCACACAATGGTTAGATAACGAGGTAGAGCGTACACAAGGCTAACCCCTTCATTGATACCTCCAAGAGTTAGCCAAGTTAGCCAACATAAACAGTATGCTAATCCACCTCTAACAACTAATAGCGGACAGTGATTTAATTACCAACTATCCACGTAAACCAAACTAGGTGACCAGACTGCCTAGGACCAAGATCGCAAAGTACATTACAACTTATCATCAGTATAAACACATAACACCTTAATAAACAGACAATAGCAGGAGACCCCAGTATCAGGAGGCCCCCGGCATCAGGTTGCTCTGAGCCGATCAGATTAAGATCTGTTCTGAGTCTCACCGACTAAAGCAGTCATTGCTGGTTTGGGCATAGAAGCCCTAAATATGGGGTCCCCCAGTTCCCAGAGTCTGTGTGTTTTGGGGAGACATGGACTTGAATCAGAAATAAGAAAACTCTACAGGTCCAAAGGGCCCACACCTCCCAAAAAGTAGTGTTTCCCCTAAATGCCAGGGCCCATAGTCCATAGGCAAGAGGCCACCATGCAGTCCCCTCCAAAAGCCCCTGTCCTGGCTGGGTCTGTCACAGCCCCCTAGTAGAACTGTTTAGTATGAATGCAGATAATATGTCACTTTACCTCGCCGACCTGAGCCCCACCTTGCACATTATTTTATAGCTTAGAGAACAGTTTGAGCAATTTTCGGGACTCAAAATTAATTGGGCAACATCTCCTACACGGGCGGGAGAGCCAGCACGGGGATCTGTGTGTGTAAACACAAATCCCTGTTCTGTCAGTGGAGAGTAGACATATCATTTGTTTCTACTAAGTAGGAACAACGATATGTCTCCTCCCTCAGTCAGTCCCACCCCCCCCAGTTAGGGAACACACATTTAACCCCTTGATCGCCCCCTAGTGTTAACCCCTTCACTACCAGTGACATTAACACAGTAATCAGTGCATTTTTATAGCTCTGATTGCTGCATAAATGTCAATGGTCCCAAAAAAGTGTCAAAAGTGTCCCATCTGTCCACCGCAATGTCACAGTACTACTAAAAATTGCAGATCACCGCCATTACTAGTAAAAAATAAATAAATAAAAAATAATAAAAATGCCATAAATCTTTCCCATAGTTTGTAGATGCTATAACTTTTGCGCAAACCAATCAATATACGCTTATTGCGATTCTTTTTACCAAAATTATGTAGAAGAATTTGGCCTAAACTGATGAAGAAATGTGTTTTTTAAAAACATTTTTGGGGATATTTATTATAGCAAAAAGTAAAAAATATTTACTTGCCGGGTAAGATTTCCATGTGCTGAAGGGCGTGTTTTGTGTGTGTTGCAGGGCGGGTCTTCCGTGTGCTAAAGGGCGTGTTTTGTGTGTGTTGCAGGGCGGGTCTTCCCATGTGCTGAAGGGCGTGTTTTGTGTGTGCTGCAGGGCGGGTCTTCCGTGTGCTGAAGGGCGTGTTTTGTGTATTGCAGGGCGGGTCTTCCGTGTGCTGAAGGGCGTGTTTTGTGTATTGTAGGGCGGGTCTTCCGTGTGCTGAAGGGCGTGTTTTGTGTACTGCAGGGCGGGTCTTCCGTGTGCTGAAGGGCGTGTTTTGTGTATTGCAGGGTGGGTCTTCCGTGTGCTGAAGGGCGTGTTTTGTGTATTGCAGGGTGGGTCTTCCGTGTGCTGAAGGGCGTGTTTTGTGTGTGTTGCAGGGTGGGTTCTGTGTGCTGAAGGACGTGTTTTGTGTGTGTTGCAGGGCGGGTCTTCCGTGTGCTGCAGGGCAGGTTTTGTGTGTGTTGCAGGGCAGGTTTTCCATGTGCTTTAGGGCGTGTTTTGTGTGTGTTACAGGGCAGGTTTTGTGTGTGCTGAAGGGCATGTTTTGTGTGTGTTGCAGGGCAGGTTTTCCATGTGCTGAAGGGCGGGTTTTGTGTGTTCTGCAGGGCAGATTTTCCATGTGCTGCAGGGCGTGTTTTGTGTGTTCTGCAGGGCAGGTTTTCCATGTGCTTTAGGGCATGTTTTGTGTGTGTTACAGGGCAGGTTTTGTGTGTGCTGAAGGGCGTGTTTTGTGTGTGTTGCAGGGCGGGTCTTCCGTGTGCTGCAGGGCAGGTTTTGTGTGTGTTGCAGGGCAGGTTTTCCATGTGCTTTAGGGCGTGTTTTGTGTGTGTTACAGGGCAGGTTTTGTGTGTGCTGAAGGACGTGTTTTGTGTGTGTTGCAGGGCGGGTCTTCCGTGTGCTGCAGGGCAGGTTTTGTGTGTGTTGCAGGGCAGGTTTTCCATGTGCTTTAGGGCGTGTTTTGTGTGTGTTACAGGGCAGGTTTTGTGTGTGCTGAAGGGCGTGTTTTGTGTGTGTTGCAGGGCAGGTTTTCCATGTGCTGAAGGGCGTGTTTTGTGTGTGTTGCAGGGCAGGTTTTCCATGTGCTGAAGGGCGGGTTTTCCATGTGCTGAAGGGCGGGTTTTCCATGTGCTGAAGGGCGGGTTTTCCATGTGTCTAAAGGGCGGGTTTTCCATGTGCTGAAGGGCGGGTTTTCCATGTGCTGAAGGGCGGGTTTTCCATGTGCTGAAGGGCGGGTTTTCCATGTGCTGAAGGGCGGGTTTTCCATGTGCTGAAGGGCGGGTTTTCCTGTGTGTCTAAGGGCGGGTTTTCCCGTGTGTCTAAGGGCGGGTTTTCCCGTGTGTCTAAGGGCGGGTTTTCCCGTGTGTCTAAGGGCGGGTTTTCCTGTGTGTCTAAGGGCGGGTTTTCCCGTGTGTCTAAGGGCGGGTTTTCCCGTGTGTCTAAGGGCGGGTTTTCCCGTGTGTCTAAGGGCGGGTTTTCCCGTGTGTCTAAGGGCGGGTTTTCCTGTGTGTCTAAGGGCGGGTTTTCCCGTGTGTCTAAGGGCGGGTTTTCCCGTGTGTCTAAGGGCGGGTTTTCCTGTGTGTCTAAGGGCGGGTTTTCCCGTGTGTCTAAGGGCGGGTTTTCCTGTGTGTCTAAGGGCGGGTTTTCCCGTGTGTCTAAGGGCGGGTTTTCCTGTGTGTCTAAGGGCCGGTTCTCCCGTGTGTCTAAGGGCGGGTTCTCCCGTGTGTCTAAGGGCGGGTTTTCCCGTGTGTCTAAGGGCGGGTTCTCCCGTGTGTCTAAGGGCGGGTTCTCCCATGTGTCTAAGGGCGGGTTCTCCCGTGTGTCTAAAGGCGGGTTCTCCCGTGTGTCTAAGGGCGGGTTCTCCCGTGTGTCTAAGGGCGGGTTTTCCCGTGTGTCTAAGGGCGGGTTTTCCTGTGTGTCTAAGGGCGGGTTTTCCCGTATGTCTAAGGGCGGGTTGCAACACACTCACAACCCGCCCTGCAACAGCGAGGCAAAATCTGACAAGTACGTTCTCCCTCCGCTGTTTGCATAGCATCAAGATAATGCCTCTGATGATCTGTGCATGCGCTGTGTTGACGTCATGCCAGCTGTTACTGCGCATGCGCAGACCCATCAGAGGCCTTATCTGATGGGAGGCATTTTTTCATAGAACACTGGCACACTACCATCCCTTCCTATACCTGTAATATTAAAAGTCTCGCTTTGATTTGAACGCCGCGTATAACCAATCAATACAGTTCTATGAAGGGGAGTAAAGTAGGTATCCTTGTCCCGAAAATGCCTTTCCGATACTCCAATGTAAGTAAAGAAAGACTTATCTCAGCCGGCTGAGTATGACAAATCTCCAGATCTTCCTAAGCTTTCCAGTCTCGGGGTCTCCTGTACATCCTGTAAATGTTATAGATCGGTAAATCCCATCCTCATATTCAGTGACTTCATCAGGGAATACACACAAAGACACAATCCGCATCTTTCCAATCAATGTTCTGTTTATTCTGCACATTTGAGGTTTATATACAAGCATGTTTATGTAGGGATCACATTAGCCGCTTGCTGCCCCTTATAGCTCACTTATATGGTGGCAAAGTGGGACTGCTGTTCCGGATTACATACCTAGTACGTGGCTGACACTTCTGGGGTGCGCATGCACGCCACCGCCGGCCAAATCCTGCTGTGCTTATAAACAGAGGGAGCTGATCTGTGGGTACCACGGACTCGATGTCTGCCGGCACCCGCTGATCATCCAGCAGAGGCAGATCGCCGTTCTGTCAGGAGGGAAGGCATGGATCCTGGATTTGCAGAAGTAAAACGTTATATTTCCCAAAAGGGGTAAAAACACTTAGAAAAGGGTGGATGGGTAGAAGCACATCATATTAGTAATATGGCGGGAGGTCCGGTGTTCTGGTGGTCCCAAGGAGTCTCAGGGATATCCGGAGGTGTGATTCTATGGCAGCATATTCTGAAGTGGCCGACAGATGGAAATCACAACTCTCCTGGATACTGGGAAGACAGCTAGGCTGTCTGAGACAACATGGAAGCCGAATCCAGGAAGTGACATCATCAGGAAGAGACCAACAACCAGCGTGGACAGCAAGCCGGAAGTGATGTCATCACTAGCTGTCTTCTCAGTATCCAGGAGAGTTGTGGTTTCCATCTGTCGGCCACTTCAGAATATGCTGCCATAGAATGACACCTCCGGATATCCCTGAGACTCCTTGGGACCACCAGAACACCGGACCACCCGCCATATTACTAATATGATGTGCTTCTACCCATCCACCCTTTTGTAAGTGTTTTTACCCCTTTTGGGAAATATAACGTTTTACTTCTGCACTTAGAGGTGCCTTTTTTCTTTTCATTTTACTTCCAGAGTTTGCTTCTCTCTTCAAGTGAGCCGAAAGTGCATGAAGACCCTCTTCTATTTCTACATCTCTGATCTCTGCTTGGTCTGTTACTCAGAGCGCCCTTATACACACTTTTATATGGATCCTGTATTCCTGCAAAGCCGGTGTTCTGTCAGAACCGGTGACCCGTCAGATCACGGAAGTGACATTCCATCAGCTGAATACTTACTGTGCATGCGCAGGTTTTCTCACCTGACAGAACACTTTTGAGCAGTCAAAAGGTGCCAGCGGACATCTTACTACACCCAGCTATGTCTTGAATTTCACAGTCTTTTACCGAATAAAGTCTGTGGATATAAATCAATATAGTATATGGAGATCTGTCATGCTGTTTTAATGTTACATTTTCAAAGCCTAAAGATCTAGCTCTAAGCAGTGCAGGGTGTACCAAAATGCCCCCCCCCCCCGCCACCTTTCTACTGCTGGGTGTACCAACATGTCCTTTACCACCTTCCCACTGCTGGGTGTACCAAAATGGCCCCCGCCGCCTTCCTACTGCTGGGTGTACCAAAATGGCCCCCGCCACCTTCCTACTGCTGGGTGTACCAAAATGGCCCCCGCCACCTTCCTACTGCTGGGTGTACCAAAATGGCCCCCGCCACCTTCCTACTGCTGGGTGTACCAAAATGGCCCCCGCCACCTTCCTACTGCGGGGGTGTATCAACATGGCCTTTGCCACCTTCCTACTGTGGGGGTGTACCAACATGGCCTCCGCCACCTTCCTACTGCTGGGTGTACCAACATGGCCTTTGCCACTTTCCTACTGCTGGGCGTACCAACATGGCCCCCGCCACCTTCCTACTGCTGGCTGTACCAACATGGCCTTTGCCACCTTCCTATTGCTGGCTGTACCAACATGGCCTTTGCCACCTTCCTACTGCTGGCTGTACCAATATGGCCTTTGCCACCTTCCTACTGCTGGCTGTACCAACATGGCCTTTGCCACCTTCCTACTGCTGGCTGTACCAACATGGCCTTTGCCACCTTCCTACTGCTGGCTGTACCAACATGGCCTTTGCCACCTTCCTACTGCGGGGGTGTACCAACATGGCCTTTCCTTTACCACCTTTCTACTTCTGGGTGTACCAACATGGCCTTTGCCACCTTCCTACTGCGGGGGTGTATCAACTTGGCCTTTGCCACCTTCCTACTGCTGGGTGTACAAACATGGCCTCCTCCACCTTCCTACTGCTGGTGCCCAGCTTCTTTCAAAATGTAACATCCAAACCAGATCACAGATATCAATATACTTTAATTATATCCACTCACTTTATTGCTAAAATGACTGTGGAATTCCACTCCAGACAAAGCTGTGACATGCTGGGTGTAGTAAGATGTCCGCTGCTGCCTTCTGACTGCAGGTGTTCTGTAACATTAGCAAACCTGCTACGCATGCGCAGTAAGTATTCAGCTGACGGGACGTCGCTTCCGTTACCTAATCGGACGGGTCACCGGTTCTGACAGAACACCGGGAAAAAATTCTCTCTTCCCCTAGTACAAGCCCCTCCCCCACAGTAAGAAAACACTGGCTAGGCACACATTTAACCCTTTGATCGCCCCCGTTGACCCCTTCCCTTCCAGTGTCAGTGCATATTTTTAGCTCTGATCACTGTTTTTTTTATTTACTAGTCCCCAAAAAGTGTCAAAAGTGTTGGTGTCTGATCGTCTGCCGCAATATCGCAGTCCCGCTATAAGTCACAAATCGCCACCATTACTGGTAAAAAATATCCCAGTTTGTAGATGCGATAACATTTGTGCAAACCAATCAATATACACTTATTAGGATTTATGGAGCAGAATACAGATTGGAATAAACTGATGAAGAAATTTGATTTTTTACATTTTTTTAAATTGGATGTTATTACAGTTTTTTTATTCAAAATCGTCGCTCTTTTTTTGTATATAGCGCAAAAAGTTATATTTGTGGGAAAAATGAAATCATTGATATTTGTGTAGAGCGTCACATGACCGCGCAATTGTCACTTAAAGTAACGCAGTGCCGTATCACAAAAAATGGCCTAGTCATGAAGGGGGGGGGGGTAAATCTTCCGGAGGTGAAGAGGTTAATATTAGAATTGTAGGGCAGTACACAGGCGGGAGGAATGTGAGGATATGATCAGTGCAATGGAGGAGATTTCTATACACTCAGATATATATATATAGATAGAGATAGAGATTATATATATAGAACACACAGCTTGTCGCTGATCTACAGGGAAAACATGGAGCTGTTCTATCACTCCCCTCCCATATCCTATACTCCCCTCCCCCCTTCTCTGTCCGCTCAGGCTGAGAAAACGAAACTAAGAGAGAACAAAACACCAACCGAGATCAGAAATACCAGAGAGATGAGAGCAACTCTGTGCATGGTAAGTCACCCGTACAGAATAATAATGTATGGGGGAGCGATGTTCTGCAGAATTCTCAGGGGGAAGAGGTCAGTGATGGGATAATCTGCAGAATAGATCGATATGGATCTGTAAGGAGGGGGAGGGGAGGGAGCGATGTTCTGCAGAATAGATCGATATGGATCTGTAAGGAGGGGGAGGGAGTGATGTTCTGCAGAATATATCAATATGGATCTGTCAGGAGGGGGAGGGGAGGGAGCGATGTTCTGCAGATCTGTAGAGAGGTCAGTGATGGAATAATCAATATGTGTTTGTAGTATCGTAATTGGAGTGACAATGGTCCAGCTTTGGGGTGCACAAGTTAAAATTTAAATGGGTAGTCTAAAGTGCATAGATGACATAATACACATCTAAAATATATCAAAATTGTAATAATTGTGAAGATATCAAACAGTATACATGTGCAATATTGAAAAATGATAACAGGTGATTAAACTGATGTATCACATGCATATAAATTACAGTGATATCAGGTGATTAAACCAATATATACCATACACATAAAATACAGTGAACAACTTATTATGAACTCAAAAGCAATAATAGAAAAAATGAATGAACAAAGAAAGAGTCCACTGAGTGAGAAAAAAGTATTTGATGAAAATGGAAGTGCCCAAAACATATGTATCTTGACGCCCCAAATGGCAAGTATCAAGCCACCGCTAAATGTGCATGAAAAAGAGGGGAGATGGAGCACCGCCACCAATAACACTGAGGCTTACCGGAAAAAGTGGATTCAGTAGGACATACGCCCTATGAATCAAACAGACTTGTCGGTGATTCTTCACCAAAGATAATAAGGCCCAGGTGGATATAGGTGTTGGTAGAATTGGGTATAAAAATCTTCTCACAAGGACCACCAGTCAACAAGAAAGGAGGCTCCAAGATATATAAAATGTCTCATGGACTCAAATGTATAAGGTCAAAAAGGAAAAAAAAAAAAAAAAAACGCACATAGCGTGAATTAACATAACACAAAATGTATTAAACAATGAAAGATTTACACTCACATTTGGAAGAGGTAAAACAAGCGCTTGTCAATCGATAAAATGACGCAATGGGAACAGCAGGCTCCACCCAAAACAGACACAAAGATACACTCGGCTTCTTTCCAACGACTGTTCTGTTTATTTGGCACAATTGCTGGTTTTTATACACATGATTACATAGGTATCACAATATTATATTACAATTGTACTTTTATGGTAACAAGGGGCGTAACATAGGCAGGCCAATTCTAACCAGAACTTCAAAGAATGTAAACATAATCAAAACATTATTAGTGCAGAGTGCAATACATACAGTAGGCAAAGCATACAAAATAGAATACAGTTTTATACAGAATTTACAAATGTCTTTTACAATACAGATCTTGTGCCCCATACTGTGCTCCAAGAAACTATTTTCTTTAAGAAATCTTGGTTTTATCTTTGCTGGCCTACGATGTCAACTGTGGTACCTTGACCCTACAGGTCTATAAAAGAGTATTTATCATTCCCTAGAGGCGTTCCCCCTCTGTCCTTGTTTTTGTCGGTATCTGAACTCTGGGTCTGCACTGTAAATACACAATTTGTTTTGCTGCAGTACTCAGATGTCAATCTTGTAGCTTTTCCCTCCCTCTTTGGTAGTGTGTTAGCTATGTCCCATCATACGTTGACACAAAGTAATCTGGCTGATCCTCATGTCAGCATAGTTCCCCCCTGGGTGTCCTATACGGAGCGATTTTATAGAAGGTCTATATGGGGTGATAAACACTCTTCATAGACTAGTTAAGAGGAGGCAAAGGGCAGAATTGACTCACCACATGCTGACGTGAGGATCAGCCAGGAAAGGAGGAACCAAATTTCCATAAACGAGGACCCAGACCATACATACATTCCATTGACACAGTAATGAGCCTGCCAAAGAACATGTCTCCTCTAGCTGATGAATTCCGATGATGATCTTTCCATTGCTGCAATGAGAGGGAAGATATCTCCTACAGCCAAAGGCAGGGATGACCTCCTCACAGTTACACTCCTTGTAGTATCTGCTATCTCTGCAACCTGTTGCCACACCATTCCAGGTTAGAAGGAAGGTGGAGAGTCAATGCCGGTTTATTGCGTCTTTCAGGGCCGTACTGGTGAGATTGCTGAGAAGAGTTCCCAGGTCTGTACACCTGCTATGGGGTATTCAAGTCATAGAAGAGTTTAGGTGGATCAACCCATTAATGAAATCTGAACAAAGCATATCCCTCTATAGTGTGTACTTGTCTCAGTCCAGAGCACTAAGGGGTTGATTTACTAAAGGCCAAAAGTGTGCACCTTGGAAAGTGCAATTCCACTCTGCAAGTGCAGTTGCTCCAGAGCTTAGTAAATGAGGTAAAGCTTCACTTTGCAAAGAATACCCAATCACATGCAGGGAGAATTAAAAAAACAGCATTTTTGCTTGCACATGATTGGTTGATGAAAGTCAGCAGAGCTTCTGCTCATTTACTAAACTCTGGAGCAACTGCTCTTGCCGTGTGCAACTGCACTTTCCAAAGTGCACAGTCTTTTTGTCGTTAGTAAATCAACCCCTAAGTGTCCTTTCTATCTGCTGCTTCCTTCCTCTGCTATCAGTATGAGTTGCTTCTGACAAGTTTTCCTGGCACAAGAGATCAAAAAGGTAACAGGGGAGGGAGCTCCAGCACACCTGTGATTGACAGCCTCAGCTCTGTTCCTGTGCGAAGGAGGAGTGCTACTTCGACTCCCTGCCCCGTTTTCTGAAATCTCAGACAAGCTGTATAAAATCTAGATTTTGGACAGCTATAGTGAAGAAAGGGTTGCAGATAAACAGGTACAACTTATGTAGGAGGATTTATTTCCTCTGGATATATATGTACAGTATCTCACAAAAGTGAAAGGACCTCCTCACATTTGTGTAAATCTTTTCTTCTATCTTTTCATGTGACAACACTGAAGAAATGACACTTGTCTACAATGTAAAGTAGTGAGTGTACAGCTTGTATAACAGTGTAAATTTGCTGTCCCCTCAATATAACTCAACACACAGCCATTAATGTCTAAACCGCTGGCAACAAAAGTCAGTACACCCCTAAGTGAAAATGTCCACATTGGGCCCAAAGTGTCCATATTTTGTGTGGCCTCCATTATTTTCCAGCACTGCCTTAACCCTCTTGGACATGGAGGTCACCAGAGCTTCACAGGTTGTCACTGGAGTCCTCTTCCCCTCCCCCATGATGACATCACAGAGCTGGTGGATGTTAGAGACCTTGCGCTCCTCCACCTTCTGTTTGAGGATGTCCCACAGATGATCAATAGGGTTTAGGTCTGGAGACATGCTTGGCCAGTCCATCACCTTTACCCTCAGCTTCTTTAGCAAGGCAGTGGTGGTCTTGGAGGTGTGTTTGGGGTGGTTATCATGTTGGAATACTGCCCTGCAGTCCAGTCTCTGAAGGGAGGGGATCATGCTCTGCTTCAGTATGTCACAGTACATGTTGGCATTCATGGTTCCCTCAATGATCTGTAGCCCCCCAGTGCCGGCAGCACTCATGCAGCCCCAGACCATGACACTCCCACCACCATGCTTGACTGTAGACAAGACACACTTGTCTTTGTCCTCCTCACCTGGTTGCCCCCACACACGCTTGTCACCATCTGAACCAAATACGTTTATCTTGGTCTCATCAGACCACAGGACATGGTTCCAGTAATCCATGTCCTTAGTCTGCTTGTCTTCAGCAAACTGTTTGCGGACTTTCTTGTGCATCATCTTTAGAAGAGGCTTCCTTCTGGGAGGACAGCCATGCAGACCAATTTGATGCAGTGTGCAGCATATGGTCTGAGCACTGACAGGCTGACCCCCCACCCCTACAACCTCTGCAGCAATGCTGGCAGCACACCTGAGACCTTCTAACACTAACGAGTCACATGACACCGGGGGCAGAAAATGGCTAATTGGGCCCAATTTGGAGATTTTCACTTAGGGGTGTACTGACTTTTGTTGCCAGCGGTTTAGACATTAATGGCTGTGTGTTGAGTTATTTTGAGGGGACAACAAATTTACACTGTTATACAAGCTGTACACTCACTACTTTACATTGTAGCAAAGTGTCATTTCTTCAGTGTTGTCACATGAAAAGATAGATGAAAAGATTTACACAAATGTCACTGAGGGGTGTACTTACTTTTGTGAGATACTGTGTGTAATATATATATATATATATATATATATATATATATATATCACTTTAAATGCTTTTGTAAATGTTCAATTACCTTCCATTTATTATACTGTGTTATGTTTTGTTGTAGATTATGTATAGAAGAATGGATGATTTTCACAGCTAAAAATGGGTAAGGCAGAGATTGTTTTTTTCTATTCTTATAATTTGTGAAAAATTCAAGGGGCACGGGATTCCTTTGATGGGGGGGGGGACCCGTGTAGAGACAGCTCCATGGCTGGTCTAGGACATGGTGGGGTCTTTGCTCATATTAGGATGGTTTTAGCTTTTGGCCCAGGCGCCCCATATTTTCTCAAACTTTTTTAGGGCATTTACAGCTCATATATGTCAGCTTGTATGGAGGGAGAGTGGAGTCAATTAAAGCTCTCCACTGTGCAACTGTAGGGGGCTCAGGCTGCTTCCATTTAGTTAGGATGACCTTTCTGGCATAGAAAATGAGTAGTATTTTGTGTGTTTGTGGCGACGGTGTCACAGATGCCTAGGAGGAGGATACGGGGGTCGAGTTCTTATGTTTAGGCTGCCTACAGAGTTGATGCTTTGGACCACCTCCCGCCAGAACTGTTGGCTAAGGGGGCAAGACCACACCACATGGAAGAATGTGCCCAGTTCAGGGGTGCACTTAGGGCACCTATCAGAGTGAGCTGGGTATATTCTTTTGGGGGGTGTAGGAATGCTCTATGAAGGAATTTTAGATTGGATGTATCTGTCCCCAGCTGATATCATTAGGAGAATATATTGTTGAATCCCTTCTTCCCAATCATCATCCACAAGAGAAGGTATATTCACCTTCCATTTGTGAAAGAGTTTGGTCCCTCTGCCATCATCGTCACAGGATATACGAAGGTACAAGGAGGAGAGGATGCGGTTGGCTCTGCTGGAGATAAGAAAACGCTCCACAACATGTGACTGCAGATGGATTTCAGTGGGGAATTGGGCTTGTATCGCATGTCGCAGTTAGCGAAGAACATTCTTGTTGGGAGTTGGAAGGTGTTTTTTTAGGTCTTCCTAAGAGAGAAGTCTACCCTCCGGCATGATTTTTTGCATAATTTTTATGTCATATCTAACCCAGACTGCTGGGTCCGGGATAGATAGGAGATGGTGTTGCCTAGGATTGCCCCAGAGCGGAGTATAAGAAGAGAGTGCGTTAGGCGGGTTAAGTTTAGCAGTAATTTTTTCCCATACACTGGTCGTGGTGCACATTGGAGTGGTCATTGCTCAGTGCTGAGTAGGACCCCAGGATGGCTGCCTCTAGGATAGCTGACGGGTTATGTCGTGATTGTGTGAACCATCATGTTTCTAAATACATACAGAATTTTGGGGAGAAATGTCATTTTAAGGAGATTGATCCTCCCCACCGGTGTCAGGGGTAGGTTTTCCAAGCCAGGTATCTACGTGTGAGTTATTGAAGGATCGAATACACATTATCTGTCAGATAGGAGGAGATATCTGTCTGTATTTCAATGTCTAAGTATCTAAATTTAGTAGCAGACGTTAGGGGTATGTGAGGTGGCGGTGTAAGAGGCGATTGGGATAGCAGGAAAAGTAGGGATTTGGTCCAGTTAATATGGACCCCCCCGAGGAGGACCCGTACAGGTCAATCACCCACAGGGCCACCTGAAGGGAGGTCAAGGCGTCCGGGAGATAGAGGAGGGCATCGTCCGCGTATAAGGAGATCATCTCCGTAAGCGTGCCCACCGCTATCCCCTCCGTCGCCGCAGAGGACCTAATTAGGAGGGCTAGTTGTTCGATGGCCAGAGCAAAAAGTCCCGTGGACAGCCCTGTCTAGTTCCTCTGTATAGATAGAAGGGGGATGAGAGGGTACCATTTGTTCTGACTCTAGCTGAGGGGTTTTTGTACATCAACTTTATTCATGAAATAAATTTAGGACCGAAGTTAAACTTCTCTAGGACTTGCCAAAGCAACTCCCACTCAACTGAGTCAAAAGCCTTTTCGGCATCTAAAGAGGCCACAACCCCCGAGACCCTGTGGCTACTGCATGGGATATGTTTGTGTACAGCCATCGTAAATTTATGTCCGTGCCTTTGCCTGGTATGAAGCCCATTTGGTCTCCATGAACCAGGGAAAGGATGACCGAGTTCAGACGGTTTGCCAAAATCTTGGTAATTATCTTGGCATCAACATTAAGAAGTGAGATTTGGCGGTAAGATGCACAGAGCTCAGGGTCCTTCTTCGGCTTAGGGATCACCACTATCACTGCCTCTGACATGGATAGTGGGAGGCAATGCTCCTCCAGCATAGGCAGTAGGAGTTCATGAAACTGGGGGGCAATGAGTTCACTAGTGGCCTTATAGAATTCTGCCGGTATTCCATCTGGGCCTGGGGTCTTTGCAGGTTGGAGTGAAGCAATTGCTAGCTGTACCTCTTAAAGGGTGATTGGGTCATCTAATCTAATATGCTCCTCCTCCGAGAGGGTAGGGAACTCTATCTGGGCCAGGAAGTCCTGCAAAGAGGCTGGTGTAAAGTCTGCTCTGGACATGTCCAGTTGTTCATAGTAGTGTGCAAATCTGGCATTGATTAATAGTGGGTCAGACTGTATGTGTCCCTGGTCATCCTTAATGTTAGCAATGTGAGCTATGGTGAAGCGTTCCCTAGCTAGCCACGCCAATAGTCTGCCTGAACTTTCCCCTTGTTCAAATATCCTCTGTGACAACAGGAGCTTCCGTGTTGCGGTAGTTCTTAGCACTGAGATTTCTTTATGTAGCGTTAGCATGGCTGCATATGTCCCTGCATTTTTGGTGATCACATAATTAGCTTCCAGAAATTGGGCCCGTCTCTCAGCTTCCTCCAATGCAAGCCTGTTCTTCCTAACCTTACTAATGAACGTACGGTTTTGTGTGTGTGTGTAGGCCTTATTGGTGTCCCATACCGTCGGTGGGGGGGGCGTTCCCCTGTTGTGTGACCAGTAGGTGCCCATCTACCCCACAATCTCAGGGGCAACATGCTCATCAGTTATCCAGAAACCCCAGAGCCACCATAGGCTAACGCCAGCCGGCGAGTCTGTGGTAAGTTGTGTAGTAGCAGGGGGGCGTGATCCGAAATACCACGGGGCAAGATTTTGACCTCCCGGGTGTGGGAGAGTAGGGGGCCACTGGCATTGAACAGATCTATCCTAGAGAAGGAGGCATATGTAGCCGAGTGACAGGTATTTTGCCTTTCCCTGGGGTTTGGTGACCTCCACACATCGCTGAGGCCATATTCATCTGTCCATCGGGACAGTGGGGAGTCAGAGGCCAAGTCAGGGTTAGGCTCATCTAAGCTAGGATTTGGGGGCATATTAAAGTCCCCCCACTAGCAGAATAGCAGCAGCTGGATATAGAGCCAATATTGGGGTTAGCTTATGGAGGATATTAAGGGAGGCCAGAGGGGGGTTGTATATCCCAACGATGACCATCTCAAGCCTGTCACACATTGTATGGAGAGCAACATAGCCCCCCTCTGAGTCTAAATGTAGATCTAGGAGAGTAAAAGGGAGAGACTTGTGGATCAGGACACTGACTCCTCTAGAATAGGTGGAATGGTAAGAGGAACCCACCCATGGCTTTTTAAGAGCCAGCGTCCTGCTCCCTGTTAACTGCGTCTCCTGCAATATGCAGATGTGGGGGCTGTATTTTTTTTATGTAGTTAAATACAAGGGATCGTTTTATCTCGGAGTTCAAACCACAAACGTTCCAAGACAGAACCTTAAGGGGAGTCATTCGCTTAAGTGGAAAAACATGGAGTATGAACATTTAATCCAGTACTGTCCCCAACCCCCCACCCTGCACCACCCCCCAAAACATTTTTTGACAACTGCCCATGGGGCACGTGAACAGTGGAGCACCAGAAAGTCACTGTCAGGTCACCTAGAGGCTGGGGGACAGATGCACACCGTTGGGATCAGGAGTGAACCGCAAGGTAGTGGACCCTACGGCTGACTGCTGCGGATTGAACCCTGGGAGGTTCAGGAAGCAGGTCTACTGGATCACTGACACAGATCCCACTGGGACCTAAAGCATAGATTCCCCAGGGCGCGGAGTCTAAGAGCCAGCGGGTGTTCACCAGAGCCTTTAATGGTAAGGATGGACTGTGCTGCAGTCTGGCTCCAGGTCGCGGCCCCCAGGGTCTCACAGCTCACGCTCACCGTAGACTACAGGAGAAGAGGAAGGAAGCAGCAGGCTGGAACAACAAGGAAAGTAAGGGACAAGCCAAGGTCGGGGCCACAAGCAGACAAGGACAACAGAGTACACGCCAAGGTTCAGGGTCACATTCAAACAGGGATGGTCGGGAACACGCCAAAAGGTCAGGGTCATGAGCAGACAGGAATAGTTAAGAACAGGCCAAAGTTGATAACAGGAATCAGATGTAGGAAACACAGCAAGTACACACAGAGGCCAACACACAATGGTTGATCAGCACTGCTGGCTTGCAGTGCACAGGTTAATATAGGGTTCCCTGATAGGGCCTGGGGTAGGGCCATGCTTAGAGGAGTGGTTACAAAAGCAGTCAGGTGAGGGTCAGCTGGTCTCTAGAGATGAACACATGGAAACAGGTATGCTGATCGACAAACTATTGCATAACCATGGCAGTCACAGTTTGTACTCAGAGTCCAGTTAATGGAAAAATAGGATAAACGATCCCTGCAGATCAATGGTTCGCCCAGAGTGTTCCGGGGGTAGTACCCTTAAACTAGTTGCCAACTTAAAACCGTACCCCCTTCTGTCAGTAATGCTTGTAGGTGCAGGGAGATCACTCCAACACAGTGCCATAAGTAGGCCCCCAAACAACAATGTCTCATACTCACAGTAGAAGCTCCTATAAAAAGTCAGGGCCGGTGATTAAGGCCGGGTGAACAGAGGAGCTGATAGGACAGTGCACAGGTCATGTTGTATTCAGTTGAGGGATGTCTGAGCATAACAAAAAGAGGGGGCCATAGTGCCATCAGGGTCCTCCTCTCGGGAGTGTCTCCAGCCATCGGAACACATCTTCAGGGGAGGTAAAGAAATGAACCATCTTCCCGTCCCGGACTCTCAATCGAGCAGGGAACAGCATGCTGTATTAAACCTTGCGATTGCAAAGGTCGAGTTTAACCTGATCAAAGGATCGCCACAGCTTTTTCGTGTCGACCGAATAGTCGGGGAATATCATAAGCTCCGCTCCCTCATGACGGAGTATTTCAATCTTCCTTGCTTCCCTCAGGACCAGATCGCGATCCCTGAAGTTCAGGAGTTTGAGAATAAAAGTACGTGGAGGAGCTCCCGGGACTCCCCGGGTAGCAGGCATCCTGTGTGCCCATTCCACTACAAAAAAGTAAGAATTGGGCTCTCGGGAGGAGGGTACGCAGCAGGTGTTTCGTGAATGCTGTGGAGTCATTGCCTTTCGCTCCCTCCGGCAGCCCCACTATACAGAGGTTATTTCTGTGATTCCGGTTTTTGGCATCCTCCACACGTGCCTGCAGAGTCTTCATCTAGGTCTGCAGCGTGCAGAGTAAGACTCCATGTGCCTGCAGTGTGTCCTCCGCCTCCCCCACGCGCCTCTCAGTCAGCCATGTGCGAAAACAGTCCATATCCCTTTTGATTAGGCTGATATCTAGTTGCATAGTCTCAATTTTCCCTGTGAGGGTAGTCTGGCAAGTAGTTATGGCCTGCATCAGAGCGTCAAAGTTAGTCTGCTCCCTCACCTCCAGATTAGTGTCCTCCATCTGGATCGCCATATTGACTGCTTAGGCGGGAGAAGGCCGTGCTGTGGGAGCTGTTTTAGGGGTGGTATATGTCTTGCAGGACGCTGTAGCAGTTCTCCCTTTGGACAAACCAGTCCAAAGCATAGTTTCCCCCATTTAGGTCAGGATTCAGGTAGTGGTCTGCAGGGAAAAGGATAGTAATCTGGACAAGGGCTCAGAGCTCTCTCAAGGCATGTCTTCTCCGGTGGCCGTCTTGGACACGCCCCCTTGTCAACAATTTTGACCCAATTTCCTGTGCCTTTGCAGCTCACACATCCCCAAAACATCAGCGATCCACCTCCGTGTTTCACAGTAGGGATGGTGGACCTTTCATCATAGGCCTTGACTCCTCTCCAAATATAGTGTTTATGGTTGTGGCCAAAAAGCTCAATTCTGGTCTCATCACTCCAAATGACTTTGTGCGGGAAGGTTTGAGGCTTGTCTCTGTGCTGTTTGGCTTATTGTAAGTGGGATACTTTGTGACATTTGCGTAGTAATGGCTTTCTTGTTCTACATGACCGTGGTTTGGTTTGCATAGAACCCCTCATTTTCCACTTCTTGATTAGAGTTTGAACAGTGCTGATTGGCATTCTCAATTCCTTGGATATCTTTTTATATCCCTTTCCTGTTTTTTACAATTCAACTACCTTTTCCCGCAGATCCTTTGACGAGTCTTTTGCTTTCCCCATGACTCAGAATCCAGAAACGTCAGTGCAGCACTGGATGAAAGATACAAGGGTCTGTCAGGAGTCCAGAAATGCATTGACCTTTTATACACACCCACACTAATTACAAGCAAACAGATCACAGGTGAGGAGGGTTCCCTTTAATAGCCATTCAAACCCCTTTGTGTCAACTTGTGTGCATGTTATCAGGCCAAAATCACCAGGGTATGTAAACTTTTGATCAGGGTCATTTGGGTAGTTTCTGTTGTCATTATGATCTAAAAAGAGTAAACAGTTAATTAATAATAAATGGCTTCAGCCAAACACTAACCATGAGTGAAAGAAACAATTTTGTGTTATCATTCATATTCTCTGAAAAATGGCCAAGAAATCATAAATTCTGCCAGGGTGTGTAAACTTATGAGCACAACTGTAAATGGACCGCCTGTCTGTTTAGACCCGATCCAAATCAATAAACAGAAAGGGAATGGTTCCCATTCAAGTTTTTTAGCAGGTAGGATCAGATGTCAACGGACACGTCTCTTGACACCTGCAGCTCCATAGAAGGCAATAGATGGTCCAATTGGGGGCACCAAAAAACCGACAGGCGGACCCGATCGGTCCGCCCATGAGAAAAGGGCTTTACTTGTCCAGCAGGTTGTGAGTTTAAATGTAAGCTTTCTGAGCTAAAAAAGGGGACTGCTACCCCATCCTTCCAGGCATGTCGCCCCACTGTGCGCTCTGCCTCCTCCCACTGAAAAATGTCAGAGAAAAGCCATTTCTCTGCTTCCGGTTTCCATTTTGCCTGCATACGTTGAAAAAAATATATTTCATAATAATTTAATATTGTAACAGGCAATATATTCCATTTCCATAATTGATGCAAAGTCCACCAGGTTCTGGTGCAGCTTAGTCTGAGAAACACCAAGTGTATATATACAGTTAGGTCCACATATATTTGGACACAGGCACAATTTTCATACTTTGGCTCTGTATGCCACCAGAATAAAATTAAAAAGAAACAACCCAAATTAATTTGAAGTGCAGACTTTCAAAGAATGCTTTTCCAGAACTGCTCTGGCTTTTTTTACATGTTTTTTGGCAAAGTCTACTCTGACTTTTCTATTCTTCAGGCTTATGAATGGTTTGCACCTTGTGGTGAACCCTCTGTATTTGCTTTTGTAAAATCTTCTCTTGATTGTAGACTTTGACAATGACACACCCACCTCTTAGAGAGGGTCCTTCACTTGTCTCCACCTCCTGGAGAGTGTCCTTCACTTGTCTCCACCTCCTGGAGAGTGTCCTTCACTTGTCTGGATGTTCTGAATGGGTTTTTCTTTACCATAGAGAGGATCCTGCCATCATCCACCACTATTGTCTTCCTTGGACGTCCAGGCCTTTTTATGCTGCTGAGCTCACCAGTACGTTCTTCTTTCCTCACAATGTACCAAGCTGCTGATTTGGCCACTCCTAATGTTGCTGCTATCTCTCTAATGGATTTGTTTAATTTTTGAAGCCTTGCAATGGCCTGTTTCACTTGCATGAACAGCTCCTTTGAATGCATAATGTAGGTTCACAGCAATAGAGTCCAAATGTAAATACCACACTTAGAATCAATTCCAGACCTTTTACCTGCTTAATTGATGAAGAAATACCAAAAGGAGTAGCCCACACCTGGCCATAAAACAGTTTATTAATTTGTCCAATTACTTTTGGTCTCTTAAAAAAGGGGATGGCTATTCTTAGGAGCTATAATTCTTAAACCCTTCCTCGGATTTGGATGTACATACCCTAAAATTAAACCTGAGAGTGTGACCTTTCAGCCCATATTCATTATATAACTATTTCTTGAATATGTTTTGGTAAATACCTGAATAATCTAAAATTATGCCTGTGTCCAAATACAAATTCACCCAACTGCAACTCAGTATTGTGTGAGGCAGATCAATATTTTTTTTTAACATAACATTTTCACGCTGGCAGTTGTTCAATGCAAGTAGTAAGCTGGGGGAGGGGTATATAAATAAACTTTCCTTTCATGGTGGGTTCAAGCCTTTACTGAAGATCGTGTCCTTTGTTTTCTTCTTAGATTACATGACCGTATCTGTGGATGACTGGACGGAGGATCATGTTCGATCATGGCTCCAGACCATACGCATAAAGGACGCGTATATTGATAAGTTATATGATGAAGAAGTAACCGGACCAGTTCTAAAAGAGATCAAAGATGACTTTCTTAAAACGATTGGAATGAAGCAAGGGCAGATTCAGCTGCTAATCCAAAAGAGAAATGAGCTGTTAAGAGATCAAAAACTAAGCAAAGATGACCCAGGGGCTGGAAATAATACATCCAGTTCACCACCCCTGAATGTCCCCGGCAGGGTAAGAGACTCAGATGACATTCAGCACTCAGGTAAAACAAAAGCTGAAGCTGCTTCCACAGAAGTTCAAAGTGCCACCCAACCAGAAGCAGTCCAGTCTTCTACTAATGATGAACTTCTACAACCCATGCAATCCTTGGCACTGGGGAACCAACCACTGGCTGAGAATCCACCAAATCCATCCAAACAGAATAAGAAATGCATACAACAATCAGAACCTATAACCACAGCTATTTTCCGACCATTTGATAAACAAGTTGAAGGTTTCAAATACCTTAAAAACCAGGTTCTTCCCCCAGAAACAGGAGTCGACGATCTCATTACACCTTGTCATGAATACAAGTCACTTCTTATTGCAGCAAATTTGGATCGAGTCAGACTACAGGCAAAATTTGCCTTTGAAGTTCTCCGATTTGCTTGTGCCTGCCTAAACATGCGTACGAATGGCACGATACATTTCGGTGTGATGGACAGTGTAGAAAAGACTTACAAACATGGGCAAATAGTTGGCATTCCTGTAAATGACCCAGACTGGTACATAGATGCCTTGGATTGTATTGAGAAGTGTTTCCCTAAAGTAACAAGTGATGCAGCAAGATATTGCATTCGCCCCCCAAAATTTATTGAGGTTGTCGACAGGGATTCAAATGAACAGAAATTTGTAGTGGAAGTTGACATTGTGCCTGATGCAAAGACGGTAAAAGGAAAAGTGTTTGAGGTGACTTTGCCAAAATTTAATGAAAAAACAAATAAAATGATTCAGGAAAAGAAAGCAATGTACCAAAGGATTGGTGCCAAGTCCGAACCTGTGGCAGAAGATGATAAGGTCGCATTTATTCAGGGACTCAAAAATGTTGATGAAATAAGAGAGAGAGCAGAATTGAACGTTAGCTGTGACACATCGGTAACCGAAGATTTAGGAAGAAAACTATCAGTTCTGTTGACTGATGGGAAAAAATACATAAACAACTCTCTCAGATACATACTGGTCACCAATGAATGCAGTGAGGCTCTTCTGCCTCATATCACATTTCTGACACGTTTAAACATTTTGTGTGTTTTTGACTTTGACCCAAATTCTGACAGCAATGGATTATGTGCTAAATATAAGGAGCACCACGCTGTAAACATTCATTCCTTAAAGAGCTATTCCAATGAAAGTGGGGTGAGCACAAGTGACCTCAAGAAAAAGCTTTCCCTCTTCAATCAAACTAGCTGGATATTTTGCAATGGAAGAAGCAACTACAGGGGGGAAGATGAGGCCTGCGATGAAAACACTTGGATTACAACAAAGAGGAAACTTCTAAAGAAAGCAGTTTCTTTTTTATGTGATGAAATTCTTCCAAAGGGGTACTTTATTGTCATCTTCTTGTTGTTCTCTCCCGTAGAAAAGCCCATTGTAAATACATTTCATGAATTCTACACAGAATTAAATGGGATGGAGTACGTACTATGCATTTCAGAAAGCAAAGACAATTACAAGATGTGGACCAGCCAGGCACAGGCTTCTTGTAAAATGGAGATCCTAGAGCAGAGAAGCATTGTGGGCATGAAGCTAAGTCATGTTGATGCAACAGTCCAAAGCCTTCTACCTTCATCATCTTCTCCTAGACAGTTAAGTGTTTCCACAAAGGGAGTGTGTATCCTTGCCAGACCAGATGAAGAGAAGATGCATTCACTGGAAGTGCTGTGTGAAAACCAATGTGACAATACAGGACTACAGACCCTGACCAAGGAGGAAATCGAGGAAATCGAGACTACCTTCTATCGAGGAGGAAAAGTCTGCTGGAAACACTTCTGGCTTGCAGAAAAGAATCTCTGTGAAAACCTTATTGAAAGAGAAGCCTGTAAGGAAGTTGAAACCATATTAAATAATATTGAGAAACGTGTCAGACTTCCTGTTGTCCGGATAAAAATTATTCACCAACCAGGCAGTGGTGGCAGCACGGTTGCACGGCAAATTCTTTGGAAAAAACGAAAAGAATTGCGATGTGCTGTAGTGAAGTCATCATTTCGTGTAATGACAGTATGTGAACATGCTGTAAATTTAAGACAATATGATGAAAAGGATATGAACCAATGTCTCCCTATCCTCCTCCTCATTGAAGACTGTGATGATGAGTACATTGATGACTTGAGGGATGAACTGATAAAAGTAATGGTGTCCAGGAAAGTTGTCCCTCTAAAACCATGCTTTATTCTGCTCAGCTGTAAAAGATCGAACGCCCCTGAAAATCTCTTAAGGTTTTCAATGCAGGAGACAGTCATCATCACCCACACACTGAGTGAAGAAGAGAAGACGAAATTCATAAGGAAAGTTGAAAAGCTTCAGAAGCAATTCTCACCAGAATCCATCATCATATTTATTCTAATGAGCCAAGAATTTGTTGAAGAATACGTGTCAAAATTTGTACATAACGTCATGCATAATGTTGACCACTCTTCAAATGTGACACGGCTAATGCGTTATGTAGCGCTTTTAAATTGCTACATTCAAAATTCCTACATATCCATATCACACTGCGAGGCCTTCCTAGGCCTTGAACCGCATACCTCAGAGTCAAGCTCTTTGAGGCAATACAACTTCAACAAATGCTTAAATGAACAAGCAAGGCTAATATTCATCGAACGGGTGGATCCCGCTACTTCTATTAACTGCATTCATATCATACATTCTCGGGTTGCGGAGGAAATCTTAAAACAGCTCCCTGAATATCCGCAAAGTCAAATAGCCACGGACCTCCTTCAGGAAAATGTCCTGTTCCAGCACAGATTTGGCAGAGATGAATTTCTTGGATTCGTTAAGGACTTGCTTTTCCGGCGGCGTAAAATAAGTAGGGGTGACGGTGTGGACTCCTATATGTCCCCTCTTATTGAACATGTTTGTAACGTTGAAAAACAACAAGAGAAAGCTATTAAACTTCTGGAAGAAGCCTATGATCGATTTGACAAACACCCTCTCCTAGCACAGCAGCTTGCGAGGTTGCATTACAAGTATGATAAATATGAAGAGGCCAAACATTGGGCTGAAATCGCTAAATCTCAGCTGCCGAAAGATTCATTTATTCTTGACACAGAAGGCCAAGTGTATAAAAAGTGGTTTTTTTCTTTATTAGAAAAGAGGAATAATGCCGAACCTCTAGATAGTGCTGAACCTCTAGATAAAGTGTCAGACTACCTTGAACGTGCAATAAAAGCTATGCAGTGTTTTCGTGCAGCACAAAAAGCCGCAAGAGCAGAAATGGACACGATGAACAATGCTGGATATACTGGAGAAGTTGAAGTCGGATGCCGTTTGCTGCACCTGTTATCCACACTTGAAATTTTTCCTCAAAACAAAAATGGTGAGAGCTACGAACTTGTACAGTACCTCTTGACGGACTATATTCCAGAAACCATCAAGAAACCATGGTCCAAATATCACAGCCATTTAAAAGGCCTGCACAAAAACATTTACAATGCTCTAGACTGGATAGCTGAAGAACTTAATTACTTTCAGACTGATAAACTGAATGAAGGGGAAGATAACAGTGAAGGGGAAGACCGAGTATACACCCATCGAAAATGGCTGATGAGAAAAATAGAAGCATTTGCCAAGTTTTTTAGTTACCAGCTATCAACTTCTGATACCGATACAGAGAATGCAATCAACAAACTAGTTCAAAAGATGAACATTTACAGACTGGGAGGTGGAAGCACTACAACAATCCTTTCCATACTATCCGATAACAAGGATAATAGGTCAAAAGGTAAACTTTCCGATATTGTAGATCTGTACAAGAAATGCAAAGAAAATGAAATACTGGATGATGGTGACCTAATCAACTACATCATGAGTCATATAGCTTTGGGTTGTGTAGACCTAAGCTCCCCTAAACTTCTCTCTTTTCCGGAGTTAAGACAACTGAGCAAGAAGTTTCAAACACAGAGGAAGTCTTTTCCACCAAGTGCCTACTTGCTGCTGTTGCTGCTCTACTGGCCTGATGAGATAATGGATAGAGAGCCAGATGATAAAAAGGATAGCATCCTAAACTATGCTCTTCAGACTGCCCGGAGACTACATGGAATCAGGATCAAAAATGTCTCAGTTCGGAAGAAAAGAAGCAACGTACTATTTTTCCTGGGACAAGGCTTTGGTCTTCAGAAATTTCTACACCGTAGCACCGTAGAAAAACACATGGAAGGACCGGTAAATGAATGGAGATTAAAGTGGGATGATGGAGAGGTGGGAAAGTTAGAAAGAGTGCAGAGACTGCTTAAAACTGTGCCAGGATTTACTGAAAATGGGAAGATTTATGCAGAAGGACACTGCAAAAAACAAAGATTTGAAATTATTCCTATAAACAATTCTTCAGTGCCGTATGGGAATGAGAATGTAACCTTCTACCTCGGCTTTACATATGCAGGGTTTGTGGCATACAATGTAAAAGTGCAGTAGCACAGCTGGAGTATGAGCCTCTGTAACCCTTTCCTGTATGCAGTACTTGTCAAATTAACCTTTATTATTATTATGTTAGGGTGTTCTCATTTTTTTCATGCTGTACATAGACTAATCTTAAAAGAAAAACTGGAGGATGCAATTGTTGACCTTCTATAAATCACCCACTGGCTTCAATACTTTCCAAGCCACCTACCTGGAAATGTGGAGAATAGAAGACTAAAATCAGATATGCTTATGTGCAAACTTCTTCCAAGGCAGTGACTGAAAAGTGTCAGCGTGACAGCCAGGTATCTAACATTTTCACAAGGATGAGTAACAGCGGCCTCCATGTTTTCTCACGGTAGGCAGACAATTGCCCGTTTCTTGATTAAACCATTTTCAGATTATAACTCCATTATATTATTATTGCAATAAACTCTGATGTTATTTCCATGAGTAATGACTCTGACGTGTGCTTGTGTTTTGGACCAAGTCTTTATTGGAAAAAGCAGGAGCACTCAGTGATTGGTTTTACCCACTACACCTTACACCTGTACACCCCCCCCATGAATCAGAGCAATTTTTATCTAGCATAATGTAGTTTCCTTCGGTTTCCACAAGTGGTTTCTGGCATAGGGGAGGTGAGGTTGTAGACAAGGCAAGCCATTGGGAACCTGAATGGGTTTCATCTCTGAACTCAAAGGCAGGCAATTCTGAAGGATGTTTTAAAGAGAAAGCATGGTTGCCGTTTTGTACGAAAAGCTGAAAGGGGTGTCCCCATTTATAGGACAGTCCTCGGGATCCAAGCCCACCTAGCAGAGGCTTTAGGGACCACCACATTTGCAGGGTTCTTTTGGAAACATTTGGGCACAATCAAAAATCAGTGGGTCCCTTATGCCAAACTCTTTGCAGATTGCCCTCCTTCAAGGTATTAATGTGTAGGTAACACAACACATCTTGAGGTCAGTCAGGGGATCTGGGACCCAGAACTCTGTGGACCCTGTTGATCGTTACATCTGTCTGATGTGGCTGGACTAGATAGCTATTAAAAATTGCAGTGACCGTAGAGTGGAGTTCAGCCTGGGAAATGACCTCCACAATGCCTCTGAGCCTTATGTTTTGACAATGGCTACGATTTTACAGGTCCTCAATTAGGAGATGTAGTTTTGCCACCTGGTGTTGTAATATGTTCACCGATTTATGTGGGACATTATATTATTATATGTATGTACACATACAGTCAATATTAACCAGGCCAGAATTCAGTTGACAATGGTCGATTTGTCCAAGCCAACTCAGTTTTAATATAACAGCTGAAGACCCTTTGATGTGTTAGTCTTATGCAAGTCTACCTAGGGGTGTGAGGTATGGGCTGTTAACCTAATTGAACATTTCAAAGGGTACATTGTTTAAAGGACCATAGAAGTAGTATTTATTGATGGTAATTAGACTTGAGGGAGGTAACAATGGGATCAAGGAGTGTTTTGGGTTGGCCTAGCGGAGGCTCCCTCCTGGGGGGCTAATCTATCAGGGGGACTTGTTGATATTAATATGCAAGAATACAGATTAGGAATGTAGGTATTCCAAGGGCTCAAAAGGGTGTTCAGGTGGTATCTGTTAATCTAATTACACATATCTAAGGGGACTTATTGATGTTGATGTGCGGGAGTGCAAATTGGGGCGGTTTATGACTACAGCTGTTCACGGCTGGGGGTTGTTGTCTGTCTGAAAGACTGAAGCAAATAAAAGTCCTAAATTGAAACGGCCAATCAAATTGCTCAGCCATTCAGCGTCTAGTGAATATAACACGGCATTCAGTCTATAGTTTTTAGTTAGGCTTGTTTGTGTGTGAACAGACAGACCTAGGAACATGGGACTCTGAATTGTATCTACTCTGCTGGATATTTTTGTCATCTGTGGACTTTGTTCTGTGTTGGAAGTCAATAAAGTGCATCTCTCTGGAAGAATTGGGTTGCTGCGGAAGAGTACTTACTAATTAATTATCATACCCACGATACTATTACACATACATATATATCACTACACCTGGGAGCTAAGGTTTTCCTGCGTGACCTCACAGACTACTTTTTTCAGATCAGTAGTGTCCTCTATGGAAACAGTCAGCTTATTATCGACAGTTAGCATTTCTTGTTTCAGTAAAAGCAGCTCACCTTGGATAGCTGTTTCTAGTCTGCTTACTCGTAGCTCAGTCAGCTTTAGTAGGCATGGTATGAAGAAATGACCACAGTGCTTTTCCCCCTAGGGTTGCTGATGCTAACCAATTAGTATCTGGTAGCCAACAACAAAAACCTGAGAATGCCCAGGAAAAAACTCCAAGCCTACTTACCACCAGCTCGCAGACAACCAATTAACCTGTCTAACAGTATGCCCTAAAAACAGGGGTTCAGTCCGCACGCATTTACAAACGCATGCGTAAGCCACAGGGCAGGTGGACTGAAGGGAGCCCACCCCTTCTTAAAGGTACAGGACACACCAAACACCCAGCAAATAGCACAATGGCTGCAAAGGTGCTGGTGCGTTGCTGGACCAATACAGTATCTGGTAGAACCAGTGGAGCTGAACTTACTGTGGGTTGCAAGCAGTTAGGGAGGAGAAGAGTTTTGCCATGTGTCTCTTGTGGCAATGCAGCAGCTGGTGGAGGAGAGCTGACATTGCTGTTTTTGTCCTCAGGTACGGGAGCCTGCTCATTCCCCCCATAGCTGGTGTCCAGAGACAGTGTAAGGGAGCGCGGGTGGTAGGGGGACAAATTGCTGGGTGGTGAGAATGTTATGATTGTCAGCTTCTCTCTCTGGCTCCAGCAGTGCTGAGTGTTGTGTCTGCGGGGCAGGGAGCCCACCAGTCTCAGTTCCCATTGCCAGTACCATCTTGCCAACTTCTGGTGTGGAGGCTGCCGGCAGTGTTTGCTTTAGGAATCTATCCTTGGTGGCTGGAGATTAGGATAGCTTCTCTACCTTCTTCTGGATAGTCATCCCTTAGCAGGGGAGAGAATGAGGCGGTAAAAGATCGCTGTATGACTGTAAATCAGATGGCAGCTTTACTCCACCATGCCAAGACCACCCCAGAGCAAATCTCATACTTCTGCTATGAACCTCTTTATTTGGCAACAACTTTACCAATACTTAAGATATCAAAAGTGAAAAATTATTTTCTTAAGGACAAACAAGACTTTCTTTTTGTGATATTTTCCTGTAAAAAAGGATCTTTTTTTATGCGATCCTAAAATAAAAAAAAAACCCACAAAACTAAAAACAGCACAAAACCAGAGTTTGAGGGAGCACTCACACTTTGTTTTTTTGTAGAAATTTATTGCCATATTGATGTTGGACATGTCTCAAAAATAGATTATTACCCGTTTCAAGATAGTAACAAATCAGACGTTATCTTACAATATGTAACATAAAAGACACGTTATAAAAGCTTCCAACAGGAGAAAGAAACCAAACAGAATACTATGCTGTCATATTTA
Source organism: Lithobates clamitans (assembly GCA_037952925.1). Lineage (NCBI taxonomy): Eukaryota > Metazoa > Chordata > Amphibia > Anura > Ranidae > Lithobates > Lithobates clamitans. The sequence continues at coordinate 115,505 of JBBGZY010000989.1, read as the reverse complement.
CATATAGCACTTACTTTCTATCTGAAACTATATAGAACAATTACTGTATTCGACTGTAAAAAGACAAAAGATACGGGAGTGAATTAATGCCGGCTTTATTCCCTAAACCATTCATATGCCCACTGCTCTGTTTTAAACATTCCCCATATATATTTGAAAACTATACGGTTCACCATCTGCATGCACTTCTAACTGGCCCAGGGCATGGTTCATCTCTTTGGGCCGGTTCATTTGTGTAGAGCGAGTGCCTCTGAACCACACCTGGGACCACTTGGAAGAGCAGTTCACTTGTGGTCTGGTGCGGTTTGCTTTAGGGTGAGTGCTAACTGAGCCGGAGCACAGAAGTCTCCACAGAGGACAATCTACTCATGGTCTGGTCAGCAGAAGGGTAATCCCAGGAACACTTCCTTATAGTCCAGCGTGAGTGTAGAACAGCGGGGGAGGGGGAAGAATCAAACTTGGGTGCAGCCCAGTTTAACAAGCCTCAGTGTGAGTGCACCCTCAAACATTTGCTTAGGCCTCGAACGTACCATGGGCTCTCCCAATCATATAGATTACCATCTCATCCACTGGACAATTACCTACCTCTGTATTTCCCTAAATGGGAAAAAGACCAGGGTACTATTATCACAGAACAGCAAATTGATTGGATTCTGCAGATGACCCACGGTGATTCCAACTCCAGTAAGATTCAGAATACGGGCATTAAAAACTTTTCACATTAGTTCTAAAGACCCCAAATTACATAAATACTGAAAAATTCTCACTAACCAATGCTCACCAGATCTCCTGATGATGGTGGGGATGGGTTTTGCTGCAGGTTAGTACCAGGTCGAGACTTCATGTCATGAACAGGTGTGACCAGATTGTGTGGACTGCAAAGAGGAAACCAAAACACATGTAAAGTGAATAAGAATAATGTTTATTTAAGATAAGTGAAATAAGTAAGTAAACACCCCAAATACAAATAGTGCTCAACCAGCCAACAGCAACCCACAGATAACAGATAATATATACAGCCAAAGGGAAGTACCGAAATCAAACACGTAAGCCAGGCCAGGGTCATACACAGGGGGATCAGCAACTGAACAAGGGCAGGATAGGAGAGGGAGATAATGGATGGGAAATGGCTACAAGGGAATAGGAACACAGGAGGGACAGGATCAGGATGGAATCGGGTACAGGCTCAGGTTCAGATACAGGTACAAGTACAGGTCACAGGTCAGGGCGCAAGGAAGAAAGATACCAAGGCAAGCATGTGAGGGCTTGCCAGGTATTTATAAGGCTGCAGTAATTGACCTCACGTTACACCTGAGCGCAGAGGGTGCTGTCTGCTCCACACTGCCAAAGTACACCCGCTGGTGGACACCGGTACTACGGCCCAAGGATGCAACAGTGCCACCAGCAGGTGAGTCCTCTTATTACAGGTCCTAGGTGTTGGAGGACACCTGCTGGTGGACACTGGTACTGCGATCCAAGAGACCGATAGCGTCACCAACGGGTAAACCTTTTCATGACAGTACCCCCCTCAAAGGAGCGGCCTCCGGACGCTCCAAATAGATGAAATTGTCCAAAGTTTATGGCCTCAAACCGAACAACAGATAAGGGCACATCAGGATGGGCATCAAGGTACTTCAGGCTGGGCATCAGGCACTTTAGACTGGGCAGCAGATACATCAGAGCAGACAGCGGGCACATCAGAGCAGACAGCGGGCACATGTCAGGGAAAATTTAAGCTTCTCCCTATAAGCATATAACTTCTTTGCGCTTAAAAGCACAAAAAGCTCTCTTATATAATGCCGGGAAAGCGTGCCTTTCTTTCTCTCCAAGTAACACAAACAGACGTTGGTATCACCTCAAGCTCAGTGCAAATCCTGAACAAGGAGCCAAGTGGCTTTTATTTATACTAAACACATGGATAACAAAAGAGGCTGCTGACTGATGAAGTCACGTGGTCCGTGACGTCACGCGTAGGGACGGGACAGGCACCTTCCACTGACAGAAGCATACGAGCTCGCCGCTCGTTGGATGCTTGCGCTTTCTGTAGTATACTGTGCGAGTACCTTTTACACTTTGAATAAAGTGTGTTTTGGTTTAAAAATTACTACACTATATGGCATCCCCTTCCTTTCTTGGCCGCCCTGCCCCCTGAGGGTCCAAGATATACGGAGATCTAGTCCAGGATCCAGGACCGACCCCCATAGGAGCTGATACGATCGGTGTCTGATTCATGCTGTAACCTCAGTTTTTTTGAGGTAAGGGGCCACTGCTTATTAGTGTTGGACTGCTGCATGAAGAGGATCTAATTTTTGGTTTATGCACTTCACATCTCCCACTTACTAGAGCGATTGGTCTATGAAGAAAGTTTGCTGCTCGCACTGATTCACTGAATGGCACTTTAAGGACTGATGAGCTATTGAAGATATTTATTTATTGCACAAGTCACTTTGTTTAGGACTGCATATATGTTTTTATGTCTTTTGCTTTTTGAGCACTGATGTGTTTCCACTGGACACTTTAGTACGCTCCGAGATCTTCTCTGACGTACAGTTTAACACTATATTTCTTTTAATGCCTTTTGCTACATATTTGGGTCATTTATCTTTTGGATTTTATACACAATTGATTGACACTGCATGCTTCGTATTGTTTATGATGATAATATTGCATTTCATTTATGTGCACCAGTTTAGGTAGATTGATTTACCAATTTCTGTGAGAAGATATACCCCATTTCTGTTTCAGACCTCACGGTTCCTTTTATTACTGTATTCACTGGTAGCAAACCTCACTTTTTTTTGGGGCTAGTTTTATACACACGTACACTAGGAGCGGTAGAACACGTCTGTTATTTACCTATTTATTCATTCTTTGGATTAGCGCAGCACCATCCTCACTATTTAATCTATGCAACAGTGCCACCAGCAGTTGAGTCCTCTTATTACAGGTCCTAGGTGTTGGAAGACGCCCGCTGGTGGACACTGGTACTGCGATCCAAGAGAGACTGATAGCGCCACCAACAGGTAAACCTTTTCATGATACTTCAGGATCTCCTCACCATGAGGTGAGCATACCAGGGTCCAGTAGCAGATAGAAGGTTGGGATCAAGCAGAAGTGTAGTCAACAAAAAAAAGCCAAAAAGGTCAATAACAAGTGGTTGCAAGATGGGATCAAGCAGAAGTGTACTCGAGAAACAAGCCAAAAGGTCGGTAACGAGTGGTAGCGAAGATATGGATGGAGCACAATCTGGTAAGCAGGAAGTGCAAAGGCGTGGCTTAAATAGGAAGAGTATGGGAGAAGCAAAGAGTTCAAGGTTCACTAGAAAACAAGGTACAAGACAAGGTCGTCCAAGAAATCGGAAAAGGATCTTAGCATCTCAGGTGGCTCAGTACAGAGATCTACAGCCAGATACTGCAGTTTTAGAGCTGGACTCTGTCACATATCTTCTGGCCCTGCCCAAATATGCAGGGCTACTGGGATCAGAGCAAGACCATCATTTCTCAACTGATGTCCAAAAACAATTTCAACCCGGCAGCATTCCTTGTACACGTGATACCCCTGCCCATAAAAAAAAATTATAAATGAAAGTAGCCACATAATGAAGTCCTGCTAGATAACTCCAGGCCTGCCCCTTTTTCAGGTATAGTGATGTAAAACATTAAAGCGATTCTAAAGGTTGAAGGTTTTCTTTACCTTCATGCATTATATGCATGAAGGTAAAAAACCTTCAGTGTGCAGCTCCCCCCCCCCACGCAGCCCCCCAATACTTACCTGAGCCCAATCCCAATCCAGTGATGTGCAAGAAAGCAGCTGCTCTCCTGGGTCTCTCTCACCTCATTGACTCACACAGCAACGGGAGCCATTGGCCAATGAGGAGAGAGGCAGATAGCCATGAGGAAAGAGGACAATGAGGTGGCACATTTAGCACCTTTCGGGGGGGGGGGAAATCGGGTACCTGTTTTTGACAGGTACTCGTCCCCACTTCCAGGAGATCACGCCGCAGTGAGATCACGCATAAGTTCGCCCCCCCTCCTCCCTCCCCCGCTGCTGGGCCATTCAGGAAACCTAGTACGCTTCGTGAATGTGGAGTAGGGAACCGGCTGTGACTTTGGACTTGGTAAAAACACAGAGGACCAACACCAGCAGATGACACGGCTCCCCAAGTCATCACCGACTGTGGAAACTTCACACTGGACCTCATGCAACTTGGATTCTGTGCCTCTCCACTCCTCCTCCAGACTCTGGGAGCGCGATTTCCAAATGAAATGCAACACTTTTCCACAGTCCGTAATGATTTGGGGAGCCGTGTCATCTGCTGGTGTTGGTCCTCTGTGTGTTTTATTAAGACCAAAGTCAGCGAAGCCCTCTAGCAGGAAATTCCAGAGCACTTCATGCTTCCCTCTGCTGACCAGATTTATGGAGATGCTGATTACATTTTCCAGCAGGACTTGGCACCTCCCACACTGCCAGATCAACCAATACCTGGTCACAGGATCACGGGATCACTGTGCTTGATTGGCCAGCAAACTTGCCTGACGTAAACCCCATAGAGAGTCTGTGGGGGAAGATGAGAGGCACCAGACCCAACAATGCCGATGAGATGAAGGCCGCTATCAAAGCAACCTGACCTTCCATAACACCCCAGCAGTGTCCCAGGCTGATCCCCTCCATGCCACGCCGCATTGATGCCACAGACTGATCTCCTCCATGCCACGCCGCATTAATGCCGTAATTCATGCAATAGGAGACCCGGCCAAATATTGAGTGCCTCCTATACTGTACATGGACAGACTTCTCACTAAGACAACATTTCTGGACTAAATATTCTTTTTTTAATTGGTCTTATATAATATTCTAATTTTCTGAGATACTGAATTTTGGGGTGTCACTCGCTTTAAGCCATAATCAAAATTTTACGAAAAAAATTCTTGAAATATATCACTCTGTATGTAACCCATCTATATAAAATATACGACTAACTTTTTTAATTGAATTGCTTAAATAAATTACCTTTTTGATATTCTAATTTTATGAGATGCTCCTGTAGATATCTAGGGAGAGAAGAAAGCCAGGGATTTTATGTTGGTAAAGGAGATGAATAAGATTACTACTAAAGGAGGACTACTCTTGCATCGGTACTAATTGATGCAAGAGATTTTCCCTAGGGCCCCCCGGAGGGACACCAACAAATGGTTCCCAGGCTCAAGGGGCGGACATGTGGAAAGGAGAAATGGACAGGCAGTAACATGAGCAAAAGAGAGGATGTGAGGAAAGGACAGAGAGGAAGGAAAAAAAAAAAAAAGTGGGGGAGGGGGGGCAGGAAGAGGAGGGAGACAAACACAGACAGGCAAATTGATAGAAATCCATATGTAATCTAAGAATCTTGTGAGCGACCACTAATGGCTTTACTTTTCTGGTGCCTCCATGGCAGCATACCTGTGATAGAGCTCCGCCTCTTCTCCGCCTTCAGGACTAGTGAATAGCTTCTTGGGCAGCGAGGGAAAATGTTTCTTTGGAGACACTATGCAGGGCCGCCACTTGGTCTTCTCAACACGCGTTCCTTAAACATTATCGTGTTGATCCCGGAGCTCTTACCACTGTAGAGTTTGGGAGAAGAGCTGCTAAATTCCTAGTAAATATAAAAGTTGAACCTCTATTGAGTTAATAAATAACAAATATTTGGACATTTTACATTTCTTTTTTTTTTTTGTGAAGTGGTGAAAACTGAAGGCAAAACTGTAAATAGAAAACAAGTTATTCAAAAAATCCAGGTTACAATTTTTCACTTACAGCTTTCAGAATTTGCGGGAGGGGAAGGAGGGATGCCGCCGGAGCAGGGATGGATAGGGGCTGCGGGGGCCAGTACGAGGGGCACATCTGGAACCCCCCCCAAGCCCCATGCAGCACCTGAAGCCAGCGGCAGAGGAGGGATGCCGGCTTATGATGGTAGCTGCAGGGGATCGAATTTGTGGGAGGGGGGGTGGTGGTGGACGGATCGGCTGGAGGGGGCTACTCAGTGCTGGGGGGGGGGGGGGGGGGAAAGGGGTGAAGGGGATAGGAAAGGAGAGTGGGGGGGGGGGGAGTAGTTTTAGGTGGAAGGAAGCGGCGGGGGTGGAGAGGCTGGGGACAGGGAAGCAGCGGCATGGAGGGGGGGCGGTCACATTTAGTGTTAGTAACTCTGATCAGTGGGTTGTAATTTGCAGAGTCCGCTGAACAATTCTGATCTGGTCATTGGAGTGACCATGAGCTTATAGGAGAGGGAGAAAAGAGACTTGGCCACCTGGGGGCGGTGTTGTAGGTCCACAAGATGTACGGACCTGGCAGTGAACGGGTTAAAAAGTATTTATTAAAACAAAAGCCCTTTTGTCAGGGTACTCACATGGTACAGGTGCTTCAGTGCCCCTCTCTTAAGCAAGCAAAAAAAAATGTGAGAGCACAGGGCAAGGCCCAGCCCCTCGCCCTCCCAAACAGCATATTCAGGCATACGCCTGGGAGCTGTGTGGTGGGTCAGGCTTCACTGTCAAGGAGAGGACTGGCCAACGGGGCAGAAGAGGCAGAACTGGAAAAAAACCTGGAGAGAGATAGAGAGGAGAGATAGAGATAGAGAAGGGAGGGGGGGGGGTGAGAGGGAAGGACCGGGGGGGGGGGGGGGGATGAGAAAAGGAATGAGAATGTAATGGAAGCCGGTCCTGTGCCCCACTGCAGTAGCAAAATAGTCAACAACATATGTGATAAAACGAGCATAGACCAACGAGGAGCGTCACATCAGCCCAAACCCCGAGGGGTGGCAGTGTAAAACTGTATGCAAACAAGACAAATAGTTTGTAGCAAGAGATATACAAATAAACCGCCCCTGAATCTCTCTTACTCCACTGCGCCAAAGAAAAGTGCAAAGCTGTATAAAAGATGTGTAAATGAATACAAAATGTGTACATACACAGTGTACAGTGATAAAAGCTGCCACATAAATATGTAAACTGATCAGAATCCCAAAACTATACCTCTCACATGTGTACAGATAGAGATAGCGGCGCTAATATAAATTGTGTACAATAATGGGTCAGAGCAGCAGAATGCCGATCACCCTCTACTTATATATAAAAATAATAATAATAATAATAATAATGACATGAAAAATATTAAATTGTATCATGAAAAGAAATTTCTTTAACACCCAGTGAAAAGTGTCACTATAAATAACAAATTACAAGAAATGAATGATCAAGTTCAACAATTGTTTTTCAATTTTCTTGTGTAAAAAATCTTCTACTCCTTCTACCACACCACCGTGATAGTGACACCACTCCCTCTGAAGAGCGCACTCACCAGATTGTATCGCCTCCCACTCTCGTGTTCGGCAAAACAGCCATTGAACCACACCTGGGTTGGATGTGATGAACCGTGACTCCAATCAAGCCGGCTCCATATGTGACAAAATGAATAAAGTGCTCCACATAGCGTGAGAACATTCTGACAGATTTATTACACTCACTTCAATGGTTACACTCACTTCTAAACTGAAACATAAAAGCCTTTAAAAAAAATCCACAGCAAGCGACAGGATCAGCGATCCAACAGTGCACCGCGGTCACAGCGCACCTGAAGTGTGATCTGGTGTATCTCTCACCCAACCTTCTAAGGCCCCGCCATCCGATTGGTGTAATCCTCCTCAGACAGCGGCATCTAATGTCAGTGCGATGGAATGCCGTGTAACCACGCCCCAGACATGTTTCGTCAAAGACTTCTTCAAATGGGATTGGCTACACGGATGGTTATGTGGCAGCTTTTATCACTGTACACTGTGTATGTACACATTTTGTATTCATTTACACATCTTTTATACAGCTTTGCACTTTTCTTTGGCACAGTGGAGTAAGAGAGATTCAGGGGCGGTTTATTTGTATATCTCTTGCTACAAACTATTTGTCTTGTTTGCATACAGTTTTACACTGCCACCCCTCGGGGTTTGGGCTGATGTGACGCTCCTCGTTGGTCTATGCTCGTTTTATCACATATGTTGTTGACTATTTTGCTACTGCAGTGGGGCACAGGACCGGCTTCCATTACATTCTCATTCCTTTTCTCATCCCCCCCCCCCCCCCGGTCCTTCCCTCTCACCCCCCCCTCCCTTCTCTATCTCTCCTCTCTATCTCTCTCCAGGTTTTTTTCCAGTTCTGCCTCTTCTGCCCCGTTGGCCAGTCCTCTCCTTGACAGTGAAGCCTGACCCACCACACAGCTCCCAGGCGTATGCCTGAATATGCTGTTTGGGAGGGCGAGGGGCTGGAGCACTTTATTCATTGTTTCACATATGGAGCCGGCTTGATTGGAGTCACGGTTCATCACATCCAACCCAGGTGTGGTTCAATGGCTGTTTTGCTGAACACGAGAGTGGGAGGCGATACAATCTGGTGAGTGCGCTCTTCAGAGGGAGTGGTGTCACTATCACGGTGGTGTGGTGGAAGACTAGAAGATTTTTTACACAAGAAAATTGAAAAACAATTGTTGAACTTGATCATTCATTTCTTGTAATTTATTATCTATAGTGACACTTTTCACTGGGTGTTAAAGAAATTTCTTTTCATGATAAAATTTATATTTTTCATGACACTATTATTATTATTTTTATATATAAGTAGAGGGTCATCGGCATTATGCTGCTCTGACCCATTATTGTACACAATTTATATTAGCGCCGCTATCTCTATCTGTACACATGTGAGAGGTATAGTTTTGGGATTCTGATCAGTAAACAAGACAAATAAACTTGAAATCCCATCATATGGAAAAGATAGCAAAAAAAAAAAAAAAAAAGAAGGAGGGGGGACCCATGGAGGCAAAAGTCACTGTTCACAGAAGGGACATCCAGGTCCTAGGTGGGGTTCATCAGGCAGAAGTCCCTCAGGGCACTACCAGGGCGCAGTGAGCAAAAGGGTTCAAAAAACATGAGCAACAGGCCCAAACTCAAAAAGTGGGTAATCACAGGCAATGAGAGGTAAACCGTCTGGGAAGCCGGAATTCACAGAGGCAACCGTCGGTCACAGGAGGGCAGAGCCCAATGCTGGGGAAGTCCAGGAACACAGGTACAGCATGATGATCAGCCGGGATGGGAGTGTGGAGGGCCGATCCTGAAGGGGAGCGAGGGGAGGATCTCTTGCGGCCCGATGCAGACTCCCATAGGCGGCCAAGTTGTTTGATGGCAGGTTGTGAGCCTGAGGACCGTGGCGATCCCGAGGCAGCTCCCCCAGAAGAGATGAGGTGCAGAGACTCTAGATTGTGCTTCCTCCGGAGTAGTGAATGAATAGCTATGGCCCTGGTAGTCAAAGAATAGCCAAAACAGAAACCCCAGGTGTATTTGATGCGGCGGTTCAGCAGAACAGAGGTGAACAGCTTCATCCGGTGGTGTTTTTGGAGGATTATCTGAGACAGATCTGAAAAGATTTGATAAAGGTAGTCTTGGAAGCACAGATCTGATCTCCATCAGGAGCCATTCCTTGGTGCAGTAATAGGTGAATTTGATGATATCCCTGGGGGGGCCTCTGACCTCTTTGGCCCCGAAGCCCTATGTATATGATCAAATTTGAGACGGTTTATGGGGATAGCAGGAACCAGTTCTTGGAACGGCATCATAGCCATGGAGGCGAGGTTGGTAATGTTTTCAGGGATGCCTCTGAGGCGCAAATTTCCCTGGTGGGAACGGTTCTTAAAGTCGTCAAGCTGGAGCTCAGTTACCGCCAATTCTTTCTTCAGGTTGAGCAGGTCCTGCTCATGATTTTCTATGATGGTGACTGCAGCATCCATCTTGTCCTCCAGATCACTGGTGCGGCCCCCCAGCTCCCTGATTTTCTTAGTCAGTTTAGTAGTTGCAGCTGAGAGCTCCCTCCGCAGCATGGCTTTAAAGCGAGATAAGAGCTCGGCATCCCGCAGGGCTGGAGGAGGGGTCCGGCGATGCTGTCAGCACTCGAGGAGGGGTCCGGATCCCCGGACAGCAGCAGCGGTGACAGCTCCAGATTCGAGGCCTTGAGGAGGGGGGGGGGGAACCTCACCATCTGGGTCTGAAAATTTTAAGGCAGGAAGCGCAAGTGGTGCCCGTTCTTTTCCCCATCCATGAAGGAGCATACAAGGGAGCGAGGGAGAAGCAGCAAGACCAGGAGAAGCTCCATAGGAGGCTGATGTGTAAGGAGCGGGATCACCGAGCGGTCATCCTGGATCGCTGCTCAAAGCAGCTCTCTATTTTTCAGCACTGTGCCGAAAATCAGAGCCCCTAGGGGCAAATCTGCTGACATTCTAAAGATTTACTGCTCCTCAGGGGCTCTGGGCTTCAGCAAAATGGCCACCCCCCGCATGGAGAAACAGACTAGATGCTGGAGGCAATTTACAGCACACACTGATTGTGAATGTATGTTCCTTGCTAAAGAACATTATTTTTTATCAGGTTGTTATGGGGTAAGTTCTATGGCTGCATATACTGAGTGCAACCAAGATGTGTATCCCACTAGATCGGCCTTTGGCTTTTTAAAGTTAATACAAATAGATTCATGCAGGAATTGTTCTGCAAAACATGGATTGGGGACACTTCTCTGCAGAATACCGCCCACTTTTCAATAATTCGTAGGCGTTCACATTGCCGGTCCCTCTATTAATTAGGGCACTTTCACACCGAGGCGCTGGCTGCACATTAGCAGCGCTTTACTGTCGTCTTAGCAAAGATTTTCGGGCGCTTTCGGGGAGCGCTTGTAACCCCCCGCTAGCGGCCGAAAAAGGGTTAAAAGCACCCGCAAAGCGCCGCTGTCGAATCGCTTTGTAGGCGCTTCGGCACCGCTGGCCATTGATTTCAATGGTAGGGGCGATTTAGGAGCGCTACATACACCGCTCTGGCACCGCCCCAAAGATGCTGCTTGCTGGACTTTTTTTTCCTATCCTGCAAGCGCAGCGCTCCGGTGTGGAAGGACTCGGGGCTCTCACACTGGGGCTGCAGAAGACGCAGTTTGCAGGCCCTTTTCAGGCGCCATTTTTAGCGCAAAATTGCCTGTAAAACGCCTGTGTGAAAGTGGCCTCACCGCTGTAAATTTTCATGTGCCTGCTCGGTAATGTTTGTGATTTAGCAGAAACTGACCCTCCCCTTCCCTCTCCATCATTAGACACGGCTTCCTTCTACTCATGTTTACCTTCCCCCTCCCTCATTAGACACGGCTTCCTTCTACTCATGTTTCCCTTCCCCCTCCCTCATTAGACACGGCTTCCTTCTACTCATGTTTCCCTTCCCCCTCCCTCATTAGACACGGCTTCCTTCTACTCATGTTTCCCTTCCCCCTCCCTCATTAGACACGGCTTCCTTCTCCTCATGTTTCCCTTCCCCCTCCCTCATTAGACACGGCTTCCTTCTCCTCATGTTTCCCTTCCCCCTCCTTCATTAGACACGGCTTCCTTCTACTCATGTTTCCCTTCCCCCTCCCTCATTAGACACGGCTTCCTTCTACTCATGTTTCCCTTCCCTCTCCATCATTAGACACGGCTTCCTTCTACTCATGTTTCCCTTCCCCCTCCCTCATTAGACACGGCTTCCTTCTACTCATGTTTCCCTTCCCCCTCCCTCATTAGACACGGCTTCCTTCTACTCATGTTTCCCTTCCCCCTCCCTCATTAGACACGGCTTCCTTCTACTCATGTTTCCCTTCCCCCTCCCTTAGACACGGCTTCCTTCTACTCATGTTTCCCTTCCCCCTCCCTCATTAGACACGGCTTCCTTCTCCTCATGTTTCCCTTCCCCCTCCCTCATTAGACACGGCTTCCTTCTACTCATGTTTCCCTTCCCCCTCCCTCATTAGACACGGCTTCCTTCTACTCATGTTTCCCTTCCCCCTCCCTCATTAGACACGGCTTCCTTCTCCTCATGTTTCCCTTCCCCCTCCCTCATTAGACACGGCTTCCTTCTACTCATGTTTCCCTTCCCCCTCCCTCATTAGACACGGCTTCCTTCTCCTCATGTTTCCCTTCCCCCTCCCTCATTAGACACGGCTTCCTTCTCCTCATGTTTCCCTTCCCCCTCCCTTAGACACGGCTTCCTTCTACTCATGTTTCCCTTCCCCCTCCCTCATTAGACACGGCTTCCTTCTACTCATGTTTCCCTTCCCCCTCCCTCATTAGACACGGCTTCCTTCTACTCATGTTTCCCTTCCCCCTCCCTCATTAGACACGGCTTCCTTCTACTCATGTTTCCCTTCCCCCTCCCTCATTAGACACGGCTTCCTTCTACTCATGTTTCCCTTCCCTCTCCATCATTAGACACGGCTTCCTTCTACTCATGTTTCCCTTCCCCCTCCCTCATTAGACACGGCTTCCTTCTCCTCATGTTTCCCTTCCCCCTCCCTCATTAGACACGGCTTCCTTCTACTCATGTTTCCCTTCCCCCTCCCTCATTAGACACGGCTTCCTTCTACTCATGTTTCCCTTCCCCCTCCCTCATTAGACACGGCTTCCTTCTCCTCATGTTTCCCTTCCCCCTCCCTCATTAGACACGGCTTCCTTCTACTCATGTTTCCCTTCCCCCTCCCTCATTAGACACGGCTTCCTTCTCCTCATGTTTCCCTTCCCCCTCCCTCATTAGACACGGCTTCCTTCTCCTCATGTTTCCCTTCCCCCTCCCTCATTAGACACAGCTTCCTTCTACTCATGTTTCCCTTCCCCCTCCCTCATTAGACACGGCTTCCTTCTACTCATGTTTCCCTTCCCCCCTCCCTCATTAGACACGGCTTCCTTCTACTCATGTTTCCCTTCCCCCTCCCTCATTAGACACGGCTTCCTTCTACTCATGTTTCCCTTCCCCCTCCCTCATTAGACACGGCTTCCTTCTCCTCATGTTTCCCTTCCCCCTCCCTCATTAGACACGGCTTCCTTCTACTCATGTTTCCCTTCCCCCTCCCTCATTAGACACGGCTTCCTTCTCCTCATGTTTCCCTTCCCCCTCCCTCATTAGACACGGCTTCCTTCTCCTCATGTTTCCCTTCCCCCTCCCTCATTAGACACGGCTTCCTTCTACTCATGTTTCCCTTCCCCTCCCTCATTAGACACGGCTTCCTTCTCCTCATGTTTCCCTTCCCCCTCCCTCATTAGACACGGCTTCCTTCTACTCATGTTTCCCTTCCCCCTCCCTCATTAGACACGGCTTCCTTCTACTCATGTTTCCCTTCCCTCTCCCTCATTAGACACGGCTTCCTTCTCCTCATGTTTCCCTTCCCCCTCCCTCATTAGACACGGCTTCCTTCTACTCATGTTTCCCTTCCCCCTCCCTCATTAGACACGGCTTCCTTCTCCTCATGTTTCCCTTCCCCCTCCCTCATTAGACACGGCTTCCTTCTCCTCATGTTTCCCTTCCCCCTCCCTCATTAGACACGGCTTCCTTCTACTCATGTTTCCCTTCCCCCTCCCTCATTAGACACGGCTTCCTTCTACTCATGTTTCCCTTCCCCCTCCCTCATTAGACACGGCTTCCTTCTCCTCATGTTTCCCTTCCCCCTCCCTCATTAGACACGGCTTCCTTCTACTCATGTTTCCCTTCCCCCTCCCTCATTAGACACGGCTTCCTTCTACTCATGTTTCCCTTCCCCCTCCCTCATTAGACACGGCTTCCTTCTCCTCATGTTTCCCTTCCCCCTCCCTCATTAGACACGGCTTCCTTCTACTCATGTTTCCCTTCCCCCTCCCTCATTAGACACGGCTTCCTTCTCCTCATGTTTCCCTTCCCCCTCCCTCATTAGACACGGCTTCCTTCTCCTCATGTTTCCCTTCCCCCTCCCTCATTAGACACGGCTTCCTTCTACTCATGTTTCCCTTCCCCCTCCCTCATTAGACACGGCTTCCTTCTACTCATGTTTCCCTTCCCCCTCCCTCATTAGACACGGCTTCCTTCTCCTCATGTTTCCCTTCCCCCTCCCTCATTAGACACGGCTTCCTTCTACTCATGTTTCCCTTCCCCCTCCCTCATTAGACACGGCTTCCTTCTACTCATGTTTCCCTTCCCCCTCCCTCATTAGACACGGCTTCCTTCTACTCATGTTTCCCTTCCCCCTCCCTCATTAGACACGGCTTCCTTCTACTCATGTTTCCCTTCCCTCTCCCTCATTAGACACGGCTTCCTTCTACTCATGTTTCCCTTCCCCCTCCCTTAGACACGGCTTCCTTCTACTCATGTTTCCCTTCCCCCTCCCTCATTAGACACGGCTTCCTTCTACTCATGTTTCCCTTCCCCCTCCCTCATTAGACACGGCTTCCTTCTACTCATGTTTCCCTTCCCCCTCCCTCATTAGACATGGCTTCCTTCTACTCATGTTTCCCTTCCCCCTCCCTCATTAGACACGGCTTCCTTCTACTCATGTTTCCCTTCCCCCTCCCTCATTAGACACGGCTTCCTTCTCCTCATGTTTCCCTTCCCCCTCCCTCATTAGACACGGCTTCCTTCTCCTCATGTTTCCCTTCCCCCTCCCTCATTAGACACGGCTTCCTTCTCCTCATGTTTCCCTTCCCCCTCCCTCATTAGACACGGCTTCCTTCTACTCATGTTTCCCTTCCCCCTCCCTCATTAGACACGGCTTCCTTCTACTCATGTTTCCCTTCCCCCTCCCTCATTAGACACGGCTTCCTTCTCCTCATGTTTCCCTTCCCCCTCCCTCATTAGACACGGCTTCCTTCTCCTCATGTTTCCCTTCCCCCTCCCTCATTAGACACGGCTTCCTTCTACTCATGTTTCCCTTCCCCCTCCCTCATTAGACACGGCTTCCTTCTACTCATGTTTCCCTTCCCTCTCCCTCATTAGACACGGCTTCCTTCTACTCATGTTTCCCTTCCCTCTCCCTCCTTAGACACGGCTTCCTTCTACTCATGTTTCCCTTCCCCCTCCCTCCCTCATTAGACACGGCTTCCTTCTCCTCATGTTTCCCTTCCCCCTCCCTCATTAGACACGGCTTCCTTCTACTCATGTTTCCCTTCCCCCTCCCTCATTAGACACGGCTTCCTTCTACTCATGTTTCCCTTCCCCCTCCCTTAGACACGGCTTCCTTCTACTCATGTTTCCCTTCCCCCTCCCTCATTAGACACGGCTTCCTTCTACTCATGTTTCCCTTCCCTCTCCCTCATTAGACACGGCTTCCTTCTACTCATGTTTCCCTTGCCCCTCCCTCCCTCATTAGACACGGCTTCCTTCTACTCATGTTTCCCTTCCCCCTCCCTCATTAGACACGGCTTCCTTCTACTCATGTTTCCCTTCCCCCTCCCTCATTAGACACGGCTTCCTTCTACTCATGTTTCCCTTCCCCCTCCCTCATTAGACACGGCTTCCTTCCACTCATGTTTCCCTTCCCCCTCCCTCATTAGACACGGCTTCCTTCTACTCATGTTTCCCTTCCCCCTCCCTCATTAGACACGGCTTCCTTCTCCTCATGTTTCCCTTCCCCCTCCCTCATTAGACACGGCTTCCTTCTACTCATGTTTCCCTTCCCCCTCCCTCATTAGACACGGCTTCCTTCTCCTCATGTTTCCCTTCCCCCTCCCTCATTAGACACGGCTTCCTTCTCATCATGTTTCCCTTCCCCCTCCCTCATTAGACACGGCTTCCTTCTACTCATGTTTCCCTTCCCCCTCCCTCATTAGACACGGCTTCCTTCTACTCATGTTTCCCTTCCCCCTCCCTCATTAGACACGGCTTCCTTCTACTCATGTTTCCCTTCCCCCTCCCTCATTAGACACGGCTTCCTTCTCCTCATGTTTCCCTTCCCCCTCCCTCATTAGACACGGCTTCCTTCTACTCATGTTTCCCTTCCCCCTCCCTCATTAGACACGGCTTCCTTCTCCTCATGTTTCCCTTCCCCCTCCCTCATTAGACACGGCTTCCTTCTCATCATGTTTCCCTTCCCCCTCCCTCATTAGACACGGCTTCCTTCTACTCATGTTTCCCTTCCCCCTCCCTCATTAGACACGGCTTCCTTCTACTCATGTTTCCCTTCCCCCTCCCTCATTAGACACGGCTTCCTTCTACTCATGTTTCCCTTCCCCCTCCCTCATTAGACACGGCTTCCTTCTCCTCATGTTTCCCTTCCCCCTCCCTCATTAGACACGGCTTCCTTCTACTCATGTTTCCCTTCCCCCTCCCTTAGACACGGCTTCCTTCTACTCATGTTTCCCTTCCCCCTCCCTCATTAGACACGGCTTCCTTCTACTCATGTTTCCCTTCCCCCTCCCTCATTAGACACGGCTTCCTTCTACTCATGTTTCCCTTCCCCCTCCCTCATTAGACACGGCTTCCTTCTACTCATGTTTCCCTTCCCCCTCCCTCATTAGACACGGCTTCCTTCTACTCATGTTTCCCTTCCCCCTCCCTCATTAGACACGGCTTCCTTCTACTCATGTTTCCCTTCCCCCTCCCTCATTAGACACGGCTTCCTTCTACTCATGTTTCCCTTCCCCCTCCCTCATTAGACACGGCTTCCTTCTACTCATGTTTCCCTTCCCCCTCCCTCATTAGACACGGCTTCCTTCTACTCATGTTTCCCTTCCCCCTCCCTCATTAGACACGGCTTCCTTCTACTCATGTTTCCCTTCCCCCTCCCTCATTAGACACGGCTTCCTTCTACTCATGTTTCCCTTCCCCCTCCCTCATTAGACACGGCTTCCTTCTACTCATGTTTCCCTTCGCTCTCCTTTACTGCCCCATATTGGCCCTTTGGGGCCCCATATTGAGATTTGGCTTTTATGTGTCTGGCCTGGGAACCAGCTACGGTTTTGCTAACATTTGATGGTTGGAGAGATTCAGACCGTCCTTCCTCTTTGTGAATTATAAACAATGCGGGGTGCAGTCCAGGTGTTTGGGGAGAGAGGCCTCCGCTGAGTTACACCCCAATATACAGACCTATAACCCCGGGCATACAAGGGCTGTATTCAGTATGGAAAACCCCCCTACTGAGGTCCTTAGAAGACTTTTCTGAACACCGACAACATTTAGAATGAAGAATTCGATTTATAAATTATTATAAATTATTATTATACTTTTTACCCCCAGCATTGGTGTCAGCGGACGCACTATTAACCCCAACATTGGTGTCAGCGGACGCACTATTAACCCCAACATTGGTGTCAGCGGACGCACTATTAACCCCAACATTGGTGTCAGCGGACGCACTATTAACCCCAACATTGGTGTCAGCGGACGCTCTATTAACCCTCAGCATTGGTGTCAGCGGACGCTCTATTAACCCCAACATTGGTGTCAGCGGACGCACTATTAACCCCAACATTGGTGTCAGTGGACGCACTATTAACCCCAACATTGGTGTCAGCGGACGCACTATTAACTCCCAGCATTGGTGTCAGCGGACGAACTATTAACATCCAGCATTGGTGTCAGCGGACGCACTATTAACCCCCAGCATTGGTGTCAGCGGACGCTCTATTAACCCCCAGCATTGGTGTCAGCGGACGCACTATTAACTCCCAGCATTGGTGTCAGCGGACGCACTATTAACATCCAGCATTGGTGTCAGCGGACGCACTATTAACTCCCAGCATTGGTGTCAACGGACGCACTATTAACATCCAGCATTGGTGTCATCGGACGCACTATTAACCCCCAGCATTGGTGTCAGCGGACGCACTATTAACTCCCAGCATTGGTGTCAGCGGACGCACTATTAACCCCCAGCATTGGTGTCAGCGGACGCACTATTAACCCCCAGCATTGGTGTCAGCGGACACACTATTAACATCCAGCATTGGTGTCAGCAGACGCTCTATTAACCCCCAGCATTGGTGTCAGCGGACGCACTATTAACCCCCAGCATTGGTGTCAGCGGACGCACTATTAACCCTTAACATTGGTGTCAGCGGACACACTATTAACATCCAGCATTGGTGTCAGCAGACGCTCTATTAACCCCCAGCATTGGTGTCAGCGGACACACTATTAACATCCAGCATTGGTGTCAGCAGACGCTCTATTAACCCCCAGCATTGGTGTCAGCGGACGCATTATTAACATCCAGCATTGGTGTCAGCAGACGCTCTATTAACCCCCAACATTGGTGTCAGCGGACGCACTATTAACACTCAGCATTGGTGTCAGCGGACGCACTATTAACCCCCAGCATTGGTGTCAGCGGACACACTATTAACATCCAGCATTGGTGTCAGCAGACGCTCTATTAACCCCCAACATTGGTGTCAGCGGACGCACTATTAACACTCAGCATTGGTGTCAGCGGACGCACTATTAACCCCCAGCATTGGTGTCAGCGGACGCACTATTAACCACCAGCATTGGTGTCAGCGGACACACTATTAACTCCCAGCATTGGTGTCAGCGGATGTACTATTAACCCCCAGCATTGGTGTCAGCGGACGCACTATTAACTCCCAGCATTGGTGTCAGCGGACGCACTATTAACATCCAGCATTGGTGTCAGTGGACGCACTATTAACATCCAGCATTGGTGTCATCGGACGCACTATTAACCCCCAGCATTGGTGTCAGCGGACGCACTATTAACTCCCAGCATTGGTGTCAGCGGACGCACTATTAACATCCAGCATTGGTGTCAGTGGACGCACTATTAACCCCCAGCATTGGTGTCAGCGGACACACTATTAACATCCAGCATTGGTGTCAGCAGACGCTCTATTAACCCCCAGCATTGGTGTCAGCGGACGCACTATTAACTCCCAGCATTGGTGTCAGCGGACGCACTATTAACCCCAACATTGGTGTCAGCGGACGCACTATTAACACTCAGCATTGGTGTCAGCGGACGCTCTATTAACCCCCAGCATTGGTGTCAGCGGACGCACTATTAACTCCCAGCATTGGTGTCAGCGGACGCACTATTAACCCCCAGCATTGGTGTCAGCGGACGCACTATTAACTCCCAGCATTGGTGTCAGCGGACGCACTATTAACCCCAACATTGGTGTCAGCGGACGCACTATTAACACTCAGCATTGGTGTCAGCGGACGCACTATTAACCCCCAACATTGGTGTCAGCGGACGCACTATTAACACTCAGCATTGGTGTCAGCGGACGCTCTATTAACCCTCAGCATTGGTGTCAGCGGACGCACTATTAACCCTTAACATTGGTGTCAGCGGACGCACTATTAACCCCCAGCATTGGTGTCAGCGGACGCACTATTAACTCCCAGCATTGGTGTCAGCGGACGCACTATTAACCCCAACATTGGTGTCAGCGGACGCTCTATTAACCCCCAGCATTGGTGTCAGCGGACGCACTATTAACTCCCAGCATTGGTGTCAGCGGACGCACTATTAACCCCCAGCATTGGTGTCAGCGGACGCACTATTAACCCCCAGCATTGGTGTCAGCGGACGCACTATTAACCCCCAGCATTGGTGTCAGCGGACGCACTATTAACCCCAACATTGGTGTCAGCGGACGCTCTATTAACCCCCAGCATTGGTGTCAGCGGACGCACTATTAACCGCCAGCATTGGTGTCAGCGGACGCACTAATAACCCCCAGCATTGGTGTCAGCGGACGCACTATTAACCCCCAGCATTGGTGTCAGCGGACGCTCTATTAACCCCCAGCATTGGTGTCAGCGGACTCATTATTAACCCCCAGCATTGGTGTCAGCGGACGCTCTATTAACTCCCAGCATTGGTGTCAGCGGACGCTCTATTAACTCCCAGCATTGGTGTCAGCGGACGCTCTATTAACTCCCAGCATTGGTGTCAGTGGACGCACTATTAACTCCCAGCATTGGTGACAGCGGACGCACTATTAACCCCCAGCATTGGTGTCAGCGGACGCACTATTAACCCCCAGCATTGGTGTCAGCGGACGCACTATTAACCCCCAGCATTGGTGTCAGCGGACGCTCTATTAACCCTCAGCATTGGTGTCAGCGGACGCACTATTAACTCCCAGCATTGGTGTCAGCGGACGCACTATTAACCCCCAGCATTGGTGTCAGCGGACGCACTATTAACCCCCAGCATTGGTGTCAGCGGACGCACTATTAACCCCAACATTGGTGTCAGCGGACGCACTATTAACCCCCAACATTGGTGTCAGCGGACGCACTATTAACTCCCAGCATTGGTGTCAGCGGACGCACTATTAACCCCCAGCATTGGTGTCAGCGGACGCTCTATTAACCCCCAGCATTGGTGTCAGCGGACGCACTATTAACCCTCAGCATTGGTGTCAGCGGACGCACTATTAACCCCCAGCATTGGTGTCAGCGGACGCACTATTAACTCCCAGCATTGGTGTCAGCGGACGCACTATTAACTCCCAGCATTGGTGTCAGCGGACGCACAATTAACTCTCAGCATTGGTGTCAGCGGACGCACTATTAACCCCCAGCATTGGTGTCAGCGGACGCACTATTACCTCCCAGCATTGGTGTCAGCGGACGCACTATTAACTCCCAGCATTGGTGTCAGCGGACGCACTATTAAATCTCAGCATTGGTGTCAGCGGACGCACTATTAACCCCCCAGCATTGGTGTCAGCGGACGCACTATTAACCCCCAGCATTGGTGTCAGCGGACGCACTATTAACCCCCAGCATTGGTGTCAGCGGACGCTCTATTAACCCCCAGCATTGGTGTCAGCGGACGCACTATTAACTCCCAGCATTGGTGTCAGCGGACACACTATTAACCCCCAGCATTGGTGTCAGCGGACGCACTATTAACTCCCAGCATTGGTGTCAGGGGACGCACTATTAACTCCCAGCATTGGTGTCAGCGGACGCACTATTAACTCCCGGCATTGGTGTCAGCGGACGCACTATTAACTCCCAGCATTGGTGTCAGCGGACACACTATTAACCCCCAGCATTGGTGTCAGCGGACGCACTATTAACTCCCAGCATTGGTGTCAGGGGACGCACTATTAACTCCCAGCATTGGTGTCAGCGGACGCACTATTAACCCCCAGCATTGGTGTCAGCGGACGCACTATTAACCCCCAGCATTGGTGTCAGCGGACGCACTATTAACTCCCAGCATTGGTGTCAGCGGACGCACTATTAACCCCCAGCATTGGTGTCAGCGGACGCACTATTAACCCCCAACATTGGTGTCAGCGGACGCACTATTAACCCCCAGCATTGGTGGCAGCAGACGCACTATTAACCCCCAGCATTGGTGTCAGCGGACGCACTATTAACTCCCAGCATTGGTGTCAGCGGACGCACTATTAACCCCCAGCATTGGTGTCAGCGGACGCACTATTAACTCCCAGCATTGGTGTCAGCGGACGCACTATTAACCCCCAGCATTGGTGTCAGCGGACGCACTATTAACTCCCAGCATTGGTGTCAGCGGACGCACTTATAACCCCCAGCATTGGTGTCAGCGGACGCACTATTAACTCCCAGCATTGGTGTCAGCGGACGCACTTATAACCCCCAGCATTGGTGTCAGCGGACGCACTATTAACCCCCAACATTGGTGTCAGCGGACGCACTATTAACTCCCAGCATTGGTGTCAGCGGACGCACTATTAACTCCCAGCATTGATTTCAGCTGACGCACTATTAACATCCAGCATTGGTGTCAGCGGACGCTCTATTAACTCCCAGCATTGGTGACAGCGGACGCACTATTAACCCCCAGCATTGATGTCAGCGGACGCTCTATTAACCCCCAGCATTGGTGTCAGCGGACGCACTATTAACCCCCAGCATTGGTGTCAGCGGACGCACTATTAACTCCCAGCATTGGTGTCAGCGGACGCACTATTAACCCCCAGCATTGGTGTCAGCGGACGCACTATTAACTCCCAGCACTGGTGTCAGCGGACGCTCTATTAACCCCCAGCATTGGTGTCAGCGGACGCACTATTAACTCCCAACATTGGTGTCAGCGGACGCACTATTAACCCCCAGCATTGGTGTCAGCGGACGCACTGTTAACCCCCAGCATTGGTGTCAGCGGACGCTCTATTAACCCCCAGCACTGGTGTCAGCGGACGCACTATTAACCCCCAGCATTGGTGTCAGCGGACGCTCTATTAACTCCCAGCATTGGTGTCAGCGGACGCACTATTAACCCCCAGCATTGGTGTCAGCGGACGCACTATTAACCCCCAGCATTGGTGTCAGCGGACGCACTATTAACCCTCAGCATTGGTGTCAGCGGACGCACTATTAACCCCCAGCATTGGTGTCAGTGGACGCACTATTAACCCTCAGCATTGGTGTCAGCGGACGCACTATTAACCCCCAGCATTGGTGTCAGCGGACGCACTATTAACCCTCAGCATTGGTGTCAGCGGACGCACTATTAACCCCCAGCATTGGTGTCAGCGGACACACTATTAACCCCCAGCATTGGTGTCAGCGGACGCACTATTAACTCCCAGCTTTGGTGTCAGCGGACGCACTATTAACCCCCAGCATTGGTGTCAGCGGACGCACTATTAACCCTCAGCATTGGTGTCAGCGGACGCACTATTAACCCCCAGCATTGGTGTCAGCGGACGCACTATTAACCCCCAGCATTGGTGTCAGTGGACGCACTATTAACACCCAGTGGACGGGGGAAAGATGACGGGGAGCGCAGTGGGACCGGGGAAAGGTGGCGGGGGTGCAGTGGGACGGGGAAAGGTGACGGGGGGCGCAGTGGGATGGAGAAAGGTGGCGGGGGCGCAGTGGGACCGGGGAAAGGTGGCGGGGGTGCAGTGGGATCGGGGAAACGTGGCGGGGGGCGCAGTGGGACGGGGAAACGTGGCGGGGGGCGCAGTGGGACCGGCAGGCCTCGCGTTGTTCCTGTTCCCACGGTTGCTATTTGAAGCGTAGAGCGGGCGTGTGGGTGACATAGCTCTGGAGGGTGACGGACAGGCGGGCGGACCAATGAGCGGCGCGGAGGAGCAGGGGCCGGCCAATGAGGGAAGCGGGGCGGGAGCGGGTAGAGCGCGCTGTAGCCGGGTCTACAGCGGGTGAGTGTGTGACCCCCCCTCCCCCCCGGCTATGGCGCCTCAGAAACACGGCGGCCCCACCAACACCGGACCATCCCGGGGGGGGAGCAGCGCCCATCAAGAGGGCCAAGATGGGGGACATACTAAAAGGAATGACAGAATGGAATGCCCATAGAGAATAATGGAACAAAGTGGAATGCCCATAGAGAATCATGGAAAAAAAAAATTCAATATGTGACAGACTCTTCAGACATCAATTTTTTTTTTTAAACCTACTTTTAAATATCAGTGGCCATGTTTAATTTTGAGATTAGGGGGATTATTGTTGTTTTTTATGGCATAACAATCGTGAATGACAGAAGAGAATGCCCATAGAGTATAATGGGAAACAAAATATAAACTCATTTGCAGGCAAATCTGAGAGACGTAGCAATTCCACCTTTCCCACAGCTGTTCCTCAAGTAGAGTAGCGGATTGTAAGATTGAGATTATTTGGGATTACAGCTGTTTTCTATGGAATGACAGATAAATAATAGAAAGGAATGCCCATAGAGTAGAATGGGAAGATGTGATTGGAGTCAGAACCATTGGTCATATCAGATCAATCTTTAGCAGACATACTCTCTATGTTCAGTGGTGATGTCCAAATTTCACATTAAGCGGGATTATTATGGAATGCCCATAGAGTATAATATATATCAACTCTTTTGCAGGCAAACCTGAAAGATATAGCTATTTAAAAGGGACATGTATTCCTTCTGAGACAACGGCCTCATTTAAAGGCTTTGCCTTTATTTAAGATAGTTTTATGTATAAAAATTGAAGATGCAATCCCAATCATTGCAATATTCTCTTTACTTCAAATAATCATATATATTACAGGTAATCTGAGGTAAGCGAATGCACAGTTTCGAACATAACAATGTTCTTCATCAGGCATACATGCTGCTTGATGAGGAATATGTTATGGTCGAAACTGTGCAGTCGCTGATCTCAGATTACCTGCAATGTATATGAATATTTCAATTAAAGAGAATATTGCAATGATTGGGATTGCATCTTCAATTTTTATACATAAAAAACTGTCTTAAATAAAGCCTTTAAATGAGGCCGTTGTCTCAGAAGGAATACATGTCCCTTTTAACTAGCTATATCTTTCAGGTTTGCCTGCAAAAGAGTTGATCTGCATTCTACTCTATGGCAGGGCTCAAAATTTCAAATCCTGAGCTACTATCCCGGCTTCAAGGGTTACTCGCCACCCATTGCCCCGCCAACCCCTACCCTGCCCCGCCCCTAATTCTAACCTCATAAATTATCTCATGAAATGACACTTAAATGTTTTATGCAGAATTAAGTTATAAAAATGAATATTATCAAAACTTTATCCATGCCCACCAATGCAGGCTGCCTGTGTCCGCCAATGCAGCCCGTGTCCCCCAATGCAGCCCGTGTCCCCCAATGCAGCCCGTGTCCCCCAATGCAGCCCGTGTCCCCAATGCAGCCCGTGTCCCCCAATGCAGCCCGTGTCCCCCAATGCAGCCTGTGTCCCCCAATGCAGCCCGTGTCCCCCAATGCAGCCTGTGTCCCCCAATGCAGCCCGTGTCCCCCAATGCTGCCTGTGTCCGCCAATGCAGCCCGTGTCCCCCAATGCAGCCCGTGTCCCCCAATGCAGCCCATGTCCCCCAATGCAGCCCGTGTCCCCCAATGCAGCCCGTGTCCCCCAATGCAGCCCGTGTCCCCCAATGCAGCCCGTGTCCCCAGCCTACCTGTGCAGGGGAAGAGAGAGGAGAGCCGTCCCCCACATGATCAAAGCGCCGGTAACATAACAGCTTTCATTTCATTGGTTGTGTGTTCCCCGCCGTGCCCCCTCACATACAGCCCCTCCCCCCTTGTCCAGGGAACTTTGAAATACAGATCACTTGTCCCAGGATTGGAGGAGTGATCTGTCTATCAAGGTGCCCGGACAAAGAGGAGGGGCTGTAGGTGACGGAGCGCAGCTGGGAACACACAGCTATTATAATGAAAGCTGTTATGTTACCGGCGCTCTGATCATGCGGTAGGCGGCTCTAATCTCTCTTCTGCTCTGATCTCTGGGAGAACGGCTCCCAAACAACCCGCCTGCCAGAGGTGCCCGTCCCCTCCCCCCCCCAGGCAGCCCACATCTGCCAGCCCTCAAAATCCAGCCGCAAAATGTGGGCAGGCGAGTGGAATTTTTAAGGGCTGCTCTATGGGCATTTCCTTCTTTTATTCCTTATAAAACAATTATAATCCAATTACTCTCCATTTTAAATCTTGTCACTGAACTTGGATAGTATATCTGCTAAGGATTTATTAGATATGTTGAATGGTTTTGACTCCAATCACATCTTGGTTCCCATTCTACTCTATGGGCATTCCTTTCTATCATTTATCTGTCATTCCATAGAAAACAGCTCTAATCCCAAATAATCTCAATCTTACAATCCGCTACTCTACTTGAGGAACAGCCGTGGGAAAGAATACATTTGCAATGTCTCTCAAATTAGCCATTAAATGTGTTTACATTTTGCTACTCATTATACTCTATGGGCATTCCCTTCTGTCATTCACCTTTGTCATTCCATAGAAAACAATGCTAATCCCACTTCATCTCAATATTAAACATTGCCACTCAACATGGAGATAATGGCTTCTAAAGATTGATCTGATATGAGCAATGGTTCCGAGTTCAGGTCACATTTTGCCTCCCATTATACTCTATGGGCATTCCCTTCTGTCATTCACCTTTGTCATTCCATAGAAAACAATAATAATCCCGCCTAATCTCAATATTAAACATGGCCACTGATATTTAAAAGTAAATAAATAAATCTTTTTGCTAAGGATTCATTTGATATGTGTAAAGATTCTGTCACTAATTGAAATATTTTGTTTCCATTATTCTCTATGGGCATTCCATCTTACTAATAAAGTCTATGGGCATTCATTTCTGTCATTCATCTGTTATTCCATAGAAAACAACAATAATCCCACCCAATCTTAATATTAAACATGGCCACTGATATTTAAAAGTAGGTTTAAAAAAAAATTGATGTCTAAACAGTCTGTCACATATTGAATTTTTTTTCCATGATTCTCTATGGGAATTCCGTCTCCCTGTTAAAGTCTATGGGAATTCCGTCTCCCTGTTAAAGTCTATGGGCATTCCATTCTGTCATTCCTTTTAGTATGTCCCCCAAGATGGGGCAGATCCGGCACGACCACAAGCTCTTCCTACAGGCCTTTGAGAGTCAGTATACATATGTATACCTCCCCCCACCTATATACCATCTGTATACCCCCCTCCTCCTATATACACTCTGTATACTCCCCTACCTATATATACACATCACACAAGCTCTTCCTGCAGGCCTTCGAGAGTCAGTATATATATATATATGTATCTCCCCTATCTGTATACTCCCCTCCTCCTATATACTATCTGTATACTCCCCTCCTTCTCCTATATACTATCTGTATACTCCCCTCCTTCTCCTATATACTATCTGTATACTCCCCTCCTTCTCCTATATACTATCAGTATTCTCCCCTCCTCCTCCTATATACTATCTGTATACACCCTCCCCCCACCTATATACTATCTGTATACTCCCCTCCTTCTCCTATATACTATCTGTATACTCCCCTCCTTCTCCTATATATTATCTGTATACACCCTCCCCCCACCTATATACTATCTGTATACTCCCCTCCTTCTCCTATATACTATCAGTATTCTCCCCTCCTCCTCCTATATACTATCTGTATACACCCTCCCCCCACCTATATACCATCTGTATACCCCCCTCCTCCTATATACACTCTGTATACTCCCCTACCTATATATACACACATCACACAAGCTCTTCCTGCAGGCCTTCGAGAGTCAGTATATATATATATATATGCATCTCCCCTATCTGTATACTCCCCTCCTTCTCCTATATACTATCTGTATACTCTCCTCCTTCTCCTATATACTATCTGTATACTCCCCTCCTCCTCCTATATACTATCTGTATACTCCCCTCCTTCTCCTATATACTATCTGTATACTCCCCTCCTTCTCCTATATACTATCTGTATTCTCCCCTCCTCCTCCTATATACTATCTGTATACTCCCCTCCTTCTCCTATATACTATCTGTATACTCCCCTCCTTCTCCTATATACTATTTGTATTCTCCCCTCCTCCTCCTATATACTATCTGTATACTCCCCTCCTTCTCCTATATACTATCTGTATACACCCTCCCCCCACCTATATACTACAGGGGGTCCCCTACTTACAAACATCCGACTTACAAACGACTCCTACTTACAAACGGAAGGAGACAACAGGAAGTGAGAGGAAATCTACCCCTAGGAAGGGAAATTCTCTCCTGTAAGAGTTAATATGGGAAAAACGTGTCTCCACTGATGCTTTATCACCAATCCTTGTTTCTCTAATAACCCCAAATTTTCAAAATCCAATTGTCATTGGGGCAGAAAGTGAGGTGAAATCTTCTAAACAGGGGCACAGACAGCAAAACAAATGTTACAGGGGTGATAACCCTTCCCTATGCTATCTACAAACCTTAAAAATAGATTTTTTGGCTGGAGCTACACTTAAAAATTGTACCTGTTCCGACTTACAAACAGATTCAACTTAAGAACAAACCTAAAGTCCCTGTCTTGTTTGTAACCCGGGGACCCCCTGTATCTGTAAAGGCAGGTCTAGGAGATATTCACAGTACCTACAGGTAAGGCCTCATGCACACGAGACGCCGGTGCAAACTCTGCTGAACACGTTTTTAAAAGGTGAAAGTGGCGTTTAGAAACGCCCGTTTTGCCGCGTTTAGGTCCGCAGAGCAGAGAATGACATTTTGCGACCCAACTTTGGGGCCCCGTATCTCGGGGCCACTTGGTGCTAGGAACCCCAAATTTGGTGTGCTAACACAGTGGAACCAGCACTACAACATATCCAAATGGGGTTCCTAGCACTAAGTGGCCCCGAGATATGGGGCCCCAAATTCAGGTCGCAAAATGTCAAGCACTTTTCTGCAGCAGAGAATGACATTTTGGGGCCCCATATCTTGGGGCCACTTTGTGCTAGGAACCCCAAATTGGATATGTTATAGTGTTAGTCCAACTGTGTTAGCACACCCAATTTGGGGTTCCTAGCATCAAGTGACCCCGGGATATGGGGCCCCAAAGTCGGGTCGCAAAAGGTCAAGCACTTTTCTGCAGCAGAGAATGGCATTTTGTGACCAGACTTTGGGGCCCCATATCTTGGGGTTTCTAGCACCAAGTGGTCCCGAGATATGGGGCCCCAAAGTCGGGTTGTAAAAAACACTTATAAACACAAACGCGTCACCGGCGTTTAGCCGCGTTTGGCGTCTGAAGCGTGGAAAACGTTTGCGTCTGAACCCATTTTTTTGCTTCTGGAAGAACGAGGTTAAACGCAACTGCCTAAAAACGCCAAAAAACGAGACTGTGTACACGGACACATAGGATAACATTGAATGGGTTCAGGGGGTAGCTGAAAAAAGTGCCCAACTGCCTCTGAACACGAGTTTAACAGCGTCTGGTGTGCATGAGGCCTGAGCCTTATTATAGGCCTTTATTACAGGCTTACCTGGAGGTTGAGGTGCTGTAACAGAGTTTACAACCACTTTAACAAAAAAAAAAGACTATTTTATTTATTTCAGATACTTGTATAGCGCCGTCAATTTACACAGCGCTTTACATATACATTGTATATTCACATCAGTCCCTACCCTCAAGGAGCTTACTCACATTCATATACTGGGGCCAATTTTAGACAGAAGCAAATTAACCTACCAGCAGGGGGCGTTGCTAGGTCTACAAAAGATCTGGGGCTAGAGCCCATAGTAGTGAAGTAAAGAAAGTCATACACTTGTATATAATATACGTGTGGGTGTACAGTATATATATCTCTGAGTGTGGATTCCCGCTTACATCAGGGTCCCCAGAGAGCCCCCCGCTTACATCAGGGTCCCCAGAGAGCCCACCCCCCTTACATCAGTGTCCCCAGAGCCCCCCTTACATCAGGGTCTCTAGAGAGCCTCCCTACTTACATCAGGGTCCCCAGAGCCCCCCTCATTACATCAGGGTCCCCAGAGCCCCCCTCATTGCATCAGGGTCCCCAGAGAGCCTCCCTCTTACATCGGGGTCCCCAGAACCCCCTTTACATCAGGGTCCCTAGAGAGCCTCCCTACTTACATCAGGGTTCTCAGAGAGCCCACCCCCCTTACATCAGGGCTCTCAGAGAGCCCACCCCGCTTACATCAGGGTTCTCAGAGAGCCCACCCCCCTTACATCAGGGTTCTCAGAGAGCCCACCCCCCTTACATCAGTGTCTCTAGAGAGCCTCCCTCATTACATCAGGGTCCCCAGAGCCCCCCTCATTGCATCAGGGTCCCCAGAGAGCCCCCCTCTTACATCAGGGTCCCCAGAGAGCCCCCCGCTTACATCAGGGTTCTCAGAGAGCCCACCCCCCTTACATCAGGGTCCCCAGAGAGCCCCCCGCTTACATCAGGGTTCTCAGAGAGCCCAAACCCCTTACATCAGTGTCCCCAGAGCCCCCCTTACATCAGGGTCTCTAGAGAGCCTCCCTACTTACATCAGGGTCCCCAGAGCCCCCCTCATTACATCAGGGTCCCCAGAGCCCCCCTCATTGCATCAGGGTCCCCAGAGAGCCCACCCCCTCTTACATCGGGGTCCCCAGAACCCCCTTTACATCAGGGTCCCTAGAGAGCCTCCCTACTTACATCAGGGTCCCCAGAGCCCCCCTTATTACATCAGGGTCCGCAGAGATCCCACCCCCTTACATCGGGGTCCTCAGAGAGCCCACCCCCCTTTCATCAGGGTCCCTAGAGAGCCTTCCTACTTACATCAGGGTCCCCAGAGATCCTACCCCTCTTACATCAGGGTAACCAGAGCCCCCCTTACATCAGGGTCCCCAGAGAGCCCCAGGGCTCAGGAGTTGGCTACATAAACAATGCAGGGCTCAGCTGTGCCCATCTATGCAGCCTTCAGTGCCGAGCAATGCAGCCTCACCAGTGCCGAGCAGTGCACCCCCCCACTGCAGTGCCCTCTGTCCCCTGCACCCCACCACACACACTGTGAAAGTTGAACTCTTACCTTACACAGGTGTACAGCAAGCAGAGCATCTGAGATCGGCATCACAGAGCTGGATGGGGGCGGGAACTACAGAAGTTAACTTTTCACATTAACAGGCTGGTGATTGGTTGCTAGGACTGTCCAGCAACCAATCACCTGCTGTTTAATGAAAAAGTCAACTCCTGCGGTTCCCGCCCCCATCCAGCCCTGTGATACTGGGCGCTCGCCACTGTCCAATGAAGGGGACAGCAGCGAAAATTTCCACGGGCCAGGTGCCCGCATTTAGCGGTGGCGGGCCGGGTGCCGACCCCTGCCCTAGAGACTCGGGGCTATAGCCTCAATAGCCACCCCCTAGCAACGCCTCTGCCTACCAGCATGTCTTTGGAATGTGGGAGGAAACCCACACAGGCACAGGGAGAACATGCAAACTCCATGCAGTTAGTTTTGTGGTTGGGATTTGAACCAGCGACCCTTTTTACTGCTAGGCGAGAGTGCTAACCACTACACCACTGTGTCGCCACACTACACCATTGTGCCGCCTACTACACCATTGTGCCGCCTACTACACCATTGTGCCGCCTACTACACCACTGTGCCGCCTACTACACCACTGTGCCGCCTACTACACCACTGTGCCGCCCCACTACACCAATGTGCCGCCCCACTACACCAATGTGCTGCCCACTACACCACTGTGCCGCCCCACTACACCACTGTGCCGCCCCACTACACCACTGTGCCGCCCCACTACACCACTGTGCTGCCCCACTACACCACTGTGCTGCCCCACTACACCACTGTGCCGCCTACTACACCACTGTGCCGCCTACTACACCAATGTGCTGCCCACTACACCACTGTGCCGCCCCACTACACCACTGTGCCGCCCCACTACACCACTGTGCCCGCCCACTACACCACTGTGCACGCCCTACTTTAGTATCACTTTAATGCATAGAATGCACTAAGGTGAAAAACCTTGAGGCTTTAGGCTCCTTTCACAGAAAGTCGCAAGTTTTGCTACAGAGGACAGCCAGCGCTACAAAGAGGGGCGTGTCATCCTGGAGCGCGCTCTGGTGCGGGAGAGCGAAGGCTTCGAGGAACACGTCCCGTCCGACAATTCCTGAAGTCCATCATTCCATTTCCACGTCAAACTCTCTACGACGTGTTTGCATACAATGTTACCTATGTCTCCGAGTCGCATTGATAAGATGGAGGAACTAAGAAAGGCCTGCTCAATTATTTCACGTTTTAAGTTATCTGCCGCCTCCAGCAAATCTTCCTACGAATGCTGACAGTTTGATTTCACCCCAATAACCCCCCCGAGGGGGCCCTGACCCCCTCGATGCCAATCTGGCAAATGCCTTTTATTATCGATTGTTTGCTCTGATTCTGGACACTCCGTAATTCAGAAACATTAGGGGTGCATCGAATGGAAATTTGAGTGCCGAAACTGAAAATGACATATTTTTTAAAAAAATATTCATATTTTTATATACAATTGTATTATATTTGAATTATTACATTTAATTGAGGATATTAATTAATATGAATTTATTGTTGGCCATTATTGGCACCTTTTAGTGCAAAAAAAGCTCAGGAAAAATGCAGCCTCTGACCGTCTCTTGTATCATGTCCTCAGTCTCTGACCCTCTCTTGTATCATGTCCTCAGTCTCTGACCCTCTCTTGTATCATGTCCTCAGTCTCTGACCCTCTCTTGTATCATGTCCTCACTCTCTGACCGTCTCTTGTATCATGTCCTCAGTCTCTGACCCTCTCTTGTATCATGTCCTCACTCTCTGACCGTCTCTTGTATCATGTCCTCAGTCTCTGACCCTCTCTTGTATCATGTCCTCACTCTCTGACCGTCTCTTGTATCATGTCCTCAGTCTCTGACCCTCTCTTGTATCATGTCCTCAGTCTCTGACCGTCTCTTGTATCATGTCCTCAGTCTCTGACCATCTCTTGTATCATGTCCTCAGTCTCTGACCATCTCTTGTATCATGTCCTCAGTCTCTGACCCTCTCTTGTATCATGGCCTCAGTCTCTGACCCTCTCTTGTATCATGTCCTCAGTCTCTGACCATCTCTTGTATCATGTCCTCAGTCTCTGACCTTCTCTTGTATCATGTCCTCAGTCTCTGACCCTCTCTTGTATCATGTCCTCAGTCTCTGACCGTCTCTTGTATCATGTCCTCAGTCTCTGACCCTCTCTTGTATCATGTCCTCAGTCTCTGACCGTCTCTTGTATCATGTCCTCAGTCTCTGACCGTCTCTTGTATCATGTCCTCAGTCTCTGACCCTCTCTTGTATCATGTCCTCAGTCTCTGACCCTCTCTTGTATCATGTCCTCAGTCTCTGACCCTCTCTTGTATCATGTCCTCAGTCTCTGACCCTCTCTTGTATCATGTCCTCAGTCTCTGACCGTCTCTTGTATCATGTCCTCAGTCTCTGACCGTCTCTTGTATCATGTCCTCAGTCTCTGACCCTCTCTTGTATCATGTCCTCAGTCTCTGACCGTCTCTTGTATCATGTCCTCAGTCTCTGACCCTCTCTTGTATCATGTCCTCAGTCTCTGACCGTCTCTTGTATCATGTCCTCAGTCTCTGACCGTCTCTTGTATCATGTCCTCAGTCTCTGACCCTCTCTTGTATCATGTCCTCAGTCTCTGACCCTCTCTTGTATCATGTCCTCAGTCTCTGACCCTCTCTTGTATCATGTCCTCAGTCTCTGACCCTCTCTTGTATCATGTCCTCAGTCTCTGACCCTCTCTTGTATCATGTCCTCAGTCTCTGACCATCTCTTGTATCATGTCCTCAGTCTCTGACCATCTCTTGTATCATGTCCTCAGTCTCTGACCCTCTCTTGTATCATGTCCTCAGTCTCTGACCATCTCTTGTATCATGTCCTCAGTCTCTGACCATCTCTTGTATCATGTCCTCAGTCTCTGACCCTCTCTTGTATCATGTCCTCAGTCTCTGACCATCTCTTGTATCATGTCCTCAGTCTCTGACCCTCTCTTGTATCATGTCATTATAGGCCTCATGTACACTGCTGTTGGTAAACGATTGTTCAGAGGTAGTTGGATGCTTTTTTTCAGCTGCCCCTGAACTCCTCCAATGTTCTCTTATGTGTACACAGGTTTGTTTAATGTCGTTTTTAGGCAGTTGCGTTTAGAGGCTTTTCTTTGAAGACAAAAAAAATAATTTTAGACGCCAAAGTTTCCGACGTTTCAGACACTAAACGTGGTAGCTCACGTGTCGTTTACAGGCTTATTTTTTTTTTAATATTTACAAAAAAAAAAAAAATTTCACTTTTGCCTAACGCTTCTAAACGTAAATGCGGAAAAACGGATGTTTTAAACGCGGGTTACTATCTGTCAAGTTAAATCATTCAGGGGAGGTTGTAAAAATGTCCCGTGTACATGAAGCTTATCAGTGTCCGGATCACACAGAGCGCCGATCTCCCGCTGTGTCCCGGGGGCGGGGTTGAAATTCCTCGGGCCGCAGTAACAAAGCCCCGCCTCCTATGATGGACGTCACACTGCTTCAATTTCCCACCACTGGATCAGTGTGCCGTCTATCACAGGGGGCTGCTGAACGATTGAGCTCAGTGACACAGAGAGAGATCGTCGCTCTGCGTGACAAGGAGGGAGGGGAGGGCTCTGACTGGGGATGACACCCCCGCCATGTGCGCCCCACCCCCGCCATGTGCGCCCCCCAGGGCGGACCACCCTGTTTTCGGTGCCATTATTGGCACATTTTTTCTTTCGGCCGAATGTAAAAAAAACACCATTTTCGACCAATGTGTTTCAGCGGCCAAAAATTGGGTCCGCCTCTAAAATGTCACTGTCATACCCTCTGCACTCCTCTCCTGTACATACAGTATCTGACAAAAGTAAGTACACCCCTCAGTGACATTTGTGTAAATCTTTTCTTCTTCCTTTTCATGTGACAACACTGAAGAAATGACACTTGTCTACAATGTAAAGTAGTGAGTGTACAGCTTGTATAACAGTGTAAATTTGCTGTCCCCTCAAAATAACTCAACACACAGCCATTAATGTCTAAACCGCTGGCAACAAAAGTCAGTACACCCCTAAGTGAAAATCTCCAAATTGGGCCCAATTAGCCATTTTCCCTCCCCGGTGTCATGTGACTCGTTAGTGTTACAAGGTCTCAGGTGTGAATGGGGAGCAGGTGTGTTAAATTAGGTGCCCCCTCAATATAACTCAACACACAGCCATTAGGGTAAAGGTGATGGACAGGCCAAGCATGTCTCCAGACCTAAACCCTATTGATCATCTGTGGGACATCCCCAAACGGAAGGTGGAGGAGCGCAAGGTCTCTAACATCCACCAGCTCTGTGATGTCATCATGGAGGAGGGGAAGAGGACTCCAGTGACAACCTATGAAGCTCTGGTGACCTCCATGTCCAAGAGGGTTAAGGCAGTGCTGGAAAATAATGGCGGCCACACAAAATATTGACACTTTGGGCCCAATTTGGAGATTTTCACTTAGGGGTGTACTGACTTTCGTTGCCAGCGGTTTAGACATTAATGGCTGTGTGTTGAGTTTTTTTGAGGGGACAGCAAATTTACACTGTTATACAAGCTGTACACTCACTACTTTACATTGTAGACAAGTGTCATTTCTTCAGTGTTGTCACATGAAAAGATAGAAGAAAAGATTTACACACATGTGACTGAGGGGTGTACTTACTTTTGTGAGATACTGTATATATACTGTACACTCACCGGCCACTTTATTATTTCCCCCTTGCTAGTAGTGGGTCGGACCCCCTTTATTAGATCCCCCATAGAAATCCGGGGTACGGTACCCCACACATCACGGGGTGCTTCATAAATCTCCCTATAAATCCTGTGCTGGACCGACACCAATTATTCCCATCACCATGACGATGATAAACGATTATTGATTGAATGGATTCTATGATGAAATATTGGAAATCAAACTATTTTGTTTTTTTACTTCTAAATACCCCCCAGTGATCATTAAACCTCTCCTCCCCCCAGTGATCATTATACCCCCCCTCCCCCCCAGTGATCATTACACCCCCCCCAGTGATCATTACACCCCTCCTCCCCCCAGTGATCATTACACCCCCCTCCCCCCAGTGATCATTACACCCCTCCTCCCCCCAGTGATCATTACACCCCTCCTCCCCCCAGTGATCATTACACCCCCCTCCCCCAGTGATCATTACACCTCTCCTCCCCCCAGTGATCATTATACCCCCCCTCCCCCCCAGTGATCATTACACCCCCCCAGTGATCATTACACCCCCACCCCCAGTGATCATTACACCCCCCCCAGTGATCATTACACCCCCCTCCCCCCCAGTGATCATTACACCCCCGCCCCCAGTGATCATTATACCCCCCTCCTCCCCCCAGTGATCATTAAACCTCTCCTCCCCCCAGTGATCATTATACCCCCCCTCCCCCCCAGTGATCATTACACCCCCCCTCCCCCAGTGATCATTACACCCCCCCTCCCCCCAGTGATCATTACACCCCTCCTCCCCCCCAGTGAGCATTATACCCCCCCTCCCCCCCAGTGATCATTACACCCCCCCTCCCATCCAGTGATCATTACACCCCTCTTCCCCCCCAGTGATCATTACACCCCCCCTCCCCCCAGTGATCATTACACCCCTCCTCCCCCCAGTGATCATTACACCCCCCCTCCCCCCCAGTGATCATTACACCCCCCTCCCCCCAGTGATCATTACACCCCTCCTCCCCCCAGTGATCATTACACCCCTCCTCCCCCCCAGTGATCATTACACCCCTCCTCCCCCCAGTGATCATTACACCCCCCTCCCCCCCAGTGATCATTACACCCCCCCTCCCCCAGTGATCATTACACCCCTCCTCCCCCCAGTGATCATTACACCCCCCTCCCCCAGTGATCATTACACCCCTCCTCCCCCCAGTGATCATTACACCCCCCCTCCCCCCCAGTGATTATACAGACAGATGTAGCTTTCTTATGGGGGGTGTAATAAAGTGACATTTATTATATGGAGGGGTGATTGATAGTTCTATTGACAATCAGAGGTGTGTATGGTGAGGAATGGTCGGGTAATGGATATATACTATATACTAGAAATAGGTGACCCCCTCCCCTCCCAATCACTGATATATGATAGTAATTGTACCATCCCCCCCAGCAATATAAATCATAGAAATAATGGGGTACGGGGCGCTATAATATCCAATCCTCCAATCCAAAATTGATCAATAAATTAAACAACTCATCATCGTTCACAACATATTTACCCCCCCCCCCACTGATATATATATATCATTAATATTGGGGTGATTTATATATATATATATATATATATATATATATATATATATATATATATATATATATATATATATATCACCCCAATCATTTATATTATTTATTATATATATATATATAATCACTCCAATATTATAAATGATTGGTGGTGAGAGATTATATATATATATATTTATTATTATTATTGGAGTGATCTATATCTATATATATATATATATTATAAATGATTGGGGTGATATATATATATAATTATTATTGGAGTGATCTATATACACATTAGGAGTCCGCTGCTGCCTGATGTCATCACTGGACTCCTCCCCCTACTGCCTTATATGGACTTGTTTACTCCTTATATGCAAATGAGGCAGCTGGCTGGGGCTGCGTCGCCATGACAATAACTGACATGACTGCACTGGACCTCCTATGGGAAGGATTGTGTATGTGACGTTTCTATGGAAATATCTCCATCCCATAATAAGATCATCCATTCCTTCCTGTCTAAAGACTTCATTCACAAGGCTGGAAGAGTCGGATATTGTGATCCCCCAATAAATTATTGGGGTGATATATATATATTTATTATTGGGGTGATATTGATGAGATATTAGTTATGAATGTGCAATCATTGTGATTTGGGGGAGATAACTGATCAGTATGACTCCTCCCCCTCCCCTCCCCCATTAATAAAAAGCTTTTTTTGCTGCAGTGGACAAGAAATCCAAATAAAAAATAAAATAAAGAAATGTTCTCTTTGTGGGGTGCAGAGGTGACATTTGGGGGAAGGAAGGAATGGATGATATTATTATGGGATGGAAATATTACCATAGAAACGTCACATACACAATCAGACTGTGATAGAGATCGGAGAGAGAAGGAAGGAGTTTTGCTGATTATTTGATAATATAATAATGGGGATGATTTGGATAAAGAATATTTATCAGATACGGAATCTTCTGAACACCAACAAAGAAGGAAATGTATTTGTTATACTGGGAGTCTGGATCTTCCAGCACCTGAAATTCACACCGAGCGTCGCTATTGGTTAGTGATATTTATATATATATATATATATATATATATATATATATATATATATATATATATATATAATGTGTGTGGGGGGGAGGGGGTGACATGCGTTGTGATATATGTATGTGTGTATATATATATATATATATGTGGGGGAGGGGGTGACATGCGTTGTGATATATATAATATATACACACATACATATATCACATGTGTGGGGGGGATGGGGTGACATGCGTTGTGATATATATAATATATACACACATACATATATCACATGTGTGGGGGGGATGGGGTGACATGCGTTGTGATATATATAATATATACACACATACATATATCACATGTGTGGGGGGGAGGGGGTGACATGCATTGTGATATATATAATATACACACATACATATATCACATGTGTGGGGGGGGGGGTGACATGCATTGTGATATATATAATATAAACACACATACATATATCACCAGGCATGTCACCCCCCCCCACATATATATAATATACACACACACTAGGGCTGCTGCAACTAACGATTATATTCATAATCGATTAGTTGGCCGATTATTGTTTAGATTAATCGATTAATGACCTTAAAAAGGAGTGATATATAATGTAGTTAATATGTAACGTTTTATAAAAAAGGCCATTTATTCTGAAATCTCTCTATATAATGATAAATATAAAGAACCGATACAGGAGATCTCCGGGATACAAACGGAAGGAGACAACAGGAAGTTAGAGAAATCCTCCCAAAGTGACATCATCCCTGGGTGTCACCAGAACTAGTGTCCCCATTGGAGGATTTCCCCTCTAATTCCTGTTCTGGTGACAACCCAAAATCTGGAATGTTTCTTTCACTTTTGTTGGTAAATAAGGGGATGAAGCTCCCTAAAGGGGGCGCAGACAGCAATAAAAACCTGACAGGGGTTCTAATCCCTCTCCACTCCATCTAACACCAACAATAAAAACATTTTCCTTTATTTATAATGTAACATATGGGGGAGAAATGAAAAAAAAAATGATTTGGCAGTGAAAGTGGCAGTTAAAATGTGAGTGTGTATAGGGGGAGGGGAGGGGGAGGAGTTACTTGGTTTGACAGTTAAAGGGTTGAAACAAATGAACAATATAGTTTGGTGGTGAAAGGGTTAAAAACTGAAAGAATTTGGCAGTTGAAGAGAATGAATCTCCCTAAAGGGGGCGCAGACAGCAAAAAAAACCTGACAGGGGTTCTAATCCCTCTCCACTCCATCCAACACTAACAATGAACAAGTTTTCCTTTAGTGATAATTTTACATTTGGGCAAGAAATGTAAAAAACACATTTTGGTTTTGTCGGTAAAAGGGTTAAAAATGGGGGGAGGGGAGGGTATAAAAAAAAGAAAAGAAGTTGGTTTGGCGCTGAAAGGGTTAAAAAAAAAAAATCTTACAAAAATCTGTGTTTTAAAAAAAAAATGGTTCAGAGAAAGGGTTAAAAATGAAAAAAATTATGATTTTGCAGTGCAAGGGTTAAAAACAAAAGGGGGAGGGGAATTGGTTTCATAAATGAAAAGGAAAACATTTGATTTGGCAGTGAAAGGGTTAAAAATGGAGAAATAATTGGTGTGTAATAATGATAAAATAAAAGAAAAGATTTGATGGAGGATTTCTAAGGCTCCATTCACAATGTTATCATAAGAATGGAGATCTTTATTTCAGCCATGGGACTGTAAGGGTTAAATCTCATTCACAATAACATGTTCTTCCAGGAGCCGTATATCCCTATTAGAGCCGTATACTGATCCTACAGGCTGAATTCACAAAGCTCACAAATAGGGACGTGGCTCCTTTAAGAAAAATCGTCAGTTATTTTTCAAAAAAAAAAAAAAAAGGTCACCTGACTGCACTCTGCGATCTGATTGGTCCCTCTCCCATTGATGTCATCGGCTGAGTCTGTTTGAATCTGATTGGTCCCTCCTCTGCCTATGATGTCATAGGCTGAGTCTCTATATAGACAGACACAGGTCAGTGAGCTCTCAGAAGCTCAGAGATCACTGACCAGTGAAGACGCTTCTTATCTCTCCTGAGATATTTCTTGCGATTTTATTGGATTTGATTTTGTTCGATTCAATTTCATTGCGATTTCTATTGTCATACATTTAAAGCGAGTTTCTTTATTCCTAATAATGAACCGATTTAAATGTAATCGGCTTTTTTCTCTGAAAAACACCAAAGAGAAAGCCAGCAAAGGAGGGGCAATGGTAGGAGGTATCAGTCACCAGCCTGCAGATACCCCAACCAAAAAGCCCCCCAAAATGAAGAGGATTGTGCGCGGCTGTTTCAGAGCCGTTGTTGGATGTTTCGGTTCCGGCTGTAAAGTCAAAAGAGATCACCGATATACAGACACCGAAATTGGTAAGTGTTATGGATAGTGATAGATACAAAAAGTACTCTGGATAAGTCACCTACACTCATCGATCAAATTATTGATTATTTGTTTCCATAGAATTATAGAACAGAAGGAGATATTAAAGTGATTGATAAGCCACAATTTGATCTTTATATGATCTCCTCTGTCAGATAAAACTCGGTGGGAATTTCAGGTGCTGGAAGATCCAGACTCCCAGTATAACAAATACATTTCC
Source organism: Lithobates clamitans (assembly GCA_037952925.1). Taxonomy (NCBI): domain Eukaryota; kingdom Metazoa; phylum Chordata; class Amphibia; order Anura; family Ranidae; genus Lithobates; species Lithobates clamitans. The sequence continues at coordinate 75,443 of JBBGZY010000989.1, read as the reverse complement.
TTCTTTGTTGGTGTTCAGAAGATTCCGTATCTGATAAACATTCTTTATCCAAATCATCCCCATTATTATATTATCAAATAATCAGCAAAACTCCTTCCTTCTCCCTCCGATCTCTATCACAGTCTGATTGTGTATGTGACGTTTCTATGGTAATATTTCCATCCCATAATAATATCATCCATTCCTTCCTTCCCCCAAATGTCACCTCTGCACCCCACAAAGAGAACATTTCTTTATTTTATTTTTTATTTGGATTTCTTGTCCACTGCAGCAAAAAAAGCTTTTTATTAATGGGGGAGGGGAGGGGGAGGAGTCATACTGATCAGTTATCTCCCCCAAATCACAATGATTGCACATTCATAACTAATATCTCATCAATATCACCCCAATAATAAATATATATATATCACCCCAATAATTTATTGGGGGATCACAATATCCGACTCTTCCAGCCTTGTGAATGAAGTCTTTAGACAGGAAGGAATGGATGATATTATTATGGGATGGAGATATTACCATAGAAACGTCACATACACAATCCTTCCCATAGGAGGACCAGTGCAGTCATGTCAGTTATTGTCATGGCGACGCAGCCCCAGCCAGCTGCCTCATTTGCATATAAGGAGTAAACAAGTCCATATAAGGCAGTAGGGGGAGGAGTCCAGTGATGACATCAGGCAGCAGCGGACTCCTGATGTGTATATAGATCACTCCAATAATAATTATATATATATATCACCCCAATCATTTATAATATATATATATATATATATATATATATATCTATATATATATATATAGATATATATATATATATATATATATATATATATATATATATATAGATATAGATCACTCCAATAATAATAATATCTATCTATACATATATAGATATATATATATATCTATATATATAGATATATATATATATATATATATATATACTTTACTCCAATAATATAATTAGCACATTGATTATCAGTGCAGCCCCCATGAGAGGTGACTAACAACTGCCAGCAGTGCCCCCTCAAAGTCTCTCAGTGCCCACCACAGTGCCAATCAGTGCCCACCACAGTGCCAATCAGTGCCCACCACAGTGCCAATCAGTGTCCATCAGTGCTGCATATCAGTGCCAACTCATCAGTGCACATCAGTGAAGGAGAAAACAACATTTTATGACAAAATAAGAAAAAAGTTTTTTTGTTCAAAAATTGGGTCTTTTTTAGACCCCAAGGTGATGAAAAACCAGCAAAAGAAAGCTCTATTTGTGGGAAGAAAATGATAAAAATGTAGTTTGGCTACAGTGTTGTATGACCGCGTAATTGTCATTCAAAGTGTGACAGCGCTGAAAGCGGAAAATTGTCCTGGCAGGAAGGGGGGGAAGTGCCGGTATTGAAGTGGTGAATCTTCAACTGCCATAATGCTGCACATGTGATCTGTTATGACAGCAGCCATTGGATGGTTTTACAGTTTGGTTGAGAGCACAACCAATGTGACTGTTAGCATTCCCGACATGCCAGAAATAGAAATGTTTTTTGAAACTGTTAAATCGATGGGATTCCTTCCTCTTTCATACAAGTAAAAATCGTTTTATTTATAAACAACGCACAGGCACGAGGATGCACTGATGAGTTGGCACTGATATGCAGCACTGATGGACGCTTATAGGCAGCACTGATTGGCACTGTAGTGGGGACTGTGGTGGGCACTGATTGGCACTGTGGTGGGCACTGAGAGACTTTGAGGGGGCACTGCTGGCAGTTGTTGGGCACCTCTCATGGGGGCTGCACTGATAATCAATGTGCTGATTATCAGCACAGACCCCCCTCTGACAGAGAGAGCTGCCGATTGGCTCTCCCTGTCAGCGCGAACTGAGGAATGCCGTTTCCCGGCACTTCCAGGTTCACGCGATGATCACGTGGTAAGAAGCCTCTGTCAGGACTCCGGTGTCAGGACTTTGCAGCCCTGATACATGGGAGTCAGCGCAGAGGGGGGAGGGTAGAAACTGGTAGGATCAGTCAGCTATTTCATACATAGCACAAGCACTGTGCTCTATAACAGGCTTTAAAGGAACAGGATCTTCTTTAATGGTGCAAAAAAACACACAAAAATATATTTTTTTATAAAAACATTGTTATTGGAGTCCAAAGTTTTAAAAGAAACGGGGGGACAATGAATGTTGTCCACATTTCATAAAGACAATTCAGTGCACATGTACAATATACACATAAAGTAGTTACTGTAACCAGAGTGATGCTTGTTGCTTGACATGTTTCACTTTTCAGCTTCTTCAGGAGTTTATAAAGCAATATGTAGCTACAAAAAGACAAATACAATCAAAATAAAAAATAAACAACAATAATTCCAAAAATTTGCATAAAGAATTTTTAGTAATTATGCATGACCGTAAATTAACATTTCCGTTATCAAAGTAAATGTGCATCAAAAAGATATAACAACATAAATATGTTCAATGAATATTAGAGGTGCAACGGATCATCATTGATCCGTGATCCGTACGGATCAACCTCCGCGGATCGGGACACCCGCGATCCGCAGAGCGCTCTGTGGCCTCGGCCATAGGAAAGGCCGCGGCTTCGGCCTAGCTCCGGAGCGGCGGCCATCTTGGTACACCCGGCGGCCGTTTACCAGGTGATCGCTCCGTCAAATGATCACTTGTAACAAACCGGCGTTATGTCATGACGCCGGTTCCTCTCTCCCCTCTGTGTACTGATCTGTACAGTGTAGGGGAGAGTTCGGATGGCAGCAGTGCCAATACTCTGCAATGCCCTGACAATACTCTGCAATGCCCTTACAATACTCTTCCATACCCTGCCAATACTCTGCCATACCCTGCCAATACTCTGCCATACCCTGCTATACCCTGCCAATACTCTTCCATACCCTGCCAATACTCTTCCATACTCTGCCAATACCCTGCCAATATACCCGCAAATACCCTGCCAATACTCTGCCATACCCTGCTAATATATTACAGTGGGGGAGATTGTGGATATTACAGTGGGCGAGATTTTTTTTTGTTGATCCGAACCGTGACTCCTGATCCGAGGAACGATCCGAACCGTCAGTTTTTTGATCCGTTGCACCCCTAATGAATATCCATGAGAGTCAGCACTATACAGAGAAGCACACAACATGAACATAAAACTCACCATGTTTATAGAATGTAATCAAGCTAATGCACACTAGTAAAGGGTCCAAAACTGATGTAAGAAGAGGTACCCAGGCCCCCTACAGTGTCCCATCTGATAACAAATATAGATCATGCACCCATCACCAAGACCAACATACACATAAGAAGGGCTTCAAGATCAAACCTACCAAGCGAATCCTCAAAACTCACCGTATCTGTCAGAACAAAGACATAGCGGCCACCAGGCCAGACGGGACTGGTGGCCCCAGCCACAGAGCCGGCCATGGAGCAGGAGGTGGCTGCTATGTCTTTGTTCTGACAGATATGGTGAGTTTTGAGGATACGCATGGTAGGTTTGATCTTCAAGCCCTTCTTATGTGTATGTTGGTCATGCTGATGGGTGTATGATCTCTATTTGTTATCAGATGGGACACTGTAGGTGTCCTGGGGGATGCTATTTATTAAATATGTCCGCATTCATCATCACGGGTGTTTAATAATAAGAAACAGAAGCACTGCAGATTACTCCACCGCACCCGAAAGTGAAGAATCAGACCCCTTTTTCATTTTAGTGGGTCGGCCAGGCAACCCAAATTTTTATATGAAGGCCATTAGTCATTCCTGTGTCCCTGTCATGTTGGGATTATTTATTGTCCCTTGCACTGGAATTTTGAACTTTTCTCTCCATAATTTTATGTTATATATATATATAATGTAGGTGAAGGTGCTAAATCTGATTCTTTTTTATTGCAGATGTACGCGGTATTTACTGCAGACACAGCTCACAAGGCAGGACTACCCCAGTGAGCGAGACAGAATATGGAAGCTACATTGAGACTCCCCCAGCATGTGACGTTCACAAGGAGTCCCCACCAGCATGTGACGTTCACACGGAGACACCACCAGCATGTGACGTTCACACGGAGACTCCACCAGCATGTGACGTTCACACGGAGACTCCACCAGCATGTTACGTTCACACGGAGACTCCACCAGCATGTGACGTTCACACGGAGACTCCACAAGCATGTGACGTTCACACGGAGACTCCACCAGCATGTGACGTTCACACGGAGACTCCACCAGCATGTGACTATCACACGGAGACTCCACCAGCATGTGACTATCACACGGAGACTCCACCAGCATGTGACGTTCACACGGAGACTCCACCAGCATGTGACGTTCACACGGAGACTCCACCAGCATGTGACGTTCACACGGAGACTCCACCAGCATGTGACGTTCACACGGAGACTCCACCAGCATGTGACGTTCACACGGAGACTCCACCAGCATGTGACGTTCACACGGAGACTCCACCAGCATGTGACGTTCACACGGAGACTCCACCAGCATGTGACGTTCACACGGAGACTCCACCAGCATGTGACGTTCACACGGAGACTCCACCAGCATGTGACGTTCACACGGAGACTCCACCAGCATGTGACGTTCACACGGAGACTCCACCAGCATGTGATGTTCACAAGGATACTCCACCAGCATGTGACGTTCACAAGGATACTCCACCAGCATGTGACGTTCACAAGGATACTCCACCAGCATGTGACATTCACATTGAGACACCACCTGAATGTCACATTCATGTTAAGACTACAGCACAATGTGAGGTTCATGTTGAGAACCCACCAAAATACCAGGGCAGCCATTTGAATATCTCCTCCCATGAAGATGAGGGCAAGCTTAAAGAAAAGGATAGGCAGATCCTGGTGGTAGGGGACTCTGTTATTAGAGGGACAGAGAAGACAATCTGTCAGAATGACCGCGATCAACGAACAGTATATTGTTTCCCAGTCGCACGAGTTCGGGACATTGCAGATCGGATGGACGGATTGTTGGATGGGGCTGGGGAGGATCCAGTTGTCATGGTACATATTGGAACCAATGACAACATTAGAAGAAAATGGAGCACCCTACAAAATGATTTCAGGGACTTAGGGGCTATATTGAAGAAAAGGACCTCCAAGGCAGCATTTTCAGAAATACTGCCTGTACCTCGAGCCACACCAAGGAGGCAACAGGAGCTTAGGGAGCTTAGCAAGTGGCTGAAGAATTGGTGCAGGAAGGAGGGGTTTGGCTTCATGGAGACCTGGACTGACTTTTCAATGTGTCACTTGCTCTACAGCAGGGATGGACTGCACTTAAATGAGCAGGGTGCAGCTCTGTTGGGAAAGAAAATAACCAAAAGGGTGGAAAAAATTTTAAATCCACCACCAGCATGTGATGTTCACACGGAGACGCCACCAGCATTTGACGTTCACACGAAGACACCATCAGCATGTGACGTTAACACGGAGACTTCACCAGCATGGGATGTTCACATGGAGATTCCACTAGCATGTGACGTTCACACGGAGACGCCACCAGCATGTGACGTTCACACGGAGACGCCACCAGCTTGTGACGTTCACACAGAGCCTCCACCAGCATGTGTAGTTCACACGGAGACTCCACCAGCATGTGACGTTCACACAGATACTCCACCAGCATGTGACGTTCACACGGAGACTCCACCAGCATGTGACGTTCACACGGAGACTCCACCAGCATGTGACGTTCACACGGAGACTCCACCAGCATGTGACGTTCACACGGAGACTCCACCAGCATGTGACGTTCACACGGAGACTCCACCAGCATGTGACGTTCACACGGAGACTCCACCAGCATGTGACGTTCACACGGAGACTCCACCAGCATGTGACGTTCACAAGGATACTCCACCAGCATGTGACGTTCACAAGGATACTCCACCAGCATGTGACGTTCACAAGGATACTCCACCAGCATGTGACATTCACATTGAGACACCACCTGAATGTCACATTCATGTTAAGACTACAGCACAATGTGAGGTTAATGTTGAGAACCCACCAAAATACCAGGGCAGCCATTTGAATATCTCCTCCCATGAAGATGAGGGCAAGCTTAAAGAAAAGGATAGGCAGATCCTGGTGGTAGGGGACTCTGTTATTAGAGGGACAGAGAAGACAATCTGTCAGAATGACCGCGATCAACGAACAGTATATTGTTTCCCAGTCGCACGAGTTCGGGACATTGCAGATCGGATGGACGGATTGTTGGATGGGGCTGGGGAGGATCCAGTTGTCATGGTACATATTGGAACCAATGACAACATTAGAAGAAAATGGAGCACCCTACAAAATGATTTCAGGGACTTAGGGGCTATATTGAAGAAAAGGACCTCCAAGGCAGCATTTTCAGAAATACTGCCTGTACCTCGAGCCACACCAAGGAGGCAACAGGAGCTTAGGGAGCTTAGCAAGTGGCTGAAGAATTGGTGCAGGAAGGAGGGGTTTGGCTTCATGGAGACCTGGACTGACTTTTCAATGTGTCACTTGCTCTACAGCAGGGATGGACTGCACTTAAATGAGCAGGGTGCAGCTCTGTTGGGAAAGAAAATAACCAAAAGGGTGGAAAAAATTTTAAATCCACCACCAGCATGTGATGTTCACACGGAGACGCCACCAGCATTTGACGTTCACACGAAGACACCATCAGCATGTGACGTTAACACGGAGACTTCACCAGCATGGGATGTTCACATGGAGATTCCACTAGCATGTGACGTTCACACGGAGACGCCACCAGCATGTGACGTTCACACGGAGATACCACCAGCTTGTGACGTTCACACAGAGCCTCCACCAGCATGTGTAGTTCACACGGAGACTCCACCAGCATGTGACGTTCACACAGATACTCCACCAGCATGTGACATTCACACGGATACTCCACCAGCATGTGACATTCACATTGAGACACCACCTGAATGTCACATTCATGTTGAGACTACAGCACAATGTGAGGTTCATGTTGAGAACCCACCAAAATACCAGGGCAGCCATTTGAATATCTCCTCCCATGAAGATGAGGGCAAGCCTAAAGAAAAGGATAGGCAGATCCTGGTGGTAGGGGACTCTGTTATTAGAGGGACAGAGAGGGCAATCTGTCAGAATGACCACGATCAACGAACAGTATATTGTTTCCCAGTCGCACGAGTTCGGGACATTGCAGATCGGATGGACGGATTGTTGGATGGGGCTGGGGAGGATCCAGTTGTCATGGTACATATTGGAACCAATGACAACATTAGAAGAAAATGGAGCACCCTACAAAACGATTTCAGGGACTTAGGGGCTATATTGAAGAAAAGGACCTCCAAGGCAGCATTTTCAGAAATACTGCCTGTACCTCGAGCCACACCAAGGAGGCAACAGGAGCTTAGAGAGCTTAGCAAGTGGCTGAAGAACTGGTGCAGGAAGGAGGGGTTTGGCTTCATGGAGACCTGGACTGACTTTTCAATGTGTCACTTGCTCTACAGCAGGGATGGACTGCACTTAAATGAGCAGGGTGCAGCTCTGTTGGGAAAGAAAATAACCAAGAGTTTGGAAAAAATGTTAAATCCACCACCAGCATGTGACGTTCACACGGAGACGCCACCAGCATGTGACGTTCACACGAAGACACCATCAGCATGTGACGTTCACACGAAGACTTCACCAGCATGGGATGTTCACATGGAGATTCCACTAGCATGTGACGTTCACACGGAGACGCCACCAGCATGCGACGTTCACACGGAGACACCACCAGCTTGTGACATTCACACGGAGACACCACCAGCTTGTGACGTTCACACGGAGCCTCCACCAGCATGTGTAGTTCACACGGAGACTCCACCAGCATGTGACGTTCACACAGATACTCCAACAGCATGTGACATTCACATGAATACTCCACCAGCAAGTGACATTCACATTGAGACACCACCTGAATGTCACATTCATGTTGAGACTACAGCACAATGTGAGGTTCATGTTGAGAACCCACCAAAATACCAGGGCAGCCATTTGAATATCTCCTCCCATGAAGATGAGGGCAAGCCTAAAGAAAAGGATAGGCAGATCCTGGTGGTAGGGGACTCTGTTATTAGAGGGACAGAGAGGGCAATCTGTCAGAATGACCGCGATCAACGAACAGTATATTGTTTCCCAGTCGCACGAGTTCGGGACATTGCAGATCGGATGGACGGATTGTTGGATGGGGCTGGGGAGGATCCAGTTGTCATGGTACATATTGGAACCAATGACAACATTAGAAGAAAATGGAGCACCCTACAAAATGATTTCAGGGACTTAGGGGCTATATTGAAGAAAAGGACCTCCAAGGCAGCATTTTCAGAAATACTGCCTGTACCACGAGCCACACCAAGGAGGCAACAGGAGCTTAGGGAGCTTAGCAAGTGGCTGAAGAACTGGTGCAGGAAGGAGGGGTTTGGCTTCATGGAGACCTGGACTGACTTTTCAATGTGTCACTTGCTCTACAGCAGGGATGGACTGCACTTAAATGAGCAGGGTGCAGCTCTGTTGGGAAAGAAAATAACCAAAAGGACGGAAAAAATGTTAAATCAACCACGTGTCATTCACATCGAGACTCCTCCAGCATGCAACGATTCTGTTGAGACTCGGGCAGAATGTAACTTTCCCACTAAGACACCGGCAGATTGTGGCGTTACCACTGAGACTCTGGCAGAATGTGTCGTTCATCAGCAGCTTCTGAATCACAGACTCAACTAAAAGTCTAAGGAACCCTCCCAGGGACCAGGTACGGCTTTACCAACACAGGTCCCTACACTGGTGGCGGCTGCCACTCCAGTATCCAGAGGGCCTTCCCATCAGCCCTCTATTTCCCTTTTTGGAGCTTCTGAATCACCAACTATGAATGCAAATGGACAAACAAGATGATTGACTGTTCCTAAAAGAAGACTCAACAAAAATTCTAAGGAACCCTCCTGAGGGACCAGGTATGGCTGTACCAACACAGGTCCCTACACTGGTGGCTGCCACTTCAGTAACCAGAGGGTTTTCCCATCAGCCCTCCATTTTCGTTTTTGGAACTTCTGAATCATCAACTATCAATGCAGCTGGACAAACAAGACAATTAGCTGTTCCTAGAAGAAGACTCAACAAAAAGTCTGAGGAAGCTTACCTGGGACCAGGTACGGCTGTACCAACACAGGTCCCTACACTGGTGCGAGCTGCCACTCCAGTAACCGGAGGGTCTTCCCATCAGCCCTCTATTTACCTTTCTGCAGCAGCTTTAAGGTTCGACAATACGTCGCCCAAACATAATCACCCGAAAAACAAGGGGGAGTATGGAAGAGGGAGAGAGGGAGGAAATAGGGGGGGGAAGGTTGGAGAAAGAAGGGGGTGAGGGTTGGGGGGAACCCCCACACCCCTTCCTTACTCCTAACCTCTCCTCCCCCCTCCTTTCCTCCCTCTCTCCCTCTTCCATACTCCCCCTCGGGCGTGTGTTGGACCGGCTGAGGGGAGGTTGGAGGCCGGTATTCTTTGGGTGTGTTTTGGAGTGTTATATACATAGATTGCAGTTTAGGATAAGGTTCCAACACAGGTCCCTACACTGGTGGCGGCTGCCACTCCAGTATCCAGAGGGCCTTCCGAACAGCCCTCTATTTCCCTTTTTGGAGCCTCTGAATCACCAACTATGAATGTAAATGGACAAACAAGATGATTGACTGTTCCTAGAAGAAGACTCAACAAAAAATCTAAGGAACCCTCCCGAGGGACCAGGTATGGCTGTACCAACACAGGTCCCTACACTGGTGGCTGCCACTTCAGTAACCAGAGGGTTACTGAAGTGGCAGCCACCATTTTCCAGTCACTTCAGTAACCAGAGGGTTTTCCCATCAGCCCTCCATTTTCGTTTTTGGAACTTCTGAATCACCAACTATCAATGCAGCTGGACAAACAAGACAATTGGCTGTTCTTAGAAGAAGACTCAACAAAAAGTCTGAGGAAGCCTCCCTGGGACCAGGTACAGCTGTACCAACACAGGTCCCTACACTGGTGCGAGCTGCCACTCCAGTAACCGGAGGGTCTTCCCATCAGCCCTCTATTTACCTTTCTGCAGCAGCTTTAAGGTTCGACAATACGTCGCCAAAACATAATCACCTGAAGAACAAGGGGGAGTATGGAAGAGGGAGAGAGGGAGGAAAAGGGGGGGAAGGTTGGAGAAAGAAGGGGGTGAGGGTTGGGGGGAACCCCCACACCCCTTCCTTACTCCTAACCTCTCCTCCCCCCTCCTTTCCTCCCTCTTCCATACTCCCCCTCGGGCGTGTGTTGGACCGGCTGAGGGGAGGTTGGAGGCCGGTATTCTTTGGGTGTGTTTTGGAGTGTTATATACATAGATTGCAGTTTAGGATAAGTTTGGATTTCTTCTGGAGGTGCTTTGAGTGGACATAATTGATGAACTCCGTTTAGCGGGGGCGGTCCTTAGAGAACAGAGGCCGCATACAGGCAGCACAGAGGCTTAGGGGTTAGCCTTGCAGCACTGGGGTCCATGGTTCAAATCCTGACCAGGACACTATCTGCTTGGAGTTTGCATGTTCTCCCTGTGCTTGCGTGGGTTTCCTCCGGGTACTCCGGTTTCCTCCCACACTACAAAGACATGCTACCTTGCGTTGGTGGTGCAGTGGTGAGCATAGCTGCCTTTCAAGCAGCTGACCCGGGTTCGATTCCCGGCCAACGCCTTCTCCAATACTTGGAGTCCTCAGAGAGAAAAGCGCTATACAAGGGTGGAATGAAGAATGAAGCGAATGTGTGGAATGTTTGAGGAAGGAAATGTTCCCCCAGAACCTATAGAAGGTGAACCCAGCAACTGATAGAAGACGCTTAGGCTGCGATCACACCTAGGCCTTCCGGATTGCGGGCGGAATTACTGCGATTCCAGATTGTGATCCAGTTATTTTCAATGGCACCCCAATCATGGGACAATATTGTCACCTGACAAATCACACAAAAAAATTGCGGGATGCCTATTTCCCATAGGCCGTCAGGCAACAATCGCGCCTCGATTGGGATGATATTGAAAGTAAAGGGATCGCAAGCGTGTGCTGCGTTTTGCACCGATTCGGGAATCCAGAACACCTAGGTGTGACCAAATCCTCGCCGTGTCCATCATACGACAAGAACTTCCTGCACAAACGTCCCCCCAACATGAATAATACACCCATACTCCCCCCAGCAGGAATATTACACTCATACTCCCATCAGGAATATTACACCGACAAGCCCCAACATAAATATTACACCCATACCCACCCAACATGAATATTACACCGACACCCTCCCAGCAGGAATATTACACACATACCCCACAACATGAATATTATACCCACCCAACATGAATATTACACCCATACCCACTCAACATGAATATTACACCGACACCCTCCCAGCAGGAATATTACACACATACCCCCCCAGCAGGAATGTTACACCCATACCCCCCCAACATGAATATTACACCCATACCCCCCAGCAGGAATATTACACCCATACCCCCCATCAGGTATATTACACCCATACTCCCCCCATCAGGAATTTTACACCCATATTCCCCCAGCAGGAATATTGCACCCATACGCCCCCAACATGAATATTACACCCATACTCCCCCCATCAGGCATATTACACCGACACCCCCCAACATGAATATTACACCGACACCCCCCAACATGAATATTACACCGACACCCCCCAACATGAATATTACACCCATATCCCCCCAGCAGGAATATTGCACCGACACCCCCCATCCTGACACTGACGTCCCCCCCAGGAATATTACACCAACACCCCCCATCCTGACACTGACGTCCCTCCAGGAATATTACACTGACACCCCCCATCCTGACACTGACGTCCCCCCAGGAATATTACACCGACACCCCCCATCCTGACACACACCCCCCCAGGAAGATCACACCAACACCCCCCATCCTGACACTGACATCCCCCCAGGAATATTACACTGACACCCCCATCCTGACACCCCCCAGGAATTTTAAACCAACACCCCCCCATCCTGACACTGACGTCCCCCCAGGAATATTACACCGACACCCCCCCATCCTGACACCCCCCAGGAATATTACACCGACATCCCCCATCCTGACACCCCCCAGGAATATTACACCGACATCCCCCATCCTGACACCCCCCAGGAATATTACACCGACACCCCCCATCCTGACACTGACGTCCCCCCAGGAATATTACAAAGACACCCCCCATACTGACACTGACATCCCCCCGGGAATATTACACCAACAACCCCCCATCCTGACACTGACGTCCCCTCAGGAATATTACACCGACACCTCCCCATCCTGACACTGACATCCCCCCAGGAATATTACACCAACACCCCCCCATCCTGACACTGACATCCCCCCAGGAATATAACACCGACACCCCCCATCCTGACACTGACATCCCCCCAGGAATATTACACCAACACCCCCCCATCCTGACACTGACATCCCCCCAGGAATATTACACCGACACCCCCCATCCTGACACTCCCCAGGAATATTACACCGACACCCCCCATCCTGACACCCCCCAGGAATATTACACCGACACCCCCCATCCTGACACTGACATTCCCCCAGGAAAATCACACTGACACCCCCCATCCTGACACTGACATCCCCCCAGGAATATTACACCGACACCCCCCATCCTGACACTGACATCCCCCCAGGAATATTATACCGACACCCCCCATCCTGACACTGACATCCCCCCAGGAATATTACACCGACACCCCCCCATCCTGACACTGACATCCCCCCAGGAAAATCACACTGACACCCCCCATCCTGACACTGACATCCCCCCAGGAATATTACACCAACACCCCCATCCTGACACTGACATCCCCCCAGGAATATTACACCGACACCCCCCATCCTGACACTGACATCCTCCAAGGAAATTTTACACCAACACCCCCCCATCCTGACACTGACATCCCCCCAGGAATATTACACCGACACCCCCCATCCTGACACTGACATCCCCCCAGGAATATTACACCGACACCCCCCATCCTGACACTGACATCCCCCCAGGAATATTACACTGACACCCCCCATCCTGACACTGACATCCCCCCAGGAATATTACACCGACACCCCCCCATCCTGACACTGACATCCCCCCAGGAAAATCACACTGACACCCCCCATCCTGACACTGACATCCCCCCAGGAATATTACACCAACACCCCCATCCTGACACTGACATCCCCCCAGGAATATTACACCGACACCCCCCATCCTGACACTGACATCCTCCAAGGAAATTTTACACCAACACCCCCCCATCCTGACACTGACATCCCCCCAGGAATATTACACCGACACCCCCCATCCTGACACTGACATCCCCCCAGGAATATTACACCGACACCCCCCATCCTGACACTGACATCCCCCCAGGAATATTACACTGACACCCCCCATCCTGACACTGACATCCCCCCAGGAATATTACACTGACACCCCCCATCCTGACACTGACATCCCCCCAGGAATATTACACCGACACCCCCCCATCCTGACACTGACATCCCCCCAGGAATATTACACCGACACCCCCCCATCCTGACACTGACATCCCCCCAGGAATATTACACCGACACCCCCCCATCCTGACACTGACATCCCCCCAGGAATATTACACCCACACCCCCCATCCTGACACTGACGTCCCCCCAGGAATATTACACCGACACCCCCCATCCTGACACTGACGTCCCCCCAGGAATATTACACCAACACCCCCCATCCTGACACCCCCCAGGAATATTACACCGACACCCCCCATCCTGACACTGACATCCCCCCAGGAATATTACACTGACACCCCCCATCCTGGCACTGACATCCCCCCAGGAATATTACACCGACACCCCCCATCCTGACACTGACATCCCCCCAGGAATATTACACCGACACCCCCCATCCTGACACTGACATCTCCCCCAGGAAAATTACACCGACACCCCCCATCCTGGCACTGACATCCCCCCAGGAATATTACACCGACACCCCCCATCCTGACACTGACATCCCCCCAGGAATATTACACCGACACCCCCCCATCCTGACACTGACATCCCCCCAGGAATATTACACCTAAACCCCCCCCCCATCCTGACACTGACATCCCCCCAGGAATATTACACCAACACCCCCCATCCTGACACTGACATCCCCCCAGGAATATTACGCCGACACCCCCCCATCCTGACACTGACACCCCCCAGGAATATTACACCGACACCCCCCATCCTGACACTGACATCCCCCCAGGAATATTACACCGACACCCCCCCATCCTGACACTGACATCCCCCCAGGAATATTACACCGACACCCCCCATCCTGACACTGACATCCCCCAGGAATATTACACCGACACCCCCCATCCTGACACTGACATCCCCCCAGGAATATTACACCGACACCCCCCCATCCTGACACTGACACCCCCCAGGAATATTACACCGACACCCCCCATCCTGACACTGACATCCCCCCAGGAATATTACACCGACACCCCCCCATCCTGACACTGACACCCCCCAGGAATATTACACCGACACCCCCCATCCTGACACTGACATCCCCCCAGGAATATTACACCGACACCCCCCCATCCTGACACTGACATCCCCCCAGGAATAATACACCGACACCCCCCATCCTGACACTGACATCCCCGCAGGAATATTACACTGACACCCCCCATCCTGACACTGACATCCCCCCAGGAATATTACACCGACACCCCCCATCCTGACACTGACATCCCCCCAGGAATATTACACCGACACCCCCCATCCTGACACTGACATCCCCCCAGGAATATTACACCGACACCTACCTTCCTGACACTGACATCCCCCCAGGAATATTACACCGACACCCCCCATCCTGACACTGACATTCCCCAGGAATATTACACCGACACCCCCCCATCCTGACACTGACATCCCCCCAGGAATATTACACCGACAACCCCCCATCCTGACACTGACATCCCCCCAGGAATATTACACCGACACCTCCCATCCTGATACTGACACCCCCCCAGGAATATTACACCGACACCCCCCATCCTGACACTGACATCCCCCCAGGAATATTACACCGACACCCCCCATCCTGACACTGACCTCCCCCCAGGAATATTACACCGACACCCCCCCATCCTGACACTGACATCCCCCCAGGAATATTGCACCGACACCCCCCATCCTGACACTGACATCCCCCCAGGAATATTACACCGACACCCCCATCCTGACACTGACATCCCCCCAGGAATATTACACCGACACCCCCCATCCTGACACTGACATCCCCCCAGGAATATTACACCGACACCCCCCATCCTGACACTGACATCCCCCCAGGAATATTACACCGACACCCCCCCATCCTGACACTGACATCCCCCCAGGAGTATTACACCGACACCCCCCCATCCTGACACTGACATCCCCCCAGGAATATTACACCGACACCCCCCCATCCTGACACTGACATCCCCCCAGGAATATTACACCGACACCCCCCATCCTGACACTGACGTCCCCCCAGGAATATTACACCGACACCCCCCATCCTGACACTGACGTCCCCCCAGGAATACTACACCAACACCCCCCATCCTGACACCCCCCAGGAATATTACACCGACACCCCCCATCCTGACACTGACATCCCCCCAGGAATATTACACTGACATCCCCCATCCTGGCACTGACATCCCCCCAGGAATATTACACCGACACCCCCCATCCTGACACTGACATCTCCCCCAGGAAAATTACACCGACACCCCCCATCCTGGCACTGACATCCCCCCAGGAATATTACACCGACACCCCCCCATCCTGACACTGACATCCCCCCAGGAATATTACACCGACATCCCCCATCCTGACACTGACACCCCCCAGGAATATTACACCGACACCCCCCATCCTGACACTGACATCCCCCCAAGAATATTACACCGACACCCCCCATCCTGACACTGACATCCCCCCAGGAATATTACACCGACACCCCCCCATCCTGACACTGACATCCCCCCAGGAATATTACACCTACACCCCCCCCCCATCCTGACACTGACATCCCCCCAGGAATATTACACCAACACCCCCCATCCTGACACTGACATCCCCCCAGGAATATTACGCCGACACCCCCCCATCCTGACACTGACACCCCCCAGGAATATTACACCGACACCCCCCATCCTGACACTGACATCCCCCCAGGAATATTACACCGACACCCCCCATCCTGACACTGACATCTCCCCTAGGAATATTACACCGACACCCCCCATCCTGACACTGATACCCCCCAGGAATATTACACCGACACCCCCCATCCTGACACTGACACCCCCCAGGAATATTACACCGACACCCCCATCCTGACACTGATGTCCCCCCAGGAATATTACACCGACACCCCCCATCCTGACACTGACGTCCCCCCAGGAATACTACACCAACACCCCCCATCCTGACACCCCCCAGGAATATTACACCGACACCCCCCATCCTGACACTGACATCCCCCCAGGAATATTACACTGACATCCCCCATCCTGGCACTGACATCCCCCCAGGAATATTACACCGACACCCCCCATCCTGACACTGACATCTCCCCCAGGAAAATTACACCGACACCCCCCATCCTGGCACTGACATCCCCCCAGGAATATTACACCGACACCCCCCCATCCTGACACTGACATCCCCCCCAGGAATATTACACCGACATCCCCCATCCTGACACTGACACCCCCCAGGAATATTACACCGACACCCCCCATCCTGACACTGACATCCCCCCAGGAATATTACACCGACACCCCCCATCCTGACACTGACATCCCCCCAGGAATATTACACCGACACCCCCCCATCCTGACACTGACATCCCCCCAGGAATATTACACCTACACCCCCCCCCCATCCTGACACTGACATCCCCCCAGGAATATTACACCAACACCCCCCATCCTGACACTGACATCCCCCCAGGAATATTACGCCGACACCCCCCCATCCTGACACTGACACCCCCCAGGAATATTACACCGACACCCCCCATCCTGACACTGACATCCCCCCAGGAATATTACACCGACACCCCCCATCCTGACACTGACATCTCCCCTAGGAATATTACACCGACACCCCCCATCCTGACACTGATACCCCCCAGGAATATTACACCGACACCCCCCCATCCTGACACTGACATCCCCCAGGAATATTACACAGACACCCCCCATCCTGACACTGACACCCCCCAGGAATATTACACCGACACCCCCCATCCTGACACTGACACCCCCCAGGAATATTACACCGACACCCCCATCCTGACACTGATGTCCCCCCAGGAATATTACACCGACACCCCCCATCCTGACACTGACATCCCCCCAGGAATATTACACCGACACCCCCCATCCTGACACTGACACCCCCCCAGGAATATTACACCGACACCCCCCATCCTGACACTGACATCCCCCCAGGAATATTACACCAACACCCCCCATCCTGACACTGACATCCCCCCAGGAATATTACACCGACACCCCCCCATCCTGACACTGACACCCCCCAGGAATATTACACCGACACCCCCCATCCTGACACTGACATCCCCCCAGGAATATTACACCGACACCCCCCCATCCTGACACTGACACCCCCCAGGAATATTACACCGACACCCCCCATCCTGACACTGACATCCCCCCAGGAATATTACACCAACACCCCCCATCCTGACACTGACATCCCCCCGGGAATATTACACCGACACCCCCCATCCTGACACTGACATCCCCCCAGGAATATTACACCGACACCCCCCATCCTGACACTGACATCCCCCCAGGAATATTACACCGACACCCCCCATCCTGACACTGACATTCCCCCAGGAATATTACACTGACACCCCCCATCCTGACACTGACATCCCCCTAGGAATATTACACCGACACCTACCATCCTGACACTGACATCCCCCCAGGAATATTACACCGACACCCCCCATCCTGACACTGACATTCCCCCAGGAATATTACACCGACACCCCCCCATCCTGACACTGACATCCCCCCAGGAATATTACACCGACAACCCCCATCCTGACACTGACATCCCCCCAGGAATATTACACCGACACCCCCCCATCCTGATACTGACATCCCCCCAGGAATATTACACCGACACCCCCCATCCTGACACCCCCCAGGAATATTACACCGACACCCCCCCATCCTGACACTGACATCCCCCCAGGAATATTACACCGACACCCCCCATCCTGATACTGACATCCCCCCAGGAATATTACACCGACACCTCCCATCCTGATACTGACACCCCCCCAGGAATATTACACCGACACCCCCCATCCTGACACTGACATCCCCCCAGGAATATTACACCGACACCCCCCATCCTGACACTGACATCCCCCCAGGAATATTACACCGACACCCCCCATCCTGACACTGACATCCCCCCAGGAATATTACACCGACACCCCCCCATCCTGACACTGACATCCCCCCAGGAATATTGCACCGACAACCCCCATCCTGACACTGACATCCCCCCAGGAATATTACACCGACACCCCCCATCCTGACACTGACATCCCCCCAGCAGGAATAAGAAAATAAGGATGATCCTCAGCTCCATCTAGTGGTCATAATGCAGTACACGTATGACAGGAAGCTACACAGACCAATAGGGTGGTTAGAGGGTTGGAAAGGGGAGGCCACGGCGTGTCCATGCCCAGTAAGTGCCAAAATATTTCCTCTGCTCCGGGGTCCACACTTAAGGCAAGGTGATTTCCATTCTAGCAGCAGATTTATTAGAAAATAAAGTGTGTGGCTGTGATGAAGCAGGGGCTGTTATCTGCTAGTACTTATTGGAATAAAAAATGCAGCGCTAAACATAGATATCAATATTAGGTGATCTATAAATGTGTGACAATCTGACGTTCAACGTGATGGTGTGATAACCATATGTGGAGAGATAGTAATTCTCCTATAAAAAAAGTTTCAGTCCATGACCATATGGATGTCCAACTGAGTGAACATTATGATCATAGAAGTGTCCGACAGTGTAAACAATATGTGTTTTAAATTGAAGAGAAGATGATCCTGGGTGCCATACAAGTCACAAAGGTAGTGCTCCCGTACTCGGTATCCACAGATGGAAATAGAAGGAGCAAATACGCTTACCGGAACAGGTGGACACGTTTGGCATATGGCTAGGTGTCATACAGGCTTGTGGATCAACCGATCCAAATGGATGCTTGGTGGAGAGGCGTGTGCGGCAGGTTCCACTGGTTCCTTTATGGCAATCATAGACGACCTGGAGAAGTCGGATGTTCCGAGTCTAGGTGTGGACACCTCCCCGGCAGATGTATGATAAAAAAATACACCTTTCACTCAGCCAGCGTAGGGACATGCAAAAGGAGGAGAAGACCCCACATAGTGCTTGAATCCACAAAAACTGGTTTATTTCAAACCAAACAAAATAAAGGTCCAAATGACAGCAACCGGAATTAAAAGTGATCACAGTGAAAATAGCGTGGTACCAAAAACAAAAAGCTAATCGCAACCCGACATGTTTCTGATTAGAGGTCCTTCTACTGGGGCATATGAAAATAGCGTGGTACCACGCTATTTTCATATGCCCCATATGCATATGCCCCAGTAGAAGGACCTCTAGTCCGAAACATGTCGGGTTGCGATTAGCTTTTTGTTTTTGGTACCACGCTATTTTCACTGTGATCACTTTTAATTCTGGTTGCTGTCATTTGGACTTTTATTTTGTTTGGTTTGAAATAAACCAGTTTTTGTGGATTCAAGCACTATGTGGGGTCTTCTCCTCCTTTTGCATGTCCCTACGCTGGCTGAGTGAAAGGTGTATTTTCTTATCATACATCTGCCGGGGAGGTGTCCACACCTAGACTCGGAACATCCGACTTCTCCAGGTCGTCTATGATTGCCATAAAGGAACCAGTGGAACCTGCCGCACACGCCTCTCCACCAAGCATCCATTTGGATCAGTTGATCCACAAGCCTGTATGACACCTAGCCGTATGGCAAACGTGTCCACCTGTTCCGGTAAGCGTATTTGCTCCTTCTATTTCCATCTGTGGATACCGAGTACCGGAACACTACCTTTGTGACTTGTATGGCACCCAGGATCATCTTCTCTTCAATTTAAAACACATATTGTTTACACTGTCGGACACTTATATGATCATAATGTTCACTCAGTTGGACATCCATATGGTCATGGACTGAAACTTTTTTTATAGGAGAATTACTATCTCTCCACATATGGTTATCACACCATCACGTTGAACGTCAGATTGTCACACATTTATAGATCACCTAATATTGATATCTATGTTTAGCGCTGCATTTTTTATTCCAATATTTTTCACATTGTCACTACATTGTTGATGCTGGCTGCTATATGTGTCATCTTATATCCTTTTTACAGTAGCACAACAATTTTGTAATTCCATCATTTCATCTGCTAGTACTTACCCTTGGAGGATCTTCGGCAGGCTTTGGCACACAGCGCTCTTTGTTGCTCCACTTCATCTTTCTCTTGATATTCACTTAGCAAGGAGCTGAGGTATTCTTCCTGTGACAAGAAGAAGGGAAGACGTAAGAGTCCCTATCCTGGACAAGAAGGGAAGACGTAAGAGTCCCTATCCTGGACAAGAAGAAGGGAAGACGTAAGAGTCCCTATCCTGGATAAGAAGAAGGGAAGACGTAAGAGTCCCTATCCTGGACAAGAAGAAGGGAAGACGTAAGAGTCCCTATCCTGGACAAGAAGAAGGGAAGACGTAAGAGTCCCTATCCTGGACAAGAAGAAGGGAAGACGTAAGAGTCCCTATCCTGGACAAGAAGAAGGGAAGACGTAAGAGTCCCTATCAATGGACAAGAAGAAGGGAAGACGTAAGAGTCCCTATAATGGACAAGAAGAAGGGAAGACGTAAGAGTCCCTATCAATGGACAAGAAGAAGGGAAGACGTAAGAGTCCTTATCAATGGACAAGAAGAAGGGAAGACGTAAGAGTCCCTATCCTGGACAAGAAGAAGGGAAGACGTAAGAGTCCCTATCCTGGACAAGAAGAAGGGAAGACGTAAGAGTCCCTATCCTGGACAAGAAGAAGGGAAGACGTAAGAGTCCCTATCCTGGACAAGAAGAAGGGAAGACGTAAGAGTCCCTATCCTGGACAAGAAGAAGGGAAGACGTAAGAGTCCCTATCCTGGACAAGAAGAAGGGAAGACGTAAGAGTCCCTATCCTGGACAAGAAGAGCTCAGCAATCAAGGCTTCATAGCAGGACTCCAGGCAGACCTTAAAGTGGACCTCTCAGCAACTTTACAAGTCTACATGAAGAAATAGAATATACCGTATTCTTCTATCCCTTCTACAAGTGCAAAAATGTCACTTTTCATCCTGCCGGAAATATACAGAGCTCAGAACTTTCTGCTCTCGTTGTCTCTGGACTGTTTTCAGTCCCAGTTCTCTATGTGGACTACAAAACATCACCTCACTATGTTATAGACAGGGGGGAGTATTCTGTAGTCCAAACACACTTTCTGTCCTACGGTGACAACGTCTCCATAGATTCAGTACAATGAGTGTTGTCACCCTAGGACAGGAAGTTACCAGCAGGATCAAAGACAAAGGGAAAAGAAAATGAATGCAGCCACCATATCTAAGGACTGGTCAGCTGAAGTATAGTATATTTTTGTATTTTGGATTCCCCCATAAATGAGTTGGCCCCATCCGTGTACCCCCACAAATCACTTGCCCCATCAGAGTGCCCCAATAGATCAGTTACCCCATCAGAATGTCCTCTTAGATTAGCTGCACCCATCAGAGTACATATATAGATCAGTTGCCCCATTACAGTGCCCCCATAGATTAATTGCCCCATCAAACTGCCCCCATAGATTAGTTCCCTCCATCAGAGTACCCCCATAGATCAGTTGCCCCATCACAGAGCTCAGTGTACCTGTAGGAGAACTCCCTATAGCCTGGCAGGCAGAAGGTGGGAGCTGGCAGGAGAAATGTGCTGCAGGGCACACAGCAGGCATGTGAAGTCATTGGTTGCTAGGCATGCCGGCATCTCTAGCAACCAATAAATGCTGCTCACTGGACCAGGACTTGTGGGCGGTCTGCCATGTTAGTGAAGGAGGGCGGTCTGCCATGTCAGCCTGTGCAGGAGGCGGAGCCAGGGACTTCTAATCCCTCTCCACTCCATCTAACACCAACAATAAAAACATTTTCCTTTATTTATAATGTAACATATGGGGGAGAAATTAAAAAAAAAGATTTGGCAGTGAACGTGGCAGTTAAAATGTGAGTGTGTGTAGGGGGAGGGGAGGGGGAGGGGTTACTTGGTTTGACAGTTAAAGGGTTGAAACAAATGAACAATATAGTTTGGTGGTGAAAGGGTTAAAAACTGAAATTATTTGGCAGTTGAAGAGAATGAATCTTCCTAAAGGGGGCGCAGACAGCAATAAAAACCTGACAGGGGTTCTAATCCCTCTCCACTCCATCCAACACTAACAATAAACAAGTTTTCCTTTAGTGATAATTTTACATTTGGGCAAGAAATGTAAAAAACACATTTTGGTTTTGTCGGTAAAAGGGTTAAAAATGGGGGGAGGGGAGGGTATAAAAAAAAGAAAAGAAGTTGGTTTGGCGCTGAAAGGGTTAAAAAAAAAAATCTTACAAAAATCTGTTTTAAAAAAAAAAATGGTTCAGAGAAAGGGTTAAAAATGAAAAAAATTATGATTTTGCAGTGCAAGGGTTAAAAACAAAAGGGGGAGGGGAATTGGTTTCATAAATGAAAAGGAAAACATTTGATTTGGCAGTGAAATGGTTAAAAATGGAGAAATAATTGGTGTGTAATAATGATAAAATAAAAGAAAAGATTTGATGGAGGATTTCTAAGGCTCCATTCACAATGTTATCATAAGAATAGAGATCTTTATTTCAGCCATGGGACTGTAAGGGTTAAATCTCATTCACAATAACATGTTCTTCCAGGAGCCGTATATCCCTATTAGATCCGTATACCGATCCTACAGGCTGAATTCACAAAGCTCACAAATAGGGACGTGGCTCCTTTAAGAAAAATCGTCAGTTATTTTTCAAAAAAAAAAAAAAAAAGGTCACCTGACTGCACTCTGCGATCTGATTGGTCCCTCTCCCATTGATGTCATCGGCTGAGTCTGATTGAATCTGATTGGTCCCTTGATTCTCTGCCTATGATGTCATAGGCTGAGTCTCTATATAGACAGACACAGGTCAGTGAGCTCTCAGAAGCTCAGAGATCACTGACCAGTGAAGACGCTTCTTATCTCTCCTGAGATATTTCTTGCGATTTTATTGGATTTGATTTTGTTCGATTCAATTTCATTGCGATTTCTATTGTCATACATTTAAAGCGAGTTTCTTTATTCCTAATAATGAACCGATTTAAATGTAATCGGCTTTTTTCTCTGAAAAACACCAAAGAGAAAGCCAGCAAAGGAGGGGCAATGGTAGGAGGTATCAGTGACCAGCCTGCAGATACCCCAACCAAAAAGCCCCCCAAAATGAAGAGGATTGTGCGCGGCTGTTTCAGAGCCGTTGTTGGATGTTTCGGTTCCGGCTGTAAAGTCAAAAGAGATCACCGAGATACAGACACCGAGATTGGTAAGTGTTATGGATAGTAATAGATACAAAAAGTACTCTGGATAAGTCACCTACACTCATCGATCAAATTATTGATTATTTGTTTTCATAGAATTATAGAACAGAAGGAGATATTAAAGTGATTGATAAGCCACAATCTGATCTTTATATCATCTCCTCTGTCAGATAAAACTCGGTGGGAATTTCAGGTGCTGGAAGATCCAGACTCCCAGTATAACAAATACATTTCCTTCTTTGTTGGTGTTCAGAAGATTCCGTATCTGATAAACATTCTTTATCCAAATCATCCCCATTATTATATTATCAAATAATCAGCAAAACTCCTTCCTTCTCCCTCCGATCTCTATCACAGTCTACAAAAAGTACTCTGGATAAGTCACCTACACTCATCGATCAAATTATTGATTATTTGTTTCATAGAATTATAGAACAGAAGGAGATATTAAAGTGATCGATAAGCCACAATCTGATCTTTATATCATCTCCTCTGTCAGATAAAAATCTGCATCCTCGTGCCTGTGCGTTATTTATAAATAAAACGCTTTCTACTTGTATTAAAGAGGAAGGAATCCCATCGATTTAACACTTTCAAAAAACATTTCTATTTCTGGCATGTCGGGAATGCTAACTGTCACATTGGTTGTGCTCTCAACCAAACTGTCAAACCATCCAATGGCTGCTGTCATAACGGATCACATGTGCAGCATTATGGCAGTTGAAGATTCACCACTTCAATACCGGCACTTCCCCCCCTTCCTGCCAGGACAATTTTCCGCTTTCAGCGCTGTCACACTTTGAATGACAATTACGCGGTCATACAACACTGTAGACAAACTACATTTTTATCATTTTCTTCCCACAAATAAAAAAGACCCAATTTTTGAACAAAAAACTTTTTTCTTATTTTGTCATAAAATTTTGTTTTCTCCTTCACTGATGTGCACTGATATGCAGCACTGATGGGCACTTATAGGCAACACTGATGGGCACTGATTGGCAATGTGGTGGGGACTGTGATGGGCACTGATTGGCACTGAGGTGGGCTCTAATTGGCGCTGTGGTGGGCACTGATTGGCACTGTGGTGGGCTCTGATTGGCACTGTGGTGGGCACTGAGAGACTTTGAGGGGGCACTGCTGGCAGTTGTTGGGCACCTCTCATGGGGGCTGCACTGATAATCAATGTGCTGATTATCAGCACAGACCCCCCCCTCTGACAGAGAGAGCTGCCGATTGGCTCTCCCTGTCAGCGCGAACCGAGGAATGCCGTTTACCGGCACTTCCAGGTTCATGCGATGATCACGTGGTAAGAAGCCTCTGTCAGGACTCCGGTGTCAGGACTCTGCAGCCCTGATACATGGGAGTCAGCGCAGAGGGGGGAGGGTAGAAACTGGTAGGATCATCCAGATATTTCATACATAGCACAAGCACTGTGCTCTATAACAGGCTTTAACCACTTCAATACCGGCACTTATACACCTTCCTGCCCAGACCAATTTTCAGCTTTCAGAGTTGTCGCAGTTTGAATGACAATTACGCGGTCATACAACACTGTACCCAAATTAAATTTTTATCATTTTCTTCCCACAAATAGAGCTTTCTTTTGCTGGTATTTCATCACCTCTGGGTTTTTTAAAAGTTTTGCTTTTGTTTCTGTTAAAAAAAAATTGTAAATAAGTAAGTTTTCTCTTTCACTGATGGGCACTGATATTCGGCACTGATGGGTGGCACTCACATGCAGCACTGATGGGCATTGATAGGCGGCACTGATGGGTGGCACTGGTTGGCACTGATGGGCGACACTGATGGACAATGAAAGGCGGCACTGCTAGGCACTGATAGGGTGGCACTGATAGGCGGCACTGCTGGGCACTGATACGCGGCACTAAAATGAGGCACTGATGGGCATCCCTAGTGGCACTGGCAGTGGTAGGCATTGCAGTGGGCACTGATTGGCAGCTGCCTGGGCACACAGTGTCATTTCCCTGGTGGTCTAGGGGCATACCTGGTGGTCCAGTGTGGATCGCTTCCCTGGTGGTCCTGGGCGGCTTCCCTGGTGGTCCGGGGTGGGATCCAAGGGGGGGCTGTGCTGATAAAAAATCAGCACAGACCCCCCCCCTGTCAGGAGAGCAGCCGATCGGCTCTCCTCTACTCATGTCTGTCAGACGCGAGTGAGGAAAAGCCGATCACCGGCTCTTCCTAGTTACATCATGATCGGCTGTGATTGGACACGGCTGATCACGTTTTAAAGAGTCTCCGTCAGAGACTCTTTACCTAGATCAGTGTTGCAGGGTGTTAGACTGACACCCCGCAACAACGAGCGCCGCGATGCGCGCCCCCGAGGGCGTGCAGCGGCTTGATATTCCTGATCATGTCATATGACGTCCGATCAGGAATATCAAACCACTTTGCCGCCGTCATTCTGTAATAGGGCAGGCGGAAAGTGGTTAAAGGAACAGAATCTTCTTTAAGGCGCCTTTCACACGGACGGCTATTCTGCCGCAGTTAAAAGCATGTTTTTTTTCTGTGAAATTCAAGACTCCAGGCACTGCGATCAGCTGCATTTGTACAATGCGATCACTTGCGTTTACGTGCGTTTGCACGCGGTTGCGTTTAGCTGTGGTAGTCAATGTTTTTGTTTGATCCTGAATCTACCCATGATGCATTTCGGTCCTCTGCAGTTCAAATCATGTATTTTTTTTCTCACGCTGCTGTCCGCAGCGTGACACAGTGCACTGCGATTACCTGCGGTTATGTGCAGATAGCTGCGCTAAATCGCTCCTGGACGCAGGCAATTCTATTTTTTCTATTCGCACGGAAATGCATGTATCGAATTCGCAGCTAAACGCAGTGTGTGAATGGGGCCATAGGAAAGCATTGTGTGCTTTGAGCTGCGGTAGAAAATTAGAAAATCCGCAGCTAAAAGCACCATTCTATCCGTCCGTGTGAAAGGGGCCTAATGGTGCCAAAACACACAAAAATATATCTTGTTATAAAAACATCCTTATTGGAGTCCAAAGAGACGGGGGGGGGGGGGACAATGAATGTTGTCCACATTTCATAAAGACAATTCAGTGCACATGAACAATATACACATAAAGTAGTTACTGTAACCATATGTACACATGTATAGGGATTGCCATGGACATTGATGAGGGCCCCCCCCCCCCATATGTACACATGTATAGGGATTGCCATGGACATTGATGAGGGGTCACCCCCCATATGTACACATGTATAGGGATTGCCAGGGACATTGATGAGGGGTCCCCCCATATGTACACATGTATAGGGATTGCCATGGACATTGATGAGGGGTCCCCCCCATATGTACACATGTATAGGGATTGCCATGGACATTGATGAGGGGGTCCCCCCCATATGTACACATGTATAGGGATTGCCATGGACATTGATGAGGGGTCCCCCCCATATGTACACATGTATAGGGATTGCCATGGACATTGATGAGGGGTCCCCCCATATGTACACATGTATAGGGATTGCCATGGACATTGATGAGGGGTCCCCCCCATATGTACACATGTATAGGGATTGCCATGGACATTGATGAGGGGTCCCCCATATGTACACATGTATAGGGATTGCCATGGACATTGATGAGGGGTCCCCCCCATATGTACACATGTATAGGGATTGCCATGGACATTGATGAGGGGTCCCCCCCCCCCTATGTACACATGTATAGGGATTGCCATGGACATTGATGAGGGGTCCCCCATATGTACACATGTATAGGGATTGCCATGGACATTGATGAGGGGTCCCCCCATATGTACACATGTATAGGGATTGCCATGGACATTGATGAGGGGTCCCCCCATATGTACACATGTATAGGGATTGCCATGGACATTGATGAGGGGTCCCCCCCATATGTACACATGTATAGGGATTGCCATGGACATTGATGAGGGGTCCCCCATATGTACACATGTATAGGGATTGCCATGGACATTGATGAGGGGTCCCCCATATGTACACATGTATAGGGATTGCCATGGACATTGATGAGGGGTCCCCCCCCATATGTACACATGTATAGGGATTGCCATGGACATTGATGAGGGGTCCCCCATATGTACACATGTATAGGGATTGCCATGAACATTGATGAGGGGTCCCCCATATGTACACATGTATAGGGATTGTCATGGACATTGATGAGGGGTCCCCCCCATATGTACACATGTATAGGGATTGCCATGGACATTGATGAGGGGTCCCCCATATGTACACATGTATAGGGATTGCCATGGACATTGATGAGGGGTCCCCCCCATATGTACACATGTATAGGGATTGCCATGGACATTGATGAGGGGTCCCCCATATGTACACATGTATAGGGATTGCCATGGACATTGATGAGGGGTCCCCCCCATATCTACACATGTATAGGGATTGCCATGGACATTGATGAGGGGTCCCCCCCATATGTACACATGTATAGGGATTGCCATGGACATTGATGAGGGGTCCCCCATATGTACACATGTATAGGGATTGCCATGGACATTGATGAGGGGTCCCCCATATGTACACATGTATAGGGATTGCCATGGACATTTATGAGGGGTCCCCCCCATATGTACACATGTATAGGGATTGCCATGGACATTGATGAGGGGTCCCCCCCCATATGTACACATGTATAGGGATTGCCATGGACATTGATGAGGGGTCCCCCATATGTACACATGTATAGGGATTGCCATGAACATTGATGAGGGGTCCCCCATATGTACATATGTATAGGGATTGCCATGGACATTGATGAGGGGTCCCCCCCATATCTACACATGTATAGGGATTGCCATGGACATTGATGAGGGGTCCCCCCCATATGTACACATGTATAGGGATTGCCATGGACATTGATGAGGGGTCCCCCCATATGTACACATGTATAGGGATTGCCATGAACATTGATGAGGGGTCCCCCATATGTACATATGTATAGGGATTGCCATGGACATTGATGAGGGGTCCCCCATATGTACACATGTATAGGGATTGCCATGGACATTGATGAGGGGTCCCCCATATGTACACATGTATAGGGATTGCCATGGACATTGATGAGGGGTCCCCCTCCCCATATGTACACATGTATAGGGATTGCCATGGACATTGATGAGGGGTCCCCCCATATGTACACATGTATAGGGATTGCCATGGACATTGATGAGGGGTCCCCCCCCATATGTACACATGTATAGGGATTGCCATGGACATTGATGAGGGGTCCCCCCCATATGTACACATGTATAGGGATTGCCATGGACATTGATGAGGGGTCCCCCCATATGTACACATGTATAGGGATTGCCATGGACATTGATGAGGGGTCCCCCCCCCCCTATGTACACATGTATAGGGATTGCCATGGACATTGATGAGGGGTCCCCCCCATATGTACACATGTATAGGGATTGCCATGGACATTGATGAGGGGTCCCCCCATATGTACACATGTATAGGGATTGCCATGGACATTGATGAGGGGTCCCCCCATATGTACACATGTATAGGGATTGCCATGGACATTGATGAGGGGTCCCCCCCATATGTACACATGTATAGGGATTGCCAGGGACATTGATGAGGGGTCCCCCATATGTACACATGTATAGGGATTGCCATGGACATTGATGAGGGGTCCCCCATATGTACACATGTATAGGGATTGCCATGGACATTGATGAGGGGTCCCCCCCATATGTACACATGTATAGGGATTGCCATGGACATTGATGAGGGGTCCCCCCATATGTACACATGTATAGGGATTGCCATGGACATTGATGAGGGGTCCCCCCCCCCATATGTACACATGTATAGGGATTGCCATGGACATTGATGAGGGGTCCCCCCCATATGTACACATGTATAGGGATTGCCATGGACATTGATGAGGGGTCCCCCCCATATGTACACATGTATAGGGATTGCCATGGACATTGATGAGGGGTCCCCCCCATATGTACACATGTATAGGGATTGCCATGGACATTGATGAGGGGTCCCCCCATATGTACACATGTATAGGGATTGCCATGGACATTGATGAGGGGTCCCCCCCATATGTACACATATATAGGGATTGCCATGGACATTGATGAGGGGTCCCCCCATATGTACACATGTATAGGGATTGCCATGGACATTG
The DNA here is from genome assembly GCA_037952925.1 of Lithobates clamitans. Taxonomy (NCBI): domain Eukaryota; kingdom Metazoa; phylum Chordata; class Amphibia; order Anura; family Ranidae; genus Lithobates; species Lithobates clamitans. The sequence continues at coordinate 45,373 of JBBGZY010000989.1, read as the reverse complement.
ATGAGGGGTCCCCCCCCATATGTACACATGTATAGGGATTGCCATGGACATTGATGAGGGGTCCCCCCCATATGTACACATGTATAGGGATTGCCATGGACATTGATGAGGGGTCCCCCATATGTACACATGTATAGGGATTGCCATGGACATTGATGAGGGGTCCCCCCCATATGTACACATGTATAGGGATTGCCATGGACATTGATGAGGGGTCCCCCTATATGTACACATGTATAGGGATTGCCATGGACATTGATGAGGGGTCCCCCCAAATGTACACATGTATAGGGATTGCCATGGACATTGATGAGGGGTCCCCCCCATATGTACACATGTATAGGGATTGCCATGGACATTGATGAGGGGTCCCCCCCATATGTACACATGTATAGGGATTGCCATGGACATTGATGAGGGGTCCCCCCATATGTACACATGTATGGGGATTGCCATGGACATTGATGAGGGGTCCCCCCATATGTACACATGTATAGGGATTGCCATGGACATTGATGAGGGGTCCCCCATATGTACACAGGTATAGGGATTGCCATGGACATTGATGAGGGGTCCCCCATATGTACACATGTATAGGGATTGCCATGGACATTGATGAGGGCCCCCCCCCCATATGTACACATGTATAGGGATTGCCATGGACATTGATGAGGGGTCCCCCATATGTACACATGTATAGGGATTGCCATGGACATTGATGAGGGGGGTCCCCCCCATATGTACACATGTATAGGGATTGCCATGGACTTTGATGAGGGGGTCCCCCCCATATGTACACATGTATAGGGATTGCCATGGACATTGATGAGGGGTCCCCCCATATGTACACATGTATAGGGATTGCCATGGACATTGATGAGGGGTCCCCCATATGTACACATGTATAGGGATTGCCATGGACATTGATGAGGGCCCCCCCCCCATATGTACACATGTATAGGGATTGCCATGGACATTGATGAGGGGTCCCCCATATGTACACATGTATAGGGATTGCCATGGACATTGATGAGGGGGGTCCCCCCCATATGTACACATGTATAGGGATTGCCATGGACTTTGATGAGGGGGTCCCCCCCATATGTACACATGTATAGGGATTGCCATGGACATTGATGAGGGGTCCCCCCATATGTACACATGTATAGGGATTGCCATGGACATTGATGAGGGGTCCCCCATATGTACACATGTATAGGGATTGCCATGGACATTGATGAGGGGTCCCCCCATATGTACACATGTATAGGGATTGCCATGGACTTTGATGAGGGGGTCCCCCCCATATGTACACATGTATAGGGATTGCCATGGACATTGATGAGGGGTCCCCCCATATGTACACATGTATAGGGATTGCCATGGACATTGATGAGGGGTCCCCCATATGTACACATGTATAGGTATTGCCATGGACATTGATAAGGGTTCCCCCCATATGTACACATGTATAGGGATTGCCATGGACATTGATGAGGGGGTCCCCCCCATATGTACACATGTATAGGGATTGCCATGGACATTGATGAGGGGTCCCCCCATATGTACACATGTATAGAGATTGCCATGGACATTGATGAGGGTTCCCCCCATATGTACACATGTATAGGGATTGCCATGGACATTGATGAGGGGTCCCCCATATGTACACATGTATAGGGATTGCCATGGACATTGATGAGGGGTCCCCCCATATGTACACATGTATAGGGATTGCCATGGATATTGAATGCTTTTTTCCTGTAAACAGAAATCTGATTTTTAAACCAAGAGAAGCAAACAGTAATTCTTGGCGCTGTATACGGGGAGTCAACCCCTCCCCCCCCACCTCTCTCTCCACCCGTCAGCTCCTAACCGACTTTCTTTTTTTGAACAAGCTTTGCACCCCCTTATTACAGGCTGGGCAGATCACCTCAGTGCCAACCACCTTCCAGAAATGTCCAATATGGACAGAACGCATATACATAGTAGCCAACATTAAAAAAAAAAGAATTCTAATGCCTTTAGGGTGCAGGTGGTGTAATCAGCAGTGCTGCACTCCCCAACAATTACAGTCCAGGCCTGTCCCTGATTGGTTGATATAGGAGAGGCCAGAACTTAAATGTAATTATTGGGAACTGCAGTGCAGAAGATCATTCCGTCTGCACCCCAAAGGCATTAAATAGATCCTTTATGCCCCTCCCCCCTGCTAAACAAATGGGGCTCCAGTAAGTTGCTGCAGGGACGTGCTGTAAATTAGCTCCCACAGACAGTATCTATTTCATCATTTGCCTGGAATTCTGCCTGTGACTCCGCCCACACTTTCCGATTTGGAATGGCCGGCAGAAGTGCTGTGGTTCTGCCTGTGATTCCAAATCATGGGAAAACGGGCAGCAAGCATTCCCATTACATTATTCTTAATGGCACCCCAAAGATGGCAAGATCTTGTCACCATTGTCACATGACAGAATCACATGGCAATTGATCCAAAACATGCAGGGGACTATTTCTTCACTTTGGGGTACGGCGGAGTAATCTGTAATGCAGCGGTTCCAGGTCCCGGCTTCTTCTATATCAATCCACCGCAACAATTCAAGGGATTACAATAAAAGAGGCCGGGTGTTTGATAATAAGAAACAGAAGCACTGCAGATTACTCCCCCGCACCCGGAAGTGAAGAATCACTCCCCTTTCTGACTCCATTCATTTTAGTCAGTCGGTATAACTTCCAGGCAACCAGAATTTTTATATGAAGGCCACCATTACTCATCCCTGTGTCCCTGTCATGTCGGGTTTATTTATTGTCCCTGACACTGGAATTTTATACTTTTCTCTATAATTAGATGTTGTATAATAAATATATGAAATGTAGGTGAAGGTGCTAAATCTGATTCTTCTTTTTTATTGCAGATGTACGCGGTATTTACTGCAGACACAGCTCACAAGGCAGGTCTGCCCCAGTGAGCGAGACAGAATATGAAAGCTACATTGAGACATCACCAGCATGTGACGTTCCCACGGAGACGCCACCAGCATGTGACGTTCCCACGGAGACGCCACCAGCATTTGACGTTCCCAGGGAGACGCCACCAGCATGTGACGTTCCCAGGGAGACGCCACCAGCATGTGACGTTCCCAGGGAGACGCCACCAGTATGTGACGTTCCCAGGGAGACGACACCAGCATGTGACGTTCCCACGGATACTCCACCAGCATGTGACGTTCCCACGGATACTCCACCAGCATGTGACATTCCCAGGGAGACGCCACCAGTATGTGACGTTCCCAGGGAGACTACAAGGAACCAAGGTACGGATGTACCAATAAAGGTCCACACAGTGGTGGCGGATGCCACTCCAGCTACAGGAGGGTCATCCCATCAGCCCTCCCAGGAACCAGGTACAGCTGTACCAACAGAGGTCTCCACACTGGTGGTGGCAGCCACTGCAGTAACCGGAGGGTCTTCACATCAGCCCTCCCAGGAACCCGGTAAGTCTGTACCTACACAGGACCCTGCACTGGTGATGGCTGCCACTCCAGTAACTGGGGGGTCTTTCCATCAGCCCTCCCTTTTCGTTTTTGGAGCTTCTGAATCACCAACTATCAATGTAGTTGGACAAAGAAGACAATTGGCTGTTCCTAGAAGACTCAAAAAGTCTGAGGAACCCTCCCAAGGACCAGGTACAGCTGTACCAACACACGTCCCTACACTGGTGGCAGCTGCCACTCCAGTAACTGGAAGGTCTTCCCATCAGCCCTCCATTTTCGATTTTGTAGCTACTGAATCACCAACTATCAATGTAAATGGACAAACAAGACGAATGGCTGTTCCTAGAAGAAGACTCAACAAAATGTCTGAGGAACCCTCTCAGGGACCAGGTACAGCTCTACCAACACAGGTCCCTACACTGGTGGTGGCTGCCACTCCAATAATTGGAGGGTCTTCCCATCAGCCCTCCCTTTTCGTTTTTGGAGCTTCTGAATCACCAACTATCAATGTAGTTGGACAAACAAGACAATTGGCTGTTCCTAGAAGAAGACTCAACAAAAAGTCTTAGGAACCCTCCCAGGGACCAGGTACGTCTCTACCAACACAGGTCCCTACACTGGTGGCGGCTGCCACTCCAGTAACTGGAGGGTCTTCCCATCAGCCCTCCATTTTCGATTTTGGAGCTAATGAATCACCAACTATCAATGTAAATGGACAAACAAGACGAATGGCTGTTCCTAGAAGAAGACTCAACAAAATGTCTGAGGAACCCTCTCAGGGACCAGGTACGGCTGTGCCAACACAGGTCCCTACACTGGTGGTGGCTGCCACTCCAGTAACTGGAGGGTCTTCCCATCAGCCCTCCATTTTCAATTTTGGAGCTACTGAATCACCAACTCTCAATGTAAATGGACAAACAAGACGAATGGCTGTTCCTAGAAGAAGACTCAACAAAATGTCTGAGGAACCCTCTCAGGGACCAGGTACGGGTGTGCCAACACAGGTCCCTACACTGGTGGCAGCTGCCACTCCAGTAACCAGAGGGTCCTCCCATCAGCCCTCCATTTTTGTTTTTGGAGCTTCTGTATCACCATCAATGTAAATGGACAAACAAGACGATTGGCTGTTCCTAAAAGAAGACTTAGAAAGTCTGAGGAACTCTCTCAGGGACCAGGTACGGCTTTACCGACACAGGTCCCTACACTGGTGGAGGCTGCCACTCCAGTAACCGAAGGGTCTTCCCATCAGTCCTCCATTTTTGTTTTTGGAGCTTCTGAATCACCAAATATCATTGTAAATGGGAAAACAAGACGATTGGCTGTTCCTAGAAGACAACAAAAAGTCTGAGGAACCCTCCCAGGGACCAGGTACGGCTGTACCAACACATGTCTGTACACTGGTGGTGGCCGCCACTCCAGTAACCGGAGGGTCTTCCCATCAGCCCTCCATTTTCGTTTTTGGAGCTTCTGAATCACAAACTGTGGTCAAACCTGCAAAAATAAGACGAATGGATGTTCCTAAAAGTATGGCTGTACCAACAGAGGTCATTAACTGGAGAGCCTTCTAATCAGTCCCTCCAGGGGCCCAATATGACTGTAACAACACAGGACCCTACACTGGTGGCGGCTGCCACTTCAGCAAGCGAAGAGTCTTCCTGGGAACAAGGTAAGGCTGTACCAAGACAGGCCTCTGCATCAACAATTCATCTACTGAGCTCACCTAAAAGGTTTTTCCAATTTTTCGGCCACATTTTTTACACCTACTTTTTATTTGTTACGTGTTCCCATTCACATAGCATAGCATAGCTTTAAGAAGACTGTAAAAATTGCTGCTCACCATTAAAAGAGGAACCCCATGGAAAAAATAAATAAAAAATAAACATGGCCACCCAAAGTCCAGACCCTTACTGAGCATGCATCCTGGCAGGCCAGGAAAGGGGGGGAAGGGGGTAAGCATGCACCGCCTTCTTTTCCTTACCCATACTAGGCCACATGCCCTCGACATGGGGAGGTGTCTTGTCAGGGGGGAGGGGGGTCCCCCTTTACAAGGACCACTCCCCATGTTGGGGGCATGTGGTCTAGTATGGCTCAGAAGTGGAGAGGGGTGCACGCTTATCCCCCCCTTTCCTATTCTGCAAGGCTGCATGCTCGGTTGGGGTTCTGGCACGCGATTCCTTCCTTAAGGGTGAGCAGCAAACTTTACAATTTTTATTAAGTTTTACCCTGTGAATGAAAACATGTAACAGATATAAAGTAGGTGTCATCCCAATTTGACTGCAAAAGTGGAAATACCTTTTAGGTGAGCGTCAAAGAAGTAGCGCTGGTGCCCCAAATGGTCACCATTCAGATGCCCATAAAAACAGCAGAGGCCGTCCAGCAGACCTGAGCACGGTAGGTGGAGCTGGTAGCAGCTCCACAGACAATGACAGACAATGATGATGGACCATCAGGGCATCCTTGTTGCCCAATCTACTATACTGGGAATAGACTCTCTACCATCTATGAAGAGCCAGGCTTCCACATTCAAGTGATTTGTCCCGTCCCTGTCTGTCTACATTTCAGTTCACACTCATGGCTAGCTCATGTTCTCTTACATAAGACAGAGCTTATCCATAAAGACACTATACAGACCAGAGGACATGTATTTGTCGCACTCCACACAAAGGACATCACCAATATTGGTGAAGTGACCACTGAGGCCTACAACAGCTGAAGGACTCTGTAGCTTCAGGTCACTCTACAAAAAGGATCTGCATCTCTAGGTCACTTAAAAATATCGTAACCCAAGGAGAATGAAGGGGAAATATGGACGGCTCATGGGTAGCCTGGATGGAATGAGAACTGTTCATAGAGTCTCCCCCTACAGGACAGAATGTGGAAGAGGATTTTTTTTTTTTAACACGGGGGAGGCATGGACAGTTTATCTGTAGGGTTGGTGAAATGAGAACAGTTCATACAAACTCCCCCTACAGGACAGAATATGGAAGATTCATAAGGAAATTTAAAGCCGAAGGAGGAAGAGGTGGAAATACGGAACTTCCCTTTATAGGTGAAGTTCTGCTTTAAGATCGGGCAGCACAGAGGCTTAGTAGTTAGCACTCCTGCCTTGCAGCACTGGGGTGTTCGGTTCATATCCTGACCAGGACACTGTCTGCATGGAGTCTGCATGTTCTCCCTGTGCTTGTGTGGGTTTCCTCCTACAGCCCAAAGACATGCTGGTAGGTTAAACGGCTCCATTCGGTGTGTGCCCAAGATGGCTGCTTCAACTCCGAAGCGCTTTGAGTGGGCATCACTGATTTACCCTGCTCAGCAGGGGCAGGCCTCAGAAAACAGAGGCCGCATATGGGCAACACAGAGGCTTAGGGGTTAGCCTTGCAGCACTGGGGTCCATGGTTTAAATCCTGACCAGGACACTATCTGCATGGAGTTGGCATTTTCTCCCTGTGCTTGCGTGGGTTTCCTCCGGGTACTCCGGTTTCCTCCCACACTCGCGTTGGTGGTGCAGTGGTGAGCACAACTGCTTTTCAAGCAGTTGACCCGGGTTCGATTCCCGGCCAACGTAATCTCACAAGATGGCTGCCTCACCTGGTAAGTGTTACCCCCCCCCCTCCTATTATATCTGTATATACAATGTTCTCTCTACAGTACTGTGCAAAAGATTTAACCAGGTGTGAATAAATGCTGTAAACATCGGGGTGATGTGATCCTTTTCTGTCTATGGCCTGGTTGGAGATCACTATGATCCTATCATATTGGCCATGTGACCCCTGTCTGGCTATGTCCTGGTCAGAGATCGCTATGAACCTACCATAGGTTCCATATGATCCCTTCCTATCTATGTCCTGGTCAGAGATCATTATGAACCACCAACGCTCCTATTCCTCCCCATCATTGGTATCTGTGGGAGGAATAGTGCTCCACCACTGGTGTCAATGGGAGGAACAGTGTTCCATTAGTGTCAGCTGTGGATGGAATAGTTCTCCAAGGGACGGATAGAGGCAAGAAAAGGACCACATCCGACCCCAGGGCCGCAGTTTGAAAACCTCTGGTTTAAACCAATATATCTGCCTGCTCTTCATAATCACTCAAAAGATCTAACTTATATAAATTAACCTTTTGGTATATTCCCTTTTCGGGTGCTGACAACTATGTGTGGGTATATAACTGTCTAGGTCCTTAGAGAAAGTTTTGGTCCCTCTCATAAGAATTACTAGATCCAGGTAATTAATCCTATCTTTACTCCACCCACCAGTATATGTAATGCCATAATGGTAATTATAAATTCCCTCCATGAATAATCTTAACGATTCCTCTGAACCTTCCCATACCGGCATATGGTATAGTCATCTATAAATCTCTGATAGGACTTTATTTGTGGCCACATATCTACGTATATAACTTCATCTTCCCATGTGTTCATGATGTTGGCCACACTGAGAGCATACTTCACTATTAGTGCATTAGTGCCAGGAAGCTAGCTGTTAGGTAATTTGGACAGGGTAAAATCCCCAAATCCTCACTAAATTTAATAGGTACGATGCCCGGCGGGTGTGGAGAGGCGACTCTTTGTACATCTTGCCGCATGTATGCGTTCCTTGATCATCCGATCGAGGGTGAATACTGCTGTGCAAAATGTAAGCACATTGTTTCCCTGGAAGCCCAGGTTCTGAATCTAGGGAAGCAACTGTCAGCACTGAGAAGTCCCTCCATACTAAAGGTGAGCCAGGAATGTACACGGCAGGTGCGGGCAGGGGCCAGCACAGAGGCGGGTGGAGACAAAGAGGTGCAGGCACTAGCAAAGAGTAGATGGGTGACAGTCAGGAGGGGTAGAGGGGGAAGTACCAGGGTGGCCGATCCAGGACTGGAGCATCCCAATAAGTACGCTCCATTGAGTGTCATTGGTGAAACCAGTCAGGGACCAGCACTGCTGGAGATGAGGGACTTTCCTAGCTGCCAGGGGAAGAACTCCTCCAGTGAGAGTGGGGGGGGGGCAGCAAAGGGAAAGGAAAGACAGATTCTGGTGGTAGGGGACTCAATTCTTAGAAGGACAGAGAGGGCAATCTGTAACCAAGACCTGAAGCGCCGAACAGTATGTTGTCTACCGGGCGCTCGGGTTCGGCACATCACGGATCTTGTGGACAGATTACTGGGAGGGGCTGGGGAAGACCCGGCTGTCATGGTGCACGTTGGCACCAACGACAAAGTCAGAGGCAGATGGAGTGTCCTAAAGAACGATTTTAGGGACTTAGGTGCTAAATTGAGGAAAAGGACCTCCAAGGTAGTATTCTCAGGAATACTACCGGTACATCGAGCCACACCAGAAAGGCAGAGGGAGATTAGGGAAGTAAACAAGTGGCTGAAGAGCTGGTGTAGTAAGGAGGGGTTTGGGTTCCTGGAGGACTGGGCCGACTTCTCAGTCGGTAACCGGTACTATAGAAGGGACGGACTGCACCTAAATGCGGAGGGTGCAGATCTGCTGGGAAGGAAGATGGCCAAAAAGTTAGAGGGGTTTTTAAACTAGGCGATGGGGGGGAGGGTCCAGAGACAGTGATAGCCAGCGCGGATGATATTCCAGAGGGTAGTGTTGGGGGCATTAGTGGTAGGTTAACCAAAGCACAAAAACACAAGGTGAGTATAGTAGCAAGTCCTAGTTGCAATTTTGAAATGCCCAATACGAGAACAATATGCGACCAGTCTAAACTATGTGGCATGTTCACCAATGCCAGGAGCATGGCGGACAAGATGGGTGAACTAGAGATACTGTTGTACAAGGAGGATTTGGATTTTGTGGGAATTTCAGAGACCTGGTTCAACAGCTCTCATGATTGGCTGGCAAACATTCAAGGGTATACCCTATACCGCAAGGATAGAGAGGGTAAAAAAGGGGGAGGGGTATGCCTATATATCAAGAATAATGTACAAGCGAATGTGAGAGATGACATCACTGAGGGGGCTAGGGAGGAGGTGGAATCCTTATGGGTAGAGCTCCAAAGGGATGAAGCTAAGGGGAAAATAATACTGGGAGTATGCTATAGGCCCCCTAACCTGAAGGAGGAAGTGGAGACGGATCTCCTATCACAAATTGGATTAGCAGCAAGGATGGGAAGTGTTATCATAATGGGGGATTTTAATGATCCAGACATAGACTGGGCGGAGGGAACCGCACATTCATTTAAGGCTCGCCAGTTCCTTAATGTCTTGCAGGACAATTTTATGGGTCAGATGGTAGACGCACCAACTAGAAATAAAACATTACTCGATCTACTGATTACCAACAATACAGACCTGATCACAGATGTGGAAATACGGGGCAATTTAGGTAACAGCGATCACAGGTCAATTAGTTTCAGTATAAATCACACAAATAGGAAACATAAAGGAAATACAAAGACACTGAACTTCAAAAGAGCCAACTTCCCTAAACTACATACCTTGCTAAAAGGCATAAATTGGGATAAAATATTAGGAACAAAGAATACGGAGGAGAGATGGGTTTGCTTTAAGAGCATATTAAATAAGGGCATTAGCCAATGTATCCCATTGGGTAATAAATTTAAAAGAGCGAACAAAAATCCTGGATGGCTTAACTCCAGTGTAAAAATGCATATAAAAGCAAAGGAGAAGGTCTTCAAAAAATACAAGGTTGAGGGATCATCCTCAGCATTCAGACTTTATAAAGAATGCAATAAGAAATGTAAGAGTGCAATTAGGACGGCTAAGATAGAACATGAAAGACACATAGCGGAGGAGAGCAAAAAAAATCCCAAGAAATTCTTTAAGTATGTAAACAGTAAAAAAGGGAGGACAGACCATATTGGCCCCATAAAGAATGAGGAAGGACATCTGGTTACAAAGGATGGGGAGATGGCAAAGGTATTGAATTTATTCTTCTCCTCAGTCTTCACGAGTGAATCGGGGGGCTTCAGTAACCAAAACTGCAGTGTTTATCCTCATGACACAACACAGGAAGAACCTCCATGGTTAACAGAGGACGGAATTAAAATTAGACTTGAGAAACTTAACATTAATAAATCACCGGGACCAGATGGCTTGCATCCGAGGGTACTTAGGGAACTCAGTCAGGTGATTGCCAGACCGTTGTTCCTAATTTTTACAGACAGTCTACTGACTGGAATGGTACCAGCTGATTGGAGAAAAGTCAATGTAGCACCAATATTTAAAAAGGGCCCAAAATACATCCCTGGGAATTACAGACCAGTTAGCCTAACATCAATAGTATGTAAAATCTTGGAGGGGATGATAAGGGACTATATACAAGATTTTAGTAATAAGAATGATATCATTAGCAGTAATAAGCATGGATTCATGAAGAATCGTTCTTGCCAAACCAATCTATTAACCTTCTATGAGGAGGTGAGTTGCCATCTAGATAAAGGAAGGCCCGTAGACGTGGTTTATCTGGATTTTGCAAAAGCATTTGACATAGTTCCCCATAAACGTTTACTGTACAAAATAGGGTCCATTGGCATGGACCATAGGGTGAGTACCTGGATTGAAAACTGGCTACAAGGGCGAGTTCAGAGGGTGGTGATAAATGGGGAGTACTCGGAATGGTCAGGGGTGGGTAGTGGGGTCCCCCAGGGTTCTGTGCTGGGACCAATCCTATTTAATTTGTTCATAAACGATCTGGAGGATGGGATAAACAGTTCAATCTCTGTATTTGGAGACGATACTAAGCTAAGCAGGGCAATAACTTCTCCGCAGGATGTGGAAACCTTGCAAAAAGACCTGAACAAATTAATGGGGTGGGCGACTACATGGCAAATGAGGTTCAATGTAGAAAAATGTAAAATAATGCATTTGGGTGGCAAAAATCTGAATGCAATCTATACACTGGGGGGAGAACCTCTGGGGGAATCTAGAATGGAAAAGGACCTGGGGGTCCTAGTAGATGATAGGCTCAGCAATGGCATGCAATGCCAAGCTGCTGCTAATAAGGCAAACAGAATATTGGCATTAAAAAGGGGATCAACTCCAGAGATAAAACAATAATTCTCCCGCTCTACAAGACTCTGGTCCGGCCACACCTGGAGTATGCTGTCCAGTTCTGGGCACCAGTCCTCAGGAAGGATGTACTGGAAATGGAGCGAGTACAAAGAAGGGCAACAAAGCTAATAAAGGGTCTGGAGGATCTTAGTTATGAGGAAAGGTTGCGAGCGTTGAACTTATTCTCTCTGGAGAAGAGACGCTTGAGAGGGGATATGATTTCAATTTACAAATACTGTACTGGTGACCCCACAATAGGGATAAAACTTTTTCGCAGAAGAGAGTTTAATAAGACTCGGGGCCACTCATTACAATTAGAAGAAAAGAGGTTTAACCTTAAACTACGTAGAGGGTTCTTTACTGTAAGAGCGGTAAGGATGTGGAATTCCCTTCCACAGGCGGTGGTCTCAGCGGGGGGAGCATTGATAGCTTCAAGAAAGTATTAGATAATCACCTGAATGACCGCAACATACAGGGATATATAATGTAATACTGACACATAATCACACACATAGGTTGGACTTGATGGACGTGTGTCTTTTTTCAACCTCACCTACTATGTAACTATGTACTATGTAACTATGTAACTATTATTGCTATGCCTTTCGCACAAAAAATTAACCATCAAGCCAGAAATAATTTTTACTCAAACGTATGCAAACCTTCCAAAATATACCCAGTCTGGGCCCTGACCCTTCCAAAATATTCTCAGTCTGCGCCTAAACCTTCCAAATATACTCAGTCTGGGCCCCGACCCTTCCAAAATATTCTCAGTCTGGGCCCTGACCCTTCCAAATATACTCAGTCTGGGCCCCGACCCTTCCAAAATATTCTCAGTCTGGGCCCGACCCTTCCAAAATATACTCAGTCTGGGCCCCCGACCCTTCCAAAATATACTCAGTCTGGGCCCCCGACCCTTCCAAAATATACTCAGTCTGCGCCCAAACCTTCCAAATATACTCAGTCTGGGCCCCGACCCTTCCAAAATATTCTCAGTCTGGGCCCGACCCTTCCAAAATATGCTCAGTCTGGGCCCTGACCCTTCCAAATTATACTCAGTCTGGGCCCTGACCCTTCCAAATATACTCAGTCTGGGCCTGACCCTTCCAAAATATACTCAGTCTGGGCCCTGACCCTTCCAAATATACTCAGTCTGGGCCCTGACCCTTCCAAATTATACTCAGTCTGGGCCCTGACCCTTCCAAATATACTCAGTCTGGGCCTGACCCTTCCAAAATATACTCAGTCTGGGCCCTGACCCTTCCAAATATACTCAGTCTGGGCCCTGACCCTTCCAAATATACTCAGTCTGGGCCTGACCCTTCCAAAATATACTCAGTCTGGGCCCTGACCCTTCCAAATATACTCAGTCTGGGCCTGACCCTTCCAAAATATACTCAGTCTGGGCCCTGACCCTTCCAAATATACTCAGTCTGGGCCCTGACCCTTCCAAATATACTCAGTCTGGGCCCTGACCATTCCAAAATATACTCAGTCCGGGCCCCGACCCTTCCAAAATATACTCAGTCTGGGCCCTGACCCTTCCAAATATACTCAGTCTGGGCCCGAACCTTCCAAATATACTCAGTCTAGGCCCTGACCCTTCCAAAATATACTCAGTCTGGGCCCGACCCTTCCAAAATATACTCAGTCTGGGCCCGACCCTTCCAAAATATACTCAGTCTGGGCCCGACCCTTCCAAAATATACTCAGTCTGGGCCCCGACCCTTCCAAAATATTCTCAGTCTGGGCCCGACCCTTCCAAAATATTCTCAGTCTGGGCCCTGACCCTTCCAAAATATACTCAGTCTGGGCCCTGACCCTTCCAAAATATTCTCAGTCTGGGCTCTGACCCTTCCAAAATATTCTCAGTCTGGGCTCTGACCCTTCCAAAATATACTCAGTCTGGGCCCGACCCTTCCAAAATATTCTCAGTCTGGGCTCTGACCCTTCCAAAATATTCTCAGTCTGGGCCCGACCCGTCCAAAATATACTCAGTCTGGGCCCTGACCATTCCAAAATATACCATATATACTCGAGTATAAGTCGAGTTTTTCAGCACATTTTTTTGTGTTGAAAGTGCCCCCCTCGACTTATACTCGAGTCAAGCGATTTTCTGCAGCAAAAAATTTCATTTTCCGAACCGAATTTGGGGCCCCGTATCTCAGGGCCATTTGGAGCTAGGAACCCCAAATTTGGTGTGCAAACCCAGTAGAACTGGTACCACAACATATCCAAAGATGGAGTTCCTAGCTCCAAGAGACCCTGAGATACGGGGCCCCAAAGCCGGTTCGGAAAATGTCATTCTCTGCTACAGAAAAGTGCTTGACATTTTCTGAACCGATTTTTGGGGCCCTGTATCTCGGGGCCACTTAGTGCTAGAAACCCCAGCTTTGTAAATTTTATGGTGCTAGTTCCACTGGGTTTGCACACCAAATTTGGGGTTCTTAGCACTGAGTGGCCCCAAGATATGGGGCCCCAAATTCGATCAACTGTGTCCATCTGCAGCAATGTCATTTTGGGACCCTTTGGGTTCAGAGACCCCAAATTTTGGCTGCAGCTAGGGGGCATCTAGGAACCCTTAACTACCGAGTTTGGGGGACCTATGGCTGCAAATGGGCACAGTGAGGCTGCAAATGGGCACAGTGAGGCTGCAAATGGGCATTGTTGACCCTCTTTTCCACTTAGTAGCTGTGCATTTCTCACCCTCATCTTATACTCGGGTCAATAAGTTTTTCCCATTTTTTTGTGGTAAATTAGGGCCTCGACTTATACTCGGACTGGCTTATACTCGAGTATATACGGTACTCAGTCTGGGCCCCGACCCTTCCAAAATATACTCAGTTTGGGCCCCGACCCTTCCAAAATATACTCAGTCCGGGGCCCGACCCTTCCAAAATATACTCAGTCTAGGCCCCGACCCTTCCAAAATATTCTCAGTCTGGGCCCGACCCTTCCAAAATATACTCAGTCTGGGCCCCGACCCTTCCAAATATACTCAGTCTGGGCCCGGCCCGTCCAAAATATACTCAGTCTGGGCCCCGACCCTTCCAAAATATACTCAGTCTAGGCCCCGACCCTTCCAAAATATACTCAGTCTGGGCTCTGACCCTTCCAAAATATACTCAGTCTGGGCCTGCCCCCTCCAAAATATACTCAGTCTGGGCCCGACCCTTCCAAAATATACTCAGTCTGGGCCCTGACCCTTCCAAAATATACTCAGTCTGGGCCCTGACCCTTCCAAAATATACTCAGTCTGGGCCCTGACCCTTCCAAAATATACTCAGTCTGGGCCCTGACCCTTCCAAAATATACTCAGTCTGGGCCCTGACCCTTCCAAAATATAGTCAGTCTGGGCCCCGACCCTTCCCAAATATACTCAGTCTGGGCCCTGACCCTTCCAAATATACTCAGTCTGGGCCCTGACCCTTCCAAAATATACTCAGTCTGTGCCTGCCCCCTCCAAAATATACTCAGTCTGGGCCCTGACCCTTCCAAAATATACTAAGTCTGGGCTCTGACCCTTCCAAAATATACTCAGTCTGGGCTCTGACCCTTCCAAAATATACTCAGTCTGGGCCTGACCCTTCCAAAATATACTCAGTCTGGGCCTGACCCTTCCAAAATATACTCAGTCTGGGCCCTGACCCTTCCAAAATATACTCAGTCTGGGCCCTGACCCTTCCAAAATATACTCAGTCTGGGCCCTGACCCTTCCAAAATATACTCAGTCTGGGCCCCGACCCTTCTCAAATATACTCAGTCTGGGCCCTGACCCTTCCAAATATACTCAGTCTGGGCTCTGACCCTTCCAAAATATACTCAGTCTGGGCCCTGACCCTTCCAAAATATACTCAGTCTGGGCCCTGACCCTTCCAAAATATACTCAGTCTGGGCCCCGACCCTTCCAAAATATACTCCGTCTGGGCCCAACCCTTCCCAAATATACTCAGTCTGGGCCCCGACCTTTCCAAAATATACTCAGTCTGGGCCCAACCCTTCCAAGATATACTCAGTCTGGGCCCCGACCCTTCAAAAATATACTCAGTCTAGGCCCCGACCCTTCCAAAATATACTCAGTCTAGGCCCCGACCCTTCCAAAATATACTCAGTCTGGGCCCCAACCCTTCCAAATATACTCAGTCTAGGCCCTGACCCTTCCAAAATATACTCAGTCTGGGCCCCAACCCTTCCAAATATACTCAGTTTAGGCCCTGACCCTTCCAAAATACACTTCATCATGGCCCTATTAAGTCCCAAACTCTCACGCCATGCCTGTTTAACTGCTCTTAACCCATCTTCGCGTTTGATATTAGTATATCCCTACTATCTTTTAGGCTGGGCTCACACTACTATGAATTGGATGAAGATTTTCCCACATCCAATTCGCATGTCTGGAGATTGTGATTGGCTCTCTATGGAGCCGGTTCACACATCTCCGGAGCGGCTCTGGTGAGAATTCCAGGGTCCTGTGCTTCTTCCGATCCGTTTCAGGTCCAAATTTAGCCCAAAATTCAGGCTGAAATCGGACCTAAAACAGTGAACGGGGACACACCGGACCCCCTGCTGTGAGCCGCTCTGTACTGCAGTGTGAACCCAGCCTTATAGCGTTTGTTACCCCAACACTTAATATTCCTGATATGTGGCTGCTGCCCCATGTACTGGTACAGAGACGTCTCCTGTTCTCTTTGTATTGCTCCTATTATGTGAAACTCCTGGTGATCCTGCCAGTCCCTCTACTTTCATATTAAAAACTGACCACACTAAGGAAAGCACAGCTTGGTCAGGACTCTAGCTATCCTGACAACCTCCCCCTCGCACAGCCATTCACTGGGAAGCTCAGTGTGCTGCTGTTTCTCCTCCCCCAGCTCTTATCTTATACAGCTGAGGACAGAGGAATGTGATCACTTGTTATATCTATACAAAAATGTTTTGCATTTCATTTCTATTTTAAACTGAATGGGTTGTTTTATGAGGTGATCATTCACAATCACTTTAAGTTAGACCAATCTTTTTCAACTACTGGCTGTAAACGTATATCTAAGTTTTACAACAATGTGGAAGATATATATATGGACTCTACGGTGCCAACCCTAACCCCGGAAAAAGAAGAGAAGTGAACAAATGCTTGGAAGCACAAAGGTTTTATAATATCACATTGTTAAAACGTTTATAAAACATCATATGAGCAACACAATCAATTCCCTGATAAGGCACTGGTCCCACCTGGCCCAAAGGAACATATATGTCATAAAACTATAAATATAATGATATAAAAAATCCAGAAATACAAGAAGTGTAGCGGTCTTAATGCGTTTGATTCCTTCATCAGGAGACCATAGAAAAACTCTGATCACCCATGTGTGGAAAATTTGTTCGATCAGGGAATGTCCTGAACAACAGAGTAGTAGTGGAAAAATGGAGGCACCCTTTGTGAATGGTCCTTCACATCATATATGGGATCCAAAGAAATGTATAGACCAAAGACAAGTCCAATGTCCCAAGAAGGCACGCCAGAAACGTGCTCCACCGATAATGACAGAGCCGGTCCGAAAGACAAAACTGTACTTCACATCAGTAATCCAGGCAATCCACTTCTCTTCTTTATCGGGGGTTATGGTTGGCACTGTAAAGTCCATATATCTCTTCCACGTTGATGCAACTTCTGGAATAGGATGTGGGGCCATTCCTAGCAAACTGTGCTCTTTTTATTTTCTTGCTATATCCAAGTATTCACCCAACTAATTATAGGTCTTCCAGGTGTTTGTTCTCTATTTTTGGGATTTTCGTTACATAATAAACAATATGGGTTACAGGTCTCCTCTGGCACTAAATACCTTGCCTCTTTCTTATTCAAAATTCCCTCACTTTTACCTTCATTCACAAACCTTTAGTTTTCCCTGTTTATTCCTTACTTGGATTACCCTTAAGTTTTTTATATGTGCCTTCTATCCTTATATATTTATATATATATATATATATATATATATATATATATATATATACATTTTACAAACAATGGGGTATCCACGTAGGATAGGGTGGCTGTCACAGGTGAGTGTTGGCAGCTTCCCAAAAACTCCAATAGAATTGATGTACAATAATAATACTCTAACCCGAGGCGCGGGATTTTACATTGTGAACTATGGCCGGCATTGGGACTTGTTGGTATCACGGGCTCTTCTCTCACTTTCATCCTCTGGACACAAGTTCTCTATCAAAATAGTATTTTTGATGGCCATGAAATGGCATACCTGAGAATTACGAGCCTTCACATCTAAGGACTGTCCATGTATACAAGGTGGTCCTTTGACAATCACTGGATTTCCTTCCACGTCTCCCTTCCACATCTTCTGGGAATCTACTTTACCAAAATTACTAGCAGTCTCCAAAAAGGACTTTAGTTCCCTTAACACGGTGAAAGTGATATCAATTTACCATTCTCGTACAGGAAATTTCTGTAAGCAATACAACAATCCCACTTCATGTCAGAGACAAGGGGGGGATACATTTACCTAGAATCATCGGTTTGTGGATTCAAAGTCTACTCAGACTGCATATGGTACCAAAGGCCTTTCCCTCTTTCAGAATCCAGAATTGGAAGTGATCTACAGGGATAACAGCTGGAGTTCTGTGAATGCCTTCATCTGACCCTACAGGATCTATGTACACTTTCCTCATTTTTATCGCTTGTTAGGTCCTATCTTATGATGACATGAGGAGAGAAGTTCTAACCCTACACCATTTAGAGATAAACATTAAAGTAGAATTGCAGGTTTGATTTGACTTTTACTTTGTTTGGGCCACGTCCATACACTGAGGTACGGACTTTCGCTTACAGAGCTGGAGGAAATGTCAATGGACTGCATAGGGTGATCACTTTATGTTCCAGTGATATCTACAAGTTTGCCAGCTATGGGGCAGATGGGACATGTAGTCTATTTATAAATATAGTCCAGTGCACTAGCCATAAGACCCAGTGATAGGAGGGTGCAGTGGTCACACACAGAGCCTCATTGGCTGTGACTGATGGCAGCAGGAGCCAATGGCCCCCGCTGCTGTCTTAACCAATGAGGAGGGAGAGTCCCCAGGGAGCCAAGGCTCTCATGCACATTGCTGGAAGAAGATGGGGCTCAGGTGAGTATTGGGGGGAGCTGCTGCAAACGTTTTTTTCCTTCATGCATAGAAAACCCGTCAGCCTTTACAACCACTTTAAAGTGTCCCATTTATCTAAACGTGGCAGATTGGATGTGTAGTTTATTCATTCACAAATCTTTGAATGAATGACGCAGCTGTGTAAGGAGAGCCGCACAATCCTTCAAAATGTGACAGAAGATACCACGAAGACCCCCTGGACCCAGAAAAAAGGGTGTCAGGCCTGGCACCACATTACACACTAGAAAGGAGTGTGACAGGATATTAAAGGGGTTGTAAAGGTTCACGTTTTTTCACCTTAATGCATCCTATGCATTAAGGTGAAAAAACATCCGACAATGCCGGACCCCCCCAGCCACCCCCCTTTTACTTACCTGACCCCTGGAAAGTCCCGCGCTCGCTCCCGACATCCTCTTCGCCGCTCAGCCTGGTCATTGACTGGCTAGAATGGATGGATTGAACGCAGCGCAGCCATTGGCTCGCGCTGCTGTCAATCACATCCAATGACGCAGCGCGCCAGGGGGTGGGGCCGAGTGATACAGTGACTTGAGTAAATAGTCGTGTCATCAGCTCTTTACCAAGATCAGGGTCGCACCATGTGCTGGGAACACGGTGTGGCCGTGATGGGTGTGTGTGGGTGCTGCTGTTCTGGGGCGCTGTCATATGACATCGTCCCACAAGCGTATCCTGCTCACCGTCATTTTACGATACTGCGGGCGGGAAGTGGTTAAGAAAAAACAAACAGGCTGGAATTGCAGCCCTGAACCTCCTCTTCTGGGGTACCCCAGGAACGCTACTAGCTCCTCATCTTCTACAAGTGTCCCCGTAGCAAGCTGCCTACTATGGGGGCACTCATATGGCTTCACTCCCTTGACCTCACATTATATGGTTTTGGTAAATCTGAAGACAAAAATCTGCAGAAAATCTAATAGTGGGTATGGGGCTTAACTACGTAACAAGAAAATCTGCTCGAAGTGAGCGAGTCTCTGGTTACTCCCCACACACACTAGTCAGGTGCTAGCCCAGCTCACATGCTGTGTAACATAAGGGAATGATTCCGGACGGCTGCACTTCCAAAAATCCTTTTATTGAAGCTTCATATGACAATAGTTGACAGATGGAGCAGGTGACAAAGAGGCAGATGCGTTTCGACTTACACCGTGTATTCTAGCCAGGCTTTCTTTGTAACACCAGCTGAGTACTAATTTTAATTGGTTAGTTCAGTGTTTCTCAACTCCAGTCCTCAAGGCGCCCCAACAGGTCAGGTTTTCAGGCTCTCCATTATTTTGCACAGGTGATTTGATCAGTTTCCCTTCCTTAGTATTTACCACAGCCGTTTCGTCTGAGGGAAATCTTGAAAACATGACCTGTTGGGGCGCCTTGAGGACTGGAGTTGAGAAACCCTGGGTTAGTTCACCTGTAACCTATTGATGACACATTAGGAGTATTATATAGGAGATTGTGAAGATTGGTTCCAATAGGTAATGACTAAGCGCTAACATTTGCGTGAAACGCGTCTACCTCTTTGTCCCCTGCTCCATCTGTCAACCGCTTGTCATATGAAGCTTCAATAAAAAGGATTTTTGGAAGTGTAGCCATCCGGAATCATTTCCTTATATGTAACTACTATCTAAACATTAATGCAAGTAGTAAAAAGGTTTAGGCTTTATAACTACTTTAATGTTAAAATTTCCATAGCAATTGGCCCGAGCTAGAGGGCCGAATGGGGAAAAAATGAACAAATTCCTCCATCTACAAGAACCAGGAGGATGAAGAACCGCTGCCCCCGCCCCCGCCCCCTCCCTCAAACATTGTATTGTAAGAGGCAGAACCCAGTGCTGCCAGAATTCACCGATCAACAAAAGTCTTCCAACAAAAATGAATGAAATGAGACTTCTTTCAAGGAGAGATGTCTAAACTCTGAGTAAAATTCAGCTGATCCTTGTGGAAACGGCCAGTTTTACACTTCAATGTGTATCAGGGCTGCTAACCGCTCATATTTTTATGGACAGTTTGTAAAAAATCCCCCTGTAGTCTCTATGGCGCTATACCACTAGTCTGATTCTCCCACCACTGCTGCCCACTGACAGAACTATTGTGTGGTAGATGTGTCATGGAAACCAGAGCATTGAGGAGGAAGTAACCGTCGTCCTCTAGAGTTGCTCAGTCTCAGTAGTTCTGCCGCCTGAGAACAGAACTGGCCAGGAGTGTGAGGGGACCTGCTCTCTGGTGATGGGACCACCGCTGACCTATGTACTAGGTCACTAACAATAGAGATTGGGGGACCTCGGAGGAGAGGAAAGGTAGGCACTGCTGAAGTGGGTGCAGCTGCAAGGGCTGCGCAGGGCTTGGGGGTTTGGGAGACCCCAGTCCCCGGGTCTGAGGGAGAACCTGCTGGTTACAAATTGGTTTGTTTTCGGTAGGTCTGATCTGTCATCTTTGCTTTCTGCACACTCATTTGGACGTCGGATTCAACACATCCGTGTTCAGCGTGTCCCGCACCTCATATGTATTGGTGCCAGTGTTCAGGGTGTCCCGGACCTCATATGTATTGGTGCCCGTGTTCAGGGTGTCCCGCACCTCATATGTATTGGTGCCCGTGTTCAGGGTGTCCCGGACCTCATCTGTATTGGTGCCCATGCTCAGCGTGCCGTAGACTTCATCTGTATTGGTGTCCGTGTACAGCGTGTCCCGGACCTCATATGTATTGGTGCCCGTGTTCAGCGTGGCCCGGACCTGGTATGCATTAGTGCCCATGTTCAGCATGTCCCAGGCTTTGTATGTATTAGTGCCCGTGTTCAGCGTGTCCCAGACCTCGTATGTACTAGTGCCCGTGTTCAGCGTGTCCCAGCCCTTGTATGTACTAGTGCCCAGGTTCAGCATGTCCCAGGCTTTGTATGTATTAGTGCCCGTGTTCAGCGTGTCCCAGACCTCGTATATATTAGTGCCCGTGTTCAGCGTGTCCCAGACCTCGTATGTACTAGTGCCCGTGTTCAGCGTGTCCCAGCCCTTGTATGTACTAGTGCCCAGGTTCAGCATGTCCCAGGCTTTGTATGTATTAGTGCCCGTGTTCAGCGTGTCCCAGACCTCGTATATATTAGTGCCCGTGTTCAGCGTGTCCCAGACCTCGTATGTATTAGCGCCCTTTCACACTGGGGCGGTTTACAGGTGCTAATAATAGCGCCTGCAAACCAACCCAAAAGTGCTGCTGCTTTGTCTCCAGTGTGAAAGGCCCGAGGGCTTTCACACTGGAGTGGTGCGCTAGCAGGATGGGAAAAAAAGTCCTGCTAGCAGCATCTTCGGAGCTCCTGCCCATTGAAATCAATGGGGCAGCGCGGCTATACCGCCGGCAGGTGGTTCTTAACCCTTTTAAAACCACCCCGCTGGCAGCCAAATACCGACGTTAAAGCACCGCTTACAATAGCGGCGCTTTATCACAGACGCCACCCCCGCCCCAGTGTGAAAGGGCTCTTAGTGTCTGTGTCCAGTGTATCCCGGACCTTGCATGCATTAGTGCCTATGTTCACCGTGTCCCGGACCTCGCATGCATTAGGGTCCGTGTTCAGCATGTCCCAAGCCTTGTATGTCTTAGGGTCCGTGTTCAGCATGTCCCAAGCCTTGTATGTCTTAGTGTCCGTGTACCACATGTCACTCTTCAAACTGGAGCCAATATTATGAAATTGATTACAGGACAGGAAGGCATAGAACAGGAAACCCATCTTTACCAAAGGTAATCTCCCCCCACCACATGAATAAATGGAGACAAATCAGGACTCAAAACCATAGAAAAAAATATATATCTTTATTGAAGGGGGGGGGGGGGGGGGGGGGGGGAATTGCTGCCGATCCATGACCTGCATGAGCCATTAAAACATAAAATTCATCGCTCATCTATAATACAGACCGCACCATTGTATTCATCTAACTCTCAAAACCAAAGCAGACCGCTATTAGCACTGGTAGGGGGGCGGTATTATGGAAGATCACCACGCTTACCAATACAAGGCCTAATACACTTCATGTCTTCTAATCCAAGCCATCCAGAAATACACCAGACCATCCGCTGTCAACTCCACAGACTCCATTCAAGGGAATTATAGATTCACATTACAGAGCAAAAACAGACAGAGCACATTTCTGAATGCACCCACCCCCCCCGACTTCCCGTCCTACTGCGCCCGCCCCCCGACCTCCCGCGCCCGCCCCCCCGACCTACTGCGCCCGCCCCCCGCCCTCCCGCGCCCGCCCCCCGCCCTCCCGTCCTACTGCGCCCGCCCCCCGACCTCCCGTCCTACTGCGCCCGCCCCCCGACCTCCCGTCCTACTGCGCCCGCCCCCCGACCTCCCGTCCTACTGCGCCCGCCCCCCGACCTCCCCGTCCTACTGCGCCCGCCCCCCGACCTCCCGTCCTACTGCGCCCGCCCCCCCGTCCTACTGTGCCCGCCCCCCATCCTACTGCGCCCGCCCCCCCGACCTACTGCGCCCACCTTCCGTGCCCACCTTCCGTGCCCACCCACGACCTACTGTCCTACTGCGTCCGCCCCACAACCTCCCATCCTACTGCGCCCACCCTCCGACCTCCTTTCCTACTGCACCCACCCCTTTATTGAACGATAGAGAAAATGATCTACTGCCCTCAACACGGTAGGTGTAGAGTTGGTATTTAGCTGCTGCCCCCCTCCCCACGTTTACATCAGATTTTACTAAAGATCCCCAAAAACTAAATTTTAGGGAATGGTAGGTGACCAAAAAAAGCGGATAGTCACAATTCTGCACCTTTTCTAGTACGATATTACTATGTAGAAACAATTAGGGGGGGGGGGGGTGCACAACCCAAATTACCTCTCTTAGCCAGCGTCTTGGCATTTAAAAAGCAGAAGACTTGTCATCATAGTTTACATACAGAATATAAACTAGATACCCTCAACACAGGCGCTTACTTACTGCGATTATAATGTATATGATGCAGTAACCCATAGCAACCAAATCCACCTTTTACTGAAGTTTGGTCAATGTTAGCCACACTTCAAATCTCAGCAGCAAAAATCAACAGATTCCTATGGCTGGGATTGACTGCTGCAGCTGCCGGCTCCATACACTGCAATGACAGGCTGTCAGTGTCCGCAGCCATTTGTGACTGGTCACTCAGCCGGTGGCACACTGTGAATTTGGCTGTGACCACGGCAGGCAATCATTGGGTGTGCAAACTGACATGAATAGCTGCAGGCACCAGCCTGTCACTGCAGTGTATGTGATTGGTGGCCACAGGAATCAGATTCTTCCTGCTGGGATTGGCAGCGCGGTGAAATGCCAGTGTGAATGGAACCCGAGTTACCAAATATTCAGCTCTTGTGACTGACGTGTGTTCCAGATAGACATTGATAACCATACAGGTGTCTGAGGTACTTACCAACCAATGAATGAAGAGATGAAGATATAAGATTACTTACACAGAAGAGAGAAGACCTGGAAGGAAGAGCAGCTGATTGCAGCACACGGGTCTCTGGAGAAGCTGTACTGAATTACAGGTAAAAACAGGCACAAGTGGTATACACAACTACCATCCTACACTCATTATTCATCAGATTGGTTGGTATGGGCTGTGCCTGAAAATACAGACTCCACATGGTCCAATTACAGAATGGAGCCAAAGGGAAATATTGTGTGTAATTACATAGAAGAGAAGGTGGTCATGTATGAAAGCGATTGGCTCCCATCTGTACTGGTACACCAGTTATACCAGTATAGGAACTGACTGGAGAAATAAAACTGGTTGCTTTCAGCATCACCACCATGTTGTTCTGGTTTTCATTACCCAGGAGATTGAAACACTTTCCACCCCGGCCCCTGTTCATAGCCAACCAGCACCCAGATCACAGGGCAGCCTATAATGAGATCCCAGGATTGGCTGGAACATACACTATACAGTGTCATCATCTCCATTGTTCTAGTGTAAGGGTATTATATCTGGATGTCTGGGAGATGTTCTATGGGCTGTGTACAAGTAATAGGTGGAGGAGTCCCATTGGGATGTCACATGTCTGGGAGATGTTCTATGGGCTGTGTACCAGTAATGTAATTAAGGAGTCCCATTGGGATGTCACATATCTGAATGTACATGTCTGGGAGATGTTCTATGGGCTGTGTACAAGTAATGGGTGGAGGAGTCCCATTGGGATGTCACATGTCTGGGAGATGTTCTGTGGGCCGTGTACCAGTAATGTGTGGAGGAGTCCCATTGGGATGTCACATATCTGAATGTACATGTCTGGGAGATGTTCTATGGGCTGTGTACAAGTAATGGGTGGAGGAGTCCCATTGGGATGTCACATGTCTGGGAGATGTTCTGTGGGCCGTGTACCAGTAATGTGTGGAGGAGTCCCATTGGGATGTCACATATCTGAATGTACATGTCTGGGAGATGTTCTATGGGCCGTGTACCAGTAATGTGTGGAGTCCCATTGGGATGTCACATGTCTGGGAGATGTTCTGTGGGCTGTGTACCAGTAATGTGTGGAGGAGTCCATTGGGATGTCACATATCTGAATGTACATGTCTGGGAGATGTTCTATGGGCTGTGTACCAGTAATGTGTGGAGGAGTCCCATTGGGATGTCACATATCTGAATGTACATGTCTGGGAGATGTTCTATGGGCTGTGTACCAGTAATGTGTGGAGGAGTCCATTGGGATGTCACATATCTGAATGTACATGTCTAGGAGATGTTCTATGGGCTGTGTACCAGTAAGGTGTGGAGGAGTTCCATTGGGATGTCACATGTCTGGGAGATGTTCTATGGGCTGTGTACCAATAATGTGTGGAGGAGTCCATTGGGATGTCACATATCTGAATGTACATATGTCTGGGAGATGTTCTATGGGCTCTGTACCAGTAATGTGTGGAGGAGTCCTTTGGGATGTCACATATCTGAATGTACATGTCTAGGAGATGTTCTATGGGCTCTGTACCAGTAATGTGTGGAGGAGTCCCATTGGGATGTCACATATCTGAATGTACATGTCTAGGAGATGTTCTATGGGCTCTGTACCAGTGATGTGTGGAGGAGTCCTATTGGGGTATCACGCACAGAGGCTTGGTGTAAGGTGCATCAACCCATAGCAACCAACCCTTGTCACTATTCTGACTGCCTGCCATCATGGTACCGGTCTTCATATATGGGCACACAGCACACAATCAGATAGACATTAGAAGCACAAGGAACATGCACATGTTAGAACAGCAGTGTCCACACTGACAGTTTATCCATCTACACATGAAGTGCCAGTCCTGAGTACATTAGATGCATACACATCTATACAGACGTCAAGTGCACCTGTCACCTACACAGCAGTGGTAGCAGTCTAAGGACTGAATGGCTTCCTTCACTGTGCACATGACTGTTGTCATCCCGTCACATGAAGCCCTCTTCCTTCACAGTGCAGAGTGTGAATTAGAAATAAGGAATACAAACGGTACTTACAGATGAAAACTAACCTGTACTGGCAGTGCTGAGCTCAATTCTTCTCTACCAGTAACGGGCTGAATTAATAGAAACAAAGTGTTAACTGAGTTGTGTCCATCCATCTCCCGTCCATAACTGTCACTGAATTATACCCCACCCAGAACTGTCACTGCATTCTGATCACCACATACCCAACCCATAACAGTCACTGCTTTCTGACCAGCACTCTCATGTAATGTCAGGACAGTTCTACAAAACATGGATGTTCTTTACCTTACAGGCGTTACGGAGAATTGAGAAAACAAAAGTATCCGGTTTGATATTTTTTGTTTAAATTCTCAATAAACGGGTCATTATAAATACACTGCGTGGTTCCCAGTAACTTCTGTAAGGGAAAGGATGTCCATGTCCTAACCCCAGAGTTTGGTGGTGGTTCATAGTTATGTGTTAGGACCACACCCAGTTATTTATCCAATGGCGAGTCAGTGACCAGAACACTGGTTGGATATAGTTGACTTGCATGCTT
The DNA here is from genome assembly GCA_037952925.1 of Lithobates clamitans. NCBI lineage: Eukaryota > Metazoa > Chordata > Amphibia > Anura > Ranidae > Lithobates > Lithobates clamitans. The sequence goes on along the minus strand of JBBGZY010000989.1, from coordinate 18,736 downwards.
TTTCCAGGGCAAATGTTTTTGACCCAGTCTCATGCATTGCAGTTTCCCAATTTTACCCGCTGTTTGGACTTGACAATGTTTGGGACACTTCTATATTAATGGAATATCCCAGCCTGGTGAAGGAGACAACCCAAGGTTTGGTACTCCGATCACTTTACCATACCGGGCCCTCTAAGATCCTGTGCCTTTCAATCTAGAGGACTTAAAGCAGAACTAAACTCTCCCATGAAGGACGGCACCATCTTGGCCTCCATGTAGATCTGTGGCTGCCATGTGCTGCACATGTGACTATTTGAAGGCTTCAATGTTTGGTTGAGGGTGGACACACTGGAGGACTATCAGTGATCACCACAGAAGGCATGCCTGGACTGGAGCACACACTGCACACGTATAGAAAGCATTGGTATGTATTAAGAAGTTATTGAAGTGCAAGTTTACCTTTACAGAAAATTCCCATCGCACCCAGTCCCGCTAACCTGGAGTCCGGCCATCACCCGCTAGGAGACCTCACATAGCCGCTTTAGCAGTCTGGGGATTTGAAATCCCTAATGTATCTCCTCTTCGCCTGCAGTGACAGGACTGGCTACAAGAGCTCTGACTGGTTGGCACCAACCAATTAGAATGCTCCTATACATACCCTCCTGACGAAGTAGGTTTGGGAGATTGAGCCGGGAGGATTTCTAAGCCCCGGACCGGTGAGGCGGCTATACGAGGTTTCCTAGCGTGTGATCGCTGGGCTCCAGGTCAGCAGGACCGAGAGGGGTCCAGTGTAAGTTCACCTTACAGATTTTTCTGTAAAAGGTGAACTTGAAATCCTTCACTTACACTTCAGATAACATTAAATCGCTCGGTTTAGTTCTGCTTTAATACTCATGTTGAACAAAATTATGTTGACTAAAATCCAGGGGGGATGAAGGCACACCGAGTTAAGACCAGCAGGGTGCATGACTCCCTTGGGGGGCTTCGCTCTGACAGCTTTATAGTAGTCTAGTAAGCTATGGCTGTAGTTCCAGGCGAGCAATGGCTGATCCTTCTGAGCGCTGCAGCAGTTATGCCCATCCCTCCCCTCGCCTATTCACAGAAGCCTTTGTATGTGAACACATCCAAAAAATACAAAGGCTTCTGTGAATGAGCAGCAGAAGGGAAAGGCAGGCATAGATGCCATGTAAAAAAAAAAATGTAAACATGTCACAACAGGTGGACATTTGCTCTGTGTGCTTCTCTCCTCTTACATACCAGAGACATCAAGCAGAGCAAACCCATCAAATGTAAATAAGCCGGGGAGGGTGGTCATGCAGCTTCTTGGAATTAGCTCAGTGTTCATTCACTTCACAAAGTGGCAGAATCGACTTTCAAAAACACATAAAAGACCTATTTACCAGACCATTCCTTCACCATAATCTTCCCATGAAGGTATGCAAACATTTCATGTATGTAATTTCCATGACCTCCTGTAAAGTGCCAGTCATCCATAGAGCAGCTGTGAGAAAGCTGGAGGATACAGCAAGAAGCCGTCTACAGGTCTGGTATACTTGTCAATACAACCAGCAATCTCACAGGGCCACTACCAGTCCTCATTAGGCATTGAAGATGCGGGAATGTGGGCTGAGGATTTTCAGGGGGGTCAGAAGGACCCGCTTGGCTTTGGAGTCCTTGCAGTGAATAGTGGTTTCCTTTGGTGGTATTCTGTGTCCCCTTCATACGCCATCATAGCTGATCTACTACAGAACTGCAATAGACAAGCTGGACCACATCTACATATAGCAAGCAGGTGTGTGCTCAGACTTTGGTACCTCCAGGGTGGAGATGTATTTTCTGTGACAGAAGAGGTCCCATCTGTAGTGAAAGAAGACATCTAAAAACAAGCCATTCCATAACCTACATGAATGGGCTGACAATCTACACACAAAGCAGTCTTCACAAATACTTACCTGGGGGAGGGTGACTTACCATTTCTTGAAGACTAATAGTCAAACATTTCCAGCATCAAATACTTCCAGTAACTGAAGCCTTGTCCTCCGCAAAGTTTCTACCAGCAGGCTATGTCAGTATTGTGTGATATAGGGGCTGGTAGATAATAGTACATACCATGGGACCAGACATCAGAGAGGGGAAGTATCAGATTCTGAAGCTTATTTAGTTGCTGAAGCAGTTCTACCTCTACGGTGGCCGGCTTTTGGCCTCTCCAGTGAACCTGTTAAGACGTATTTCCACTTCTGCAGCCAGATTAGGATACTACCTACTGTACACTAGTTACATGTGCCCATCACCACATATGGAGACAGCGCCAATTAGGACTTTAGCTGCTCTAGTCTAAGAGCCCTTTCACACTGGGGCGGGCGTCGGCGGTAAAGCGCCGCTATTGTAAGCGGCCGAGAAATGGTTAAAAACCACCGCAAAGCACCTCTGCAGAGGTATAGCCACGCCGTCCCATTGATTTCAATGGGCAGGAGCGGTATACACTCCGCTCCTTCACCACTCCGAAGATGCTGCTGGCAGGACTTTTACCGTCCTGCCAGCGCATCGCTCCAGTGTGAAAGCCCTCGGGGCTTTCACACTGGAATTAAGGCAGCGGCACTTTCGGGTCGGTTTGCAGGCGCTATTAGCGCAATAGCGCCTACAAAACGCCCCAGTGTGAAAGGGCTCTAATAAGTCCAGGTATGGATTTTTTTTGTTTTTGCAGTTACACTGGCTCAGCCTGGACCATATATAACACGCCATACCTGTGGGATCCCTGAGGAAAGGGAGGATCACTGTAGTACCACAATATCCACCTCGTCTACACAACACTAAGGTGCCTATTTATGAAACTGAACAGCAGTGATCAACTCTGATCCCCCCTCATAAACCGTTTATAAAACAGAGATGGAGGGAGAACATGTTCTCCACCCATTAACTCCACAATGAGAAGCTGTCATTGACTGACACAGAAATGGCCAGTTTATGGAGCTGCAATCTCAGCACTTCACTGGCAAAGTGTGTCAGAATTCACCCTTCGATTCACCAGCTCAGGGGTGGTAAATCGGGAGTGAAGAGAGAATCCTGGGGGAAGAACCCCCCCCCCCAACACTATGTCCCCCCACCATGTGTGTGTATATACACACAAACGTATTATATAGGGGGACTATTTTATTAACATGAGGTGGGCCGTCTGTCTGTGTACTGAGCAGTGATAATTTACCACTGCCTAATAGACACCTCTGTGTTTCAGCGAGTTTCTGGTACTGCAATCTCGTTCAGTCTCACGAGACTCCAGTATCAGGGTACGTTCTCCACTGTCTGAAGAGTTTGCTTCTTATGAAGCGAAGTGATCTACAATCTACACCATTTCATAAACTGGCACCCAGGGGAGAACGATCTCTGAATGCCGGAGAATGAAGCAGTGGGTATTTCCTGCTTCATAAATGGACACAGAGAAAAATGCAAGATGGAAGAGATAAATGCAGAAGTGGCAACCACTACAGTGACTTCTGGCTTCCACCAGGGTCTGCTGGACTAACTACTATGCAATAAAATCCATACCTGGAATCCAGCTTTAAAAAAAGGGACTGGAGAGCCCCCCCCCCCCCCCATTTTAAACCCCATCTGTACTGCGCTGGTAGATCTCTTCAGCTGTAAACTAAATTTGAACACTGCCCAATCAAAGAGTTAAAATGTGTTAATGGAGGTGAAGGAGGAAACGAGTCTGTGCTAATCCCCAATAGGAACTACTAGGGCAGAGGGACCTACTATAAATGTTCAGAAATTCTTCGTGGTCTGCTATGACCCCTTCTCCAAGGAAAACCCTCTAAAGGGGTCTGCAGTGTGAAGGAGAACACATAACATAGTGGGGTTTTGTGAAATGTGACTGCAGAGGCGGACATACACTAAGGCCGGTACAACAGCTTTAGCTTGTATACACTGTGTGTACAGCAAGCTCTTACAAAGCATCTAGCACACCGCCATCTGGTGTGGGGATCTAGTACACGGATCATATAATAGGAGAGGGGACTCACTACCTGCACCTTGCTGACAGCCTAATGCCTGCGAGCAGTTAGTATAAAGGGCCAGCCAACAATCTTGTAGGACTTGTTTTTCTGGACGTAGAGGAGTAGAAGAGACAGTAGGGCACAGAAAGGGGAAAGAGACGAGACAGTAGGGCACAGAGGGGGGGGGGAGACAGTAGGGCACAGAGAGGGGAAAGAGACGAGACAGTAGAGCACAGAGAGGGGAAAGAGACGAGACAGTAGAGCACAGAGAGGGGAAAGAGACGAGACAGTAGAGCACAGAGAGGGGAAAGAGACGAGACAGTAGGGCAAAGAGAGGGGAAAGAGACGAGACAGTAGGGCACAGAGAGGGGAAAGAGACGAGACAGTAGGGCACAGAGAGGGGAAAGAGACGAGACAGTAGGGCACAGAGAGGGGAAAGAGACGAGACAGTAGGGCACAGAGGGGGGGGGGGGGGGAGACAGTAGGGCAGAGAGGGGAAAGAGACGAGACAGTAGGGCACAGAGAGGGGGGAAAAAAAAAAAAAGACAGTAGGGCACAGAGAGGGGAAAGACGAGACAGTAGGACACAGAGAGGGGGGAAAAAAAAAAAAAGACAGTAGGGCACAGAGAGGGGAAAGACGAGACAGTAGGACACAGAGGGGAAAGAGACGAGACAGTAGGGCACAGAGAGGGGAAAGAAAAGAGACAGTAGGGCACAGAGAGGGGAAAGAGGCGAGAGACAGTAGGACACAGAGAGGGGAAAGAGACGAGACAGTAGGGCACAGAGAGGGGAAAGAGACGAGACAGTAGGGCACAGAGAGGGGAAAGAAAAGAGACAGTAGGGCACAGAGAGAAGAAGAAGACGGGTCAGTAGGGCACAGAGAGGGGAAGAAGACGGGTCAGTAGGGCACAGAGAGGGGAAAGACGAGACAGTAGGACACAGAGAGGGGAAAGAGACGAGACAGTAGGACACAGAGGGGAAAGAGACGAGACAGTAGGGCACAGAGAGGGGAAAGAAAAGAGACAGTAGGGCACAGAGAGGGGAAAGAGGCGAGACAGTAGGACACAGAGAGGGGAAAGAGACGAGACAGTAGGGCACAGAGAGGGGAAAGAGACGAGACAGTAGGGCACAGAGAGGGGAAAGAAAAGAGACAGTAGGGCACAGAGAGAAGAAGAAGACGGGTCAGTAGGGCACAGAGAGGGGAAGAAGACGGGTCAGTAGGGCACAGAGAGGGGAAGAAGACGGGTCAGTAGGGCACAGAGAGGGGAAGAAGACGGGTCAGTAGGGCACAGAGAGGGGAAGAAGACGGGTCAGTAGGGCACAGAGAGGGGAAGAAGACGGGTCAGTAGGGCACAGAGAGGGGAAGAAGACGGGTCAGTAGGGCACAGAGAGGGGAAGAAGACGGGTCAGTAGGGCACAGAGAGGGGAAGAAGACGGGTCAGTAGGGCACAGAGAGGGGAAGAAGACGGGTCAGTAGGGCACAGAGAGGGGAAGAAGACGGGTCAGTAGGGCACAGAGAGGGGAAGAAGACGGGTCAGTAGGGCACAGAGAGGGGAAGAAGAGGGGTCAGTAGGGCACAGAGAGGGGAAGAAGACGGGTCAGTAGGGCACAGAGAGGGGAAGAAGACGGGTCAGTAGGGCACAGAGAGGGGAAGAAGACGGGTCAGTAGGGCACAGAGAGGGGAAGAAGACGGGTCAGTAGGGCACAGAGAGGGGAAGAAGACGGGTCAGTAGGGCACAGAGAGGGGAAGACGGGTCAGTAGGGCACAGAGAGGGGAAGACGGGTCAGTAGGGCACAGAGAGGGGAAGAAGACGGGTCTGTAGGGCACAGAGAGGGGAAGAAGACGGGTCAGTAGGGCACAGAGAGGGGAAGAAGACGGGTCAGTAGGGCACAGAGAGGGGAAGAAGACGGGTCAGTAGGGCACAGAGGGGAAGAAAACGGGTCAGTAGGGCACAGAGGGGAGGAAGACGGGTCAGTAGGGCACAGAGGGGAAGAAGACGGGTCAGTAGGGCACAGAGGGGAAGAAGACGGGTCAGTAGGGCACAGAGGGGAAGAAGACGGGTCAGTAGGGCACAGAGGGGAAGAAGACGGGTCAGTAGGGAAGAAGACGGGTCAGTAGGGAAGAAGACGGGTCAGTAGGGCACAGAGGGGAAGAAGACGGGTCAGTAGGGCACAGAGGGGAAGAAGACGGGTCAGTAGGGCACAGAGGGGAAGAAGACGGGTCAGTAGGGCACAGAGGGGAAGAAGACGGGTCAGTAGGGCACAGAGGGGAAGAAGACGGGTCAGTAGGGCACAGAGGGGAAGAAGACGGGTCAGTAGGGCACAGAGGGGAAGAAGACGGGTCAGTAGGGCACAGAGGGGAAGAAGACGGGTCAGTAGGGCACAGAGGGGAAGAAGACGGGTCAGTAGGGCACAGAGAGGGGAAGAAGACGGGTCAGTAGGGCACAGAGAGGGGAAGAAGACGGGTCAGTAGGGCACAGAGAGGGGAAGAAGACGGGTCAGTAGGGCACAGAGAGGGGAAGAAGACGGGTCAGTAGGGCACAGAGAGGGGAAGAAGACGGGTCAGTAGGGCACAGAGAGGGGAAGAAGACGGGTCAGTAGGGCACAGAGAGGGGAAGAAGACGGGTCAGTAGGGCACAGAGAGGGGAAGAAGACGGGTCAGTAGGGCACAGAGAGGGGAAGAAGACGGGTCAGTAGGGCACAGAGAGGGGAAGAAGACGGGTCAGTAGGGCACAGAGGGGAAGAAGACGGGTCAGTAGGGAAGAACACGGGTCAGTAGGGCACAGAGGGGAAGAAGACGGGTCAGTAGGGAAGAAGACGGGTCAGTAGGGCACAGAGGGGAAGAAGACGGGTCAGTAGGGCACAGAGGGGAAGAAGACGGGTCAGTAGGGCACAGAGGGGAAGAAGACGGGTCAGTAGGGCACAGAGGGGAAGAAGACGGGTCAGTAGGGCACAGAGGGGAAGAAGACGGGTCAGTAGGGCACAGAGGGGAAGAAGACGGGTCAGTAGGGCACAGAGGGGAAGAAGACGGGTCAGTAGGGCACAGAGGGGAAGAAGACGGGTCAGTAGGGCACAGAGGGGAAGAAGACGGGTCAGTAGGGCACAGAGGGGAAGAAGACGGGTCAGTAGGGCACAGAGGGGAAGAAGACGGGTCAGTAGGGCACAGAGAGGGGAAGAAGACGGGTCAGTAGGGCACAGAGAGGGGAAGAAGACGGGTCAGTAGGGCACAGAGAGGGGAAGAAGACGGGTCAGTAGGGCACAGAGAGGGGAAGAAGACGGGTCAGTAGGGCACAGAGAGGGGAAGAAGACGGGTCAGTAGGGCACAGAGAGGGGAAGAAGACGGGTCAGTAGGGCACAGAGGGGAAGAAAACGGGTCAGTAGGGCACAGAGGGGAGGAAGACGGGTCAGTAGGGCACAGAGGGGAAGAAGACGGGTCAGTAGGGAAGAAGACGGGTCAGTAGGGCACAGAGGGGAAGAAGACGGGTCAGTAGGGCACAGAGTTGAGAAGACGGGTCAGTAGGGCACAGAGGCGAGAAGACGGGTCAGTAGGGCACAGAGGCGAGAAGACCGGTCAGTAGGGCGGAGGGGAGAAGACGGGTCAGTAGGGCGGAGGGGAGAAGACGGGTCAGTAGGGCGCAGAGGGGAGAAGACGGGTCAGTAGGGCGCAGAGGGGAGAAGACGGGTCAGTAGGGCGCAGAGGGGAGAAGACGGGTCAGTAGGGCGCAGAGGGGAGAAGACGGGTCAGTAGGGCGCAGAGGGGAGAAGACGGGTCAGTAGGGCGCAGAGGGGAGAAGACGGGTCAGTAGGGCGCAGAGGGGAGAAGACGGGTCAGTAGGGCGCAGAGGGGAGAAGACGGGTCAGTAGGGCGCAGAGGGGAGAAGACGGGTCAGTAGGGCGCAGAGGGGAGAAGACGGGTCAATAGGGCAAAGACAGGATGGGTCGGTAGGGCAGAGAGGGGAAAGAGGACGGTAGGGTAAAGAGGTTGGGGGGGTGACAGGACACGTTGGTAGATTGGGGGGGTGTGGGAGACAGCATGGGTCGGTCAGGAAAGTTGGTGACAAATATAATCAGCACAGACGGCAGCCTTGCTGCAGACCAGAGTGGCCAATCCCTGCTATTGAGAAGAAATGATGAAACATTTTATGAACACAAAGTGATCACTAAGGTTATCCTGGTCAGAGAAAACTTTATTGAATGGGCAAATAACGGACACATAAGCATGCTTCACCAAGACATGAGTTACACATCGATTGTTCCTGTGGTGCTGAAGAGAGTTCAATACTACTACATCGTGTGATCTGAAGGAGTCATCATGGAGTAGATGGTCTGAGTACCTGAGGATTGGACCGACAGGCCACACCAGTATATCAACATCCCCAACATGAACTTGTGCTTGGGTCATCAACGCACAAGCCCATTACACTGCAGGCAAAATACCCACAATTTATGTTCTGTTTGACCTTCCAAAGGATCCATTGTTCATGTACCTGCCACACTGCACAGCCAGATCAGTCTCTGGCTTATCTTGGACACTGGTAATATCGGATGAGCAGCCTGGAGATGGAGAGCTGGCAGCGTGGTTCTGGCTGTGCAGTATGACAGAACAGCTAAATAAAAATTTAGAACCTTTGGCAGGAAAACCAATTATGAAAAAGGTAATTCAGCTGTATATATCTGATGATGTGGAGGATAATATGTAAAGTGCAGCAGCTCATAGCGGTGACTGATGGAAGCACGGCCCCTGCACTGACACCCGGTGCACATGGGCTACTGCATTTTCCATAAGACCGCCCATTGCAGCAAATCATCTATACACAGGTCACTAGTCGTATCCCTATATAAGACAATATTAGGGGCCTTCACCAAACTTGCTGCAAGTTTGGGGACATATATATCCAACAGCTAAAGCTGTGAAGGCCCCCAGGTAAAATAAATGCCACTTGCCTCAGACTGAAAAGGGTAACACTGACTCAGCCTCAGCCTGTGCTAGGGCAGTGCTATAGGGAGAAGAAAAAGGCCGATTTTAGAAGATCGTTCACAGAGCTGCAAGTGAAAAACATGCAAACTGTACAGAGTCACTAGTCAGTTACTGAATGAGCCAATCACCTCTATACAATGACTGCCATTACCCCGACTCACCACCAGTAGGCAGACCTGTACAGATACCCCGAGGGGGAGCTTGGACACCACTCTGCTGTCACTCATCTTCCCAGTACAGTCAATGTATGATACACACACAGCAGTGATCTGTACAGGCCTGACTACAGGAGAAGTCTATACAAATCATGCAGCTGGCTTACCAGAGGAGATATATCAACTTCTCTGCCCTTTATTAGGATGTCCCCCTCACACACGGGATAGGCTTCCCACATTTCCCAAGACTCCCACTACTTTAATACTCAGCAGCAGTGCCGCTTGCCTCCCTCTGATGTAGTGTGAAGATTTCTGGCTGGGGAGTCTACTCATCACCAGAACATTAGGACCTGCAGATGAGGATCTCTTCTAGCCTACCCTTTGCACGACAGGAAGTAATGGATAGGATCTCCCCCACTAGGACGACAGGATCTCCCCCTCCAGGAGGACAGGAAGTAATGGATAGGATCTCCCCCTCCAGGAGGACAGGAAGTAATGGATAGGATCTCCCCCTCCAGGAGGACAGGAAGTAATGGATAGGATTTCCCCCACTAGGAGGACAGGATGTAATGGATAGGATCTCCCCCACTAGGAGGACAGGATGTAATGGATAGGATCTCCCCCTCCAGGAGGACAGGAAGTAATGGATAGGATCTCCCCCTCCAGTAGGACAGGAAGTAATGGATAGGATTTCCCCCACTAGGAGGACAGGATGTAATGGATAGGATCTCCCCCACTAGGAGGACAGGATGTAATAGATAGGATCTCCCCCTCCAGGAGGACAGGAAGTAATGGATAGGATCTCCCCCACTAGGAGGACAGGATGTAATGGATAGGATCTCCCCCACTAGGAGGACAGGATGTAATGCTCCCCCTCTGGGACAGAATGTGGTTAATTGATCTCCAGCTCTAGGACACAATGTAATGGATAGGATCTCCCATCTAGGACAGGATGTAAATGACCGGATCTCCCCTCTAGGAGGACAGGATGTAAATGACCGGATCTCCCCTCTAGGAGGACAGGATGTAAATGACCGGATCTCCCCTCTAGGAGGACAGGATGTAAATGACCGGATCTCCCTTCTAGGACAGGATGTAAATGACAGGATCGCCCCTCTAGGACAGGATGTAAATTACCGATCTCCCCTCTAGGAGGATAGGATGTAAATGACCGGATCTCCCCTCTAGGAGGACAGGATGTAAATTACCGATCTCCCCTCTAGGAGGACAGGATGTAAATGACCGGATCTCCCCTCTAGGAGGACAGGATGTAAATGACCGGATCTCCCTTCTAGGACAGGATGTAAATGACAGGATCGCCCCTCTAGGACAGGATGTAAATTACCGATCTCCCCTCTAGGAGGATAGGATGTAAATGACCGGATCTCCCCTCTAGGAGGACAGGATGTAAATTACCGATCTCCCCTCTAGGAGGATAGGATGTAAATGACCGGATCTCCCCTCTAGGAGGACAGGATGTAAATGAGCGGATCTCGCCTCTAGGACAGGATGTAAATGACTGGATCTCCCTTCTAGGACAGGATGTTAATGACCGGATCGCCCCTCTAGGACAGGATGTAAATGACTGGATCTCCCCTCTAGAACAGGATGTAAATGACCGGATCGCCCCCTCTAGGACAGGATGTAAATGACAGGATCGCCCCCTCTAGGACAGGATGTAAATGACAGGATCTCCCCTCTAGGAGGACAGGATGTAAATGACCGGATCTCCCCTCTAGGAGGACAGGATGTAAATGACCGGATCTCCCCTCTAGGACAGGATGTAAATGACCGGATCTCCCCTCTAGGAGGACAGGTTGTAAATGACCGGATCTCCCCTCTAGGAGGACAGGATGTAAATGACCGGATCTCCCCTCTAGGAGGACAGGATGTAAATGACCGGATCTCCCCTCTAGGAGGACAGGATGCGATTGATAGATCTCCCCTGTGCAGTAAGTCCCAGCTCGTTTCCTGTGTGTCGGGTGACATGCATCTCTACCAACCTCAGAGCGGCTGCACAGCTGTCAATTAACAGAAAAGTCAAAGTGTTCTTCCATTTTATTACAGAGTTATCAGTACACAGAGGTCAGTCAAGGACATGAAGATACAACAGTTAGGGCCCTCACCAACAACTGTTGGGGACCAGAAGTCCAACAGCCCCAGAAGAGCTGTGAAGGCCTCAGAAAGAGCAAAGTAATGTGACAGGACTTGCCTTTTGCCTGGTATATGGCGCCTTCACAAATGAACCATATTTACTACACGCCACTTCTAAAAACCTAGATGAAAAAGAAGCCATACAGTATAAATTGTAAGACCATGAAAATGTCCGCTCTCATGTCCCTGCACCAACCTCCCCGGAAATAAAAAAAATCCCCTCCCCCAACGTAAAACAATGTCCGACAGTTCCTGGTATGCGGGAGAGATGGAGCGCGTCTATATACACAGCACAAGGTGAGAAGAAAGCTTTAATCTCCAAACCTATTAACAGTGCAGCACGGTCAGTAGCGGCCACCTTGTGACATTACAGGAGGTCGCATTCCCATCAGAGGCCGAGGGGGGCCGCCCTGGTAAGGGGGAACCATGGGGGGTCCTTGTCCAAACGGTGGCATTGCTCCTGGGTGGAAGCCGGGCATATTCTGGTGTGGGGCACCAAACTGACCTGAGGAGGAGAGAGAAGTACAAGATGTAGACAGGACAACTCCAGGAACTCCATAATTCCCCTCCCACCCAACCACCAAGATCAGGCGCGTCAATTAAACACTTAGTGACGGAGGGTAAAACAAATGTTAATGCCTGAACACAATTTTCACCTGTGTTAGTAAATTTGTACATATCATCCCAACTACTTTGTGTATCTGGAGAAATTAAACAGCTTACTTTTCAGGGCAAATAGGGCTTTTAATAAGTTAAAAACTTCCAGATATTTTATCATCACCCGGCCCTAATCACCAATCACATTACAAAACACAGAGGGGACGTCTGCGATTCATACCATAAAACAAGGCGACCTGTGAAGGTCGGAGGGCTGCCCGCCTAGAATGTGGTTGGTGAGGCATACTAGCTCATTAATACTTACCTTAGATTGCAGCCCCCGCAGCGGTCCCGGCACACCACTGTGGCATCGCTCCTACAGTTATTTCCAGGTATCTCGGGCTCCGGTGCTGTGATTGGCCAGAGCCACGATGACATCACTCCCACAAGTGCGCGCGGGAGCCGCCGGAAACGGCACAGCAGCTGAAGAAATGGCACAAGTGAGCGGTTTCTTCAGTGCGCCGATAACGTGGGCACATGCGGATAGTGAATATCTCCTAAACGGTGCAAGTTTGGGAGATATTCACGGTACCCTACAGGTTGTAGGATCATCTGTAGGTAAAAGGGGTGTGTAAGGCTTTACAACCACTAACACACAATTTAAAGTGATTGTAAAGGTTTTTTTAAACATGTTATACTTACCTTCTCTTTGTAATGGTTTTGCACAGAACGGCCCCAATCCTCCTCTTCTGGGGTGCCCCAGAGGTGCTCCTGGTTCCTCTTCATCAAGTGTCCCCTCAGAGAAGCGCTTTCCCTGGGGGCACCGATACGTGCTCACGAGTCCTGCTGCTGCGTCCATTGACACAGACAGCGGGACTCAGCCCCACTCCCATGTCACTGGATTTGAATGACAGCAGCGGGAGCCAATGGCTCCTGCTGCTTTCAATCTATCCAATGGAGGACCCCAGACAGCAGCTGCAGTTGCTGGGCTTGTGCACATTGCTGAAACAATCAGGTTCAGGTAAAAAAAGAAAAGGAGGGGGGCGCTGCACTACAGGAGGTTTTTCACCTAATGCATAGAATGCAAACCATGAGACTTTACAATTTCTTTAATGCTTTTTTTTATTTTAATTTTTTTAAATCCTACCAAAAATACACTGACCCCGACTTTAACCCCTAACCTGACCTAGATCTAACATTGATCTAGATTTTTTCTTTTGAAAGTACTCAGGATTGGCAATTTGCCTTTTCCTGTTATGATTAATATTACACTAAATTATCCTCTGTTCCTTTTAGATACCTTGTAGCATCCGCCTCTGAGGAAGTGTTTTTTACACGAAACACGTCAGGCATTCAGGATGTATCGACATACCTACCAATAGGAAGATACTCTGTACTATAATTACAATAAATCCTGTTCAAAGATTTTATATCTCCCATCATATTGCCAAATGCCGTCCTAATGACATGTGTACATATATGTATTCATATCATTTACCAATATTTGATCGTTGTGATCATGCGCTGTCAAGCCGTTATGTATGTGTATTTATTCATCATGTTCATGCCGTATGTATATACATGTAATTACTTTTCTACCTGTTTCATACCTATGTCACAAACCATTTTACCTTCACAATTCAATAACCTCATTTAAAGTCCCACAATTCCCTTTTTGTCTACTTGAACCAGGAATGGAGGCCCTTAATTGTGCTTCATTCAAAGTCTCAACCCCTCCCCCCCCACACACACACCATCTATAGCCATTTCTTTAGTTTAATTTTTTTTTACATTTTCAGCTACTGCAATGTACTGTATCTTTCCTCTCCATTCAGAAGAGGAAGTAGACATAGGGGCGGGCTTCACAGTGACTGATCGCTGTGATAGCCAATCAGGAGCCATCACAGCAATCAGGTGACCCAGAACTGAGAGTCCTGGGTCTCAATCATTGGTGAGCCCGGTCTCTGGTGCTGGGAGTGAGTTGCGCGGCACACTCCGAGCACAAAGACGGGTATGCAGCCCCACAGATAAAGGGGCACTTCTCTGTGAGGTCGCAAATCTGCATACCATCGGCAGGAAGGGGTTAATGGATTCAAAGACATGTCCAGAATGGGCCAAAATGTGCCATTCGGCTACCAAGTGTGCATGGAGTCTGCATTCCCAGAGAAATCATTCATGTGTCAGTTATGTGTCCGGTTCACACCAATAATGCTGTCAGTTTTTTTCCCCTGCAGAAAACTACATACACGTTGCAGATTCCTCCGCAGAAAAAAAAAAAAACGGCACGTTGTGGTGTGGGCGGGGCACAGAGAGAACCATTGCTTTTTGTGCCCTTGCAGAAAAACAGACGCCTGTGCACCATGGAGTGATGGAGGCCTAACGCTGCCACAATAATGGCGACACCCTCAATGGGAAGACACTTCTGTTTACCACTCTAAATATTCACAACTGTCAGCGTGAATCTAGCAGGCAATGTGCAAACATGGCACCAGGTGTGTCAGTTTACAGATTATAGAAGGTCCATGTGTATAGTCCCCTCTGCCCCCCACATGCCCTATCTGGGGCACAATTTGCTGGGATGAGGATTTCTATGGCTGTTTACTCCTGCAGATGTGAGGACCCGTTCAGTATTCTTCCCAGAAAAGACCTTCACAGTCCCACCCATGCCATGTAATGCAGCCAGTCTGCTGGTTCTAAAAAGATGGCCTGCTGGGCGGTGTATGCGATCTATGCAGTGTATGCGATGTATGCGATCTATGCAGTGTATGCGCTGACTGCCAACAAGCCCCATAGTGGGGTGACGGATAGGTTGTACGTTGTGTGTACTCACCATGAGGGGGCATGGGGTGCCTCATGCCAGGTTGTTGGGGTGGCATTCCTTGCTGTGGTGCCATCATAGCCCCTAGAGGTCCCACAGCTGAACTGCCCATGCCACCCATGGGTGCCTGGCCCGGCCGGGGAAGGTTACGCTGGTATTTCATATGCTGGGCACGTTTCTCTTCCTGAGGACAGAAAACAAAGGAACATATAATAAAGACTCTGGGAGGGGGGGAGGGTAAACAGAGAAGACTACATAGGGGATACATGGACACCAATACTGTCATGGCAGAAACAGGGGAGAGAGGAGAGCCCAGACTTACCAGAGAGATATCCTCATCGGGATGGATCAACTTACTAGTGGCACTAGTAGTAGTCAGGGTAGCAGGCTTACTTGTTATGGAAGGAGATGGTTTGGCTGCAGTACTATTGGTGGTGCTAGTGGTGGACATGGTGGACTGAGTGTAAGCAGGAAAGGTTGGTTTAGGCGGCTCAGACGTCGTGACTGGGGCGCTGTTCAAGGGTTTAAAGTCTGTTCCCACCGGGCCTGACAGCGCTGAAGGAGCCTGCAAAGAGAAGTCCTGTTACTACGAGTACAAATGATAAGGCAAGTCTATGGTAAAGCACAAAGCAAAGCCAAACCACACAGCAGTGAGCTCTACAATCCGAACCCAGAGTCACAGGTAGGGATGCCAAAAGCATGCATAGGATCCCCACATGACAGGCACCAGACTGGAGTACCCACCAGGGGGAGCATGTTCAGGGGCACGCCGCCCATTAGGTGACAATTGCATCCTGACCCCAATCAATGTTATTACTAAGAGTCACCCCCGAGAGGCAGAATCCTCCGCCATTCCTTCTGCTGTCCAAACTAGAAAAACAGCAGAAGCCAAAATGAAGGAGACTTTGGGGCAAGGATCTACTGACAGACATTCATGCAATAAGCCACTATCTGCCCAATCAATGCTCTGCTAATGGCATGCATTAACCCTTTATTCTGTGTTATATACAATAGACCGAGACTAAAGGGTTAACCTGAGTAGCAAACATTAATAACTGCAATATCCTGCATACTTGTGCAGCACTAGGAAAGAGGGCTTTAGTAGGTGCAGAGAGGGGCTCCGAATTGGAGGACGAGGTGGTGGAGCTTGTGACGGGTGATCCCATCTGCAGCAAAGAAAGGAAGCAGTGAAGAGACCACAACGCACTAGAGGCCTTCTCACACAACGCATGTGCACCCCCATCCAACCATACTGACCCCAACCATCTACTCTTACAATCCACAGATCCAGAGGCCTTCTCACCCAACCCATGTGCACCCCCCATCCAACCATACTGACCCCATCTACTCCTACAATCCACAGATCCAGAGGCCTTCTCACCCAACCCATGTGCACCCCCCATCCAACCATACTGACCCCAACCATCTACTCTTACAATCCACAGATCCAGAGGCCTTCTCACCCAACCCATGTGCACCCCCCATCCAACCATACTGACCCCATCTACTCCTACAATCCACAGATCCAGAGGCCTTCTCACCCAACCCATGTGCACCCCCCATCCAACCATACTGACCCCAACCATCTACTCTTACAATCCACAGATCCAGAGGCCTTCTCACCCAACCCATGTGCACCCCCCATCCAACCATACTGACCCCATCTACTCCTACAATCCACAGATCCAGAGGCCTTCTCACCCAACCCATGTGCACCCCCCATCCAACCATACTGACCCCAACCATCTACTCTTACAATCCACAGATCCAGAGGCCTTCTCACCCAACCCATGTGCACCCCCCATCCAACCATACTGACCCCAACCATCTACTCTTACAATCCACAGATCCAGAGGCCTTCTCACCCAACCCATGTGCACCCCCCATCGAACCATACTGACCCCATCTACTCCTACAATCCACAGATCCAGAGGCCTTCTCACCCAACCCATGTGCACCCACCATCCAACCATACTGACCTCATCTACTCCTACATTCCACAGATCCAGAGGCCTTCTCACCCAACCCATGTGCACCCCCCATCCAACCATACTGACCCCAACCATCTACTCTTACAATCCACAGATCCAGAGGCCTTCTCACCCAACCCATGTGCACCCCCCATCCAAACATACTGACCCCAACCATCTACTCATACAATCCACAGATCCAGAGGCCTTCTCACCCAACCCATGTGCACCCCCCATCCAAACATACTAACCCCATCTACTCCTACAATCCACAGATCCAGAGGCCTACACACGACGCACTAGAGGCCTACACACGACGCACTAGAGGCCTACACACGACGCACTAGAGGCCTACACACGACGCACTAGAGGCCTACACACGACGCACGTGCACCCCCCATCCAACCATACTGACCCCAACCATCTACTCTTACAATCCACAGATCCAGAGGCCTCCTCACACAACCCACTAGAGGCCTCCTCACACAACCCACTAGAGGCCTCCTCACACAACCCACTAGAGGCCTCCTCACACAACCCACTAGAGGCCTCCTCACACAACCCACTAGAGGCCTCCTCACACAACCCACTAGAGGCCTCCTCACACAACCCACTAGAGGCCTCCTCACACAACCCACTAGAGGCCTCCTCACACAACCCACTAGAGGCCTCCTCACACAACCCACTAGAGGCCTCCTCACACAACCCACGTGCACCCCCAACCAACCATACTGACCCAAACTATCTACTCTTACAATCCACAGATCCCCACACACACCACCCCCATTCATACTGACCCCAACCAGTGGCTCCATCCGTACTTCTACAATCCTGTCATAGTGACATCAGCCCGGGGTTACACAGGAGCGGTGCGGGGTATCTGAGTACTGAAGCACAAGTATCAGTACTTGCCGTTAAGAAGCATTCTGCTGAAGAATCCGTTCACTTTTCTGAGTTGCAGAACCTCTGGTCCCCCCGTTGGTGGATTGCCTTTTTCAACTGAACCCGTATTAGATGACCTCACAGCTGAGGTTGAGCATTGAACAGATAACCAAATACTATGAGCTCCAAACTACATATCAGGAGACCAGCATCATCAGGTGACCAAGTCCCTGGTCTGGAAAGTGTAGAAGACTCCTCCGCCCAACAGACATTCATCATGAGAACCTTCCAGACCACCGTGGGGAAAGAATTCTATTTCAAGGTCCACCAAGGCAAGCATAAGTTTGGGGGTCAGGTGAATACAGGGGTCCAGAGACTTGGCCCACCCTGTCAGATTACCAAGTCCCAGCAGTCTGGAATGATGCTGGACATCTGGGACGGTCATTACACCCACAATCCAAGGAGTTCGACTGGCTCCTGGACTGGGGATGGAGAGTCGGGAGTATGTCCTGGGCTGGAAAAGTGTTAGACAAAGCCAGGAGCCGCCCCAGAAACTTTCAACCAATGAGACGTTCCCAGCAAAGACATAGAAACATAAGATCCACCCAAAACTGTAGAACTGCACAGGACACCAGATATCGGGGGACAGCTCACAGATTAGGATGTGCAAATACACGACCATGAAATCCACAAAGCAGAACATGTTGGGGCTCCTTGAGGACTGGTCTCCAAGCTGCAACCCAGGGACCAAATGTGGCCCTTTGCTTGCCTTTATCGGGCCCTTGGGGCACTATTCCTCCCAACGAACACCACTATTGCCGGCATTCTTGTGTTTACATTTCAGCTGTCAGTGGGGGAAACCCGCTGACAGCTGATGAGTCATTAAAGAGGAAGTAAAGTCTTCCTTTTAAATTGTACCTACAGGTAAGCCTATAATAAAGGTACTGACACAAGCGACAGGCTCCCCTGACCCCATCACAGGCTGACACAAGCGACAGGCTCCGCTCTGACCCCATCACAGGCTGACACAAGCGACAGGCTCCGCTCTGACCCCATCACAGGCTGACACAAGCGACAGGCTCCGCTCTGACCCCATCACAGGCTGACACAAGCGACAGGCTCCGCTCTGACCCCATCACAGGCTGACACAAGCGACAGGCTCCGCTCTGACCCCATCACAGGCTGACACAAGCGAAAGGCTCCGCTCTGACCCC
>JBBGZY010000988.1:262500-307500 GCA_037952925.1 Lithobates clamitans | reverse complement strand
ACAACGGGAGTTACGGATGCAATTCCTGGGAGAGCGGCCCCAGGAGCTATGGGTGACTGAGCTGGACAGGCTGGTCCAGCAAGAAATAGAGCTGGAGAATCGGTATCGGGCTCTGCAATGGCACGTGGAGGAGGAATATTTAGGGGAGACAACAGAATGCTCTCCGTAGGGATATGACTTTGGTGGCCCTGGATTGCTGTGGGAGAGCCTTTCAGATTGTTTTGTGTATGGTGATGAAGGGGAACCTACCCTGGAGGACCTGCGAGAATACAGAGAGGCTATGTTCAGTCTTGCAGGGGTCTCAGAGCTTAAACCTGATCTAGACTATTTGCTAAGGAAGGAACAGCATCTGGAAAGGGCATACAGGAAACTGCTAGAATGCATTCAGCAGCATGCCAGAGAATCGGCAGTGGAAACTCTGGAGATTGCCATCTCCAAAGCTGAAGTGCTGACAACAGAGCAGAGTTCTGCTAACCTCTGCCCAGCACTGATAGCATCTTCTGGGTTCCACGAACATGAGATTGTGAACTTCTATCCCCAGACACCAGTTGCAGACACAGGGGATTTGATGGACTTTTCTGCTGGGGAGGAACAGCCGGGTGAACCTCCGGTGGGGGAGCTGGTGTTAAGGCCGGGCTTCACTGTGCTCTGCCCAGCACCAACAGCAGTGTTTGTGGAGTTGCAAGGAACTTCCCCAGCTGAAGCGCCGGTCACCGGACAGAGGGTCCAAGACCTCTGCCCTACACCTGCGGCGGTTCCGGAGGCCCAGGGTGAGAAGGAGATGGTCCCTTCCCAGCAGCATATGGCACCCCAGAATGATGCCACCAATCCAGCAGAAGAGCTGGCAACAGAGCAGAGTGCTGCAAGCCTCTGCCCTCACCTAACAGAAGAGGGAGCTCTTGTGGTAGTGGAAGGGACTTCGGTCTTTACTGACACAACCCCAAAAATTGGTGCGGCACTAGGACAGGAGGATGTCAGCCATGCTTTGCAAGCACTGGGGGATTTTCACTTTCCAAAAGTGGATGGGACTTCAGTGTCCACTTGTATACCCCAGGGATGCTGGACGGTCAGCCCAGATCCCCAACAGCGTGACGGAGTGAGCCCAGTCACCCTGTCTTCTCTCCAGCAGGTGAAAAGACTCCAGGGAGAAGGGCCAGTCCAGGCCTCTCCCCAGCGGCGGGGATGTTCTCTGAGAGATGCAGAGGTTGGCTGGGTGAGTAATTCTCTGTTTGGAACAATTTATTTGGGGTACTTTGTGGATACCGGCATTGGGGGACTGGAACTACTGACTAACTTCGGAGTCAACCCGTCTGGGGTCTCCTCCTGTGTTAGTCTCCTGCCGAAAGGGGAGAAATGTGACAGACCTATCTGGAAAAGAGGCTTTTGGAGGGGACTGATGGCTAGCCTCCTGCAAACCGATTATGGGCCCTGGCATTTGGGGGGACGGTGCTCTTTGTGAGCTGTATGTCTGGGGACCCTGGAGGTGGCGTTACTTTAGATTCAGGTCCATGTCCCCCAAGACACACAGACTCTGGGGACCCTGGATATGCCATTGTGATGGGAGTCACTAATAGGGACACAGGGTGAATGAGAACCCCACTATGATCTGTGCTAGTCAGAGACTCAATGCTGTATATGTGTGTATATATAATGTGTGCTGTCTCATTGTGTTGTGTACTGTTTGCTGTGCTAGTTTTGGGTGGGGCTGTATTCCAATGTTCTATTGTGTTTGTCTGCCTTGGATCACAGAATGTGTATTGCTGTGAGGAAAGAGGGAGGGGGGATTCCTCCAGCTGCCCCCCTGTTAAAACTGTTTACTGATGAGAAGTTAAGCACACCTGACCTGTGTGTCCATTGTCATTGGACAGTTTAACCCGCCCTGTTTTCCAAGGGTGGGGGGGGGGGAATGTTTTGAAGTGGGATCTGTATAACATGTGTTTTTTGGAATAAAGATTCATTCCTGCTTGAAACCTGAAGACAGAGCCGTGTCTCGTTTTTGGGGAGAATTATTTGTATGGGTTCCTTGTTCGGCTGATTGGAGTGTTCGGTAGCTGCCTTTGTGTTTGGGTATGGAATGTCCTAAATGACTTTAACCCCTTTCATACTCGGGGTGTCGTTACACCGGTGGAGCCCCCCCTCACATCAGGTGTCCCCGGCGGAGCTCCCCCTTACATCCGGTGTCCCTGGTGGAGCCCCCCCTCACATCAGGTGTCCCCGGTGGAGCCCCCCTCACATCAGGTGTCCCCGGTGGAGCCCCCCCTCACATCAGGTGTCCCCGGTGGAGCCCCCACTCACATCAGGTGTCCCTGGTGGAGCCCCCACTCACATCAGGTGTCCCCGGTGGAGCCCCCCCTCACATCAGGTGTCCCCGGTGGAGCCCCCCCTCACATTAGATGTCCCCGGTGGAGTCCCCCTCACATCAGGTGTCCCCGGTGGACCCCCCTCACATCAGGTGTCCCCGGCGGACCCCCCTCACATCAGGTGTCCCCAGTGGAGCCCCCCTTGCATCAGGAGTCCCACAGCGGTGCGCCCCCCCTACCTCAGAGGTGTCCCCCGCATGGCTAGAACCCCCGCCCCTTTCCATATCAGACTGGCAGCGGGGCGGGGGGTAGGCGGGGTAGGGGGGCGGGGGGGTATGCGGGGCGAGGCGGAGGGTGGGCGGCGAAACTTCAGTAAAATGGCGGCCGGCTGAGACAATGTCTCCGCCAGCCGCGGTCCTCTAGCGGCGGCGAAATCACGAAGAACCGGATTTCTCGGGACATTTACCGGAACACCACAAATTTGGGAATGGCGTCTAAGTCCCGGGAAATCCGGGACAGTTGGCAAGTATGCCTATGGGGCTCTGTAGTTTGGAGATCCTTCAGAGTCTTGGGTGGGACGGGATCTCCAACCCTGTGCCCGGGTCTTGTGGACAGCCAGCAGGGTGTGTGCCCAGGTGCACACAGCCCATATAATGAGGGGCTGGTGAGAGCAGAATGAGAGAGGAGGAAAGTGGAGTTGGAGCAGTGGCTGCTAGTAAGTGTCTCTGTGTGAGAATAGATGCTGTGTGCATTGAAGGGCTTGAAGCTGTGTGCGTCCAAGGAGCCCAAAGCTGTGTGCGTTGAAGGGCTTGAAGCTGTGTGCATCCAAGGAGCCCAAAACTGTGTGCGTTGAAGGGCTTGAAGCTGTGTGCAGCCTAGGAGCCTAAGACTGTGTGCATCCAAGCAGCTCATTTGAGGGGCCTGTACCTATAGCAGCAGTACTGCTGAAGAGTAGCCAGGTGGTCTAGCATTTTCATTTAGATTTTGTGTATTTAATTGAAGACTTGGACCCCTGCGTGGGATTCCTGGATGGACTTTTGTTTCGTTTTTCCCTTTAATATACGTGGGCTACCAGGCCTTTAACTATAAATGCCTTTCTGATGTGGACTCACTGCACCAAAACGCATCTATCCACTTGCACTTGAGCTGAACAATCCCCAATGTCACAATATATATATATATGTGTATATGTGTGTGTATATGTGTATATATATATATGTGTGTGTGTGTGTGTGTGTGTGTGTATACAGTGGGGACAGAAAGTATTCAGACCCCCTTCAATTTTTCACTCTTTGTTATATTGCAGCCATTTGCTAAAATCATTTAAGTTAATTTTTTTCCTCATTAATGTACACACAGCACCCCATATTGACAGAAAAACACAGAATTGTTGCCATTTTTGCAGATTTATTAAAAAAGAAAAACTGAAATATCATATGGTCCTAAGTATTCAGACCCTTTGCTGTGACACTCATATATTTAACTCAGGTGCTGTCCATTTCTTTTGATCATCCTTGAGATGGTTCTACACCTTCATTTGTGTCCAGCTGTGTTCGATTATACTGATTGGACTTGATTAGGAAAGCCACACACTGTCTATATAAGACCTTACATCTCACAGTGCATGTCAGAGCAAATGAGAATCATGAGGTCAACGGAACTGCCTGAAGAGCTCAGAGATAGAATTGTGGCAAGGCACAGATCTGGCCAAGGTTACAAAAACATTTCTGCTGCACTTAAGGTTCCTAAGAGCACAGTGGCCTCCATAATCCTTAAATGGAAGACGTTTGGGATGACCAGAACCCTTCCATCCAGCCAAACTGAGCTATCGGGGGAGAAGAGCCTTGGTGAGAGAGGTAAAGAAGAACCCAAAGATCACTGTGGCTGAGCTCCAGAGATGCATTTGGGAGATGGGAGAAAGTTGTAGAAAGTCAACCATCACTGCAGCCCTCCACCAGTCGGGGCCTTATGGCAGAGTGGCCCGATGGAAGCCTCTCCTCAGTGCAAGACACATGAAAGCCCGCATGGAGTTTGCTAAAAAAACACCTGAAGGACTCCAAGATGGTGAGAAATAAGATTCTCTGGTCTAATGAGACCAAGATAGAACTTTTGGCCTTAATTCTAATGCCCCGTACACACGGTCGGATTTTCCGATGGACAATGTCCGATCGGAGCGTGTTGTCGGAAATTCCGACCGTGTGTGGGCGCCATCGGACATTTTCCATCGGATTTTCCATCGGATTTTCCGACACACAAAGTTGGACAGCAGGAGATAAAATTTTCCGACGACAAAATCCGATCGCGTCAATTCCGACCGTGTGTGGCCTGTTCCGACGCACAAAGTGCCACGCATGCTCAGAAGAAATTCCGACACGGGACAGCTCGTTCTGGTAAACTTAGCGTTCGCAATGGATACAGCACTTTCGTCACGCTGCAATGTAAAAAATGGTTTAATACAGCGCACTCTCTTCTTCTTTATAATGTGACAAGAATTAAGTCGTTTTGCTGCTCATATTCACACACACTTCTCACAAAGTTTTATTTGTGTTTTTTTAGTGGGATTCCCTCAATATATTGTTATTAGTTGTCACATCTGACAGTTTTATATTTTTTATGTTTTTTTTTTTTTTTTGTTTTTAAGCCTTTTTTTTTCTTTAATGTTTGGATTTTTTCCAAGGCTGATCTTTGTTCAATGTTATTTTTATTTTTACTCCAGAATATTTTTGTGTGTGTGTTTTGTGTGGCAAGTTACCCCAACACCATTGATATCTTTTATTATTTAATCTCCATGAGATTTTTTGTTGTTGGTGTCCCTTGTTCATTTCACATTGTATATTAGAAATGTACCTGAATCCTCACAAACAAACCATCATTTTTGAAGTAAAACACATAGGAGAGTATAATTCAAAACAAAAATCCTTTATTAAGGGCTCAGAACCAAACAAAGAGGAAGGCAACACTGGATCAACAGCAGAAATTAGTGAAGCCTGGGACCCCTACAGCAGACATCAATTCTTAAACCTCAAAATTGGTGGCCTGAGGAGTCCATATGTAAGGGAGGGCAGTCTGGTCCGGGATTCACAGAGACTCGGATAGCAGCAGATGACATCAGTGTCCCCAGGCTGTGGTACCACAAGAGGCTGCATCTTTTGGCCGACCAGACTGGATCCAGGGTCCTCACTGTCTGGTCTTCCTTTCACACTTCCTTCCGGGCTGTGGCTGTGCAGTTGGAGATGTGGCAGGAGGAGGAGTAGGACCTGGAGGAGGAGTAGGACCTGCAGGAGGAGGAGGAGGACCATCCCAAAGCTGTGTGTGAGGTGTAATTTGGCCCCTCACACCTTTCGCCAGAGCCTCTGATATGAGGGCCTCACACATGGCTTTTTGGCCCTCCTCCATCCTCTGCATTTTATAGGCTATGAATGCAGCAAGGTTCTCCTGCCTGGTGTGGGGTGCTCCCAGGACCTCTGTAGCCCTACAAAAAAATCTGATAGCAGCCTCCTCTAGGGTACTCCTCCTACTGCCACTTTCTGTTTCCAGGGGGGGTGGAGGGACCTGCAGATCAGCCACCTCCTGGCTGAGACTTCCCTGTGTATGAAAAAGGGACATGGTTTTAGTTTTTGCATCATCAATCACAATCATAAATTAGTACTCCCAACTAACATCTAGTTAACATCATTGATTGGACAAGCAGAAATATTTAGAGGAATGCTATACCTGGCTCAATCTGGGCTCCTCCACATATGGCCTGGAAGGCCCAGGTTGGGCGTCAGAAGCCTCAGCCGGGGGAGAAGGAAGTGTGGAAGGAAGACTGGAGAGGGATGACCTGGGTTCAGTCTGGCCTGCCAGAAAGTGCAGCCTGTCGTAGTACAACATCTTGGGGACATAGATGTCATCTGCTGCTCCGGATCTCTGTGAATCCAGGACTTTCTTGCGTTCCCTCAGATATGTGCTCCTCAGGCCACCAATGAAGATCTTTAAATAAGTGATGTCTGCCGTGGGGATCACCTGCTTCACAATTTCACACAATTGCTCCAGTGCTGCCTTCCTCTTTGCTTGGTTCTTGTAATGGGGGTGGGTAATCTCCCACAGACAGGGCAGCTCCCTTAGCATCTCTATGAAGACTGAAATGAAGTCCTGATCTTCCAGTACCATATCCATGTTCACTGCAAGACACAACACAAGACAAAGCCTAATGTCACACCAAACTCTCCTAATCTTGTTACAATATAGGCCTCAATCTATAGAAGCAGTATAGGCCCAAGTTTGTCTCTTACCTTCGTTCTTACGATCGCCGCGTTCAATGCTCCTTCCTCCGCTCACAGATCAAACGTAATACGCACGCGTGTTACGCTTTATATACACTGCGCATGCGTGTAACTCCGCCCGCCCCTGACGTTCTTTCTAGTGTATTCCCCGCCCCTTTTCGTTCGGCGCAGTGGGGGAAGAGCATGATGGCGGACATACAGCAGGTGCGGGCTAATTGTAGCAACGAGGAGGAGGAGGAGGAGGAGGAAAGGGCGGATCCAGGCACGTCCCGATCCAGAAGGAGACGTTTTAAGGCCACAAATATGTCGTTTGGGGAGATGTTGGAGATGGTCGACATCATGAGGAAGTCCGACTATGACGGAAAATATGGGCCTTACCCCAACCCGAACATCCGAAAGGCCAAAATCATTGGTAAAGTGGTCCGGAGTCTCGAGCGGAATTTCAGGGTACGAAGGTCTAAAGATCAGCTCAGGAAGCGGTGGTCGGACCTGAAGTTGAGAGAGCCAGAGCAGTACCGAAAGATCCGGAGAGTGCTGCAAAAAAGTAAGTAGTTGTGCTGTGTTCCTATTCTTTCTGTCTTTATTACGTTCGTTCTGCTCCATATGCTTTGATTAGTTGTAACGTTTCCAAAGGTCAACTTTAATGTTCATGGGCACATTATTCGTTCGTATCAAACATTTTTCTTTCGGCCTCTAGAACACCATTGTTTAGGCCATATGCATTTTCACACATTTTTGGGGGCCTACTTGGATGCCAAATATTTGTTTGTGTAGATGGGTTTGTTACTAGAATGAAATGCAAACTAGATTGTGTGTAAGGAGAGGACACTGAGCAGCTGTTTTCACATCTGGACACTGGAGCACTAGTGTGGGACACAAGAACACCATTTTTATTAGGGGGCCACACAGGTGCTCCAGTGTATACTATAGGGGGGTCTCCATCTGTGAAGCTTGTACCAAACAGGTAAAGTATTGCAGCTTGACAAAGGGCAATAAAAAATATACATCTTGGAACTCGGCTAAAATAGACAATTGTACCCCACTTCCAAGCAATGTTTCCTATTTCTATAGTTCTGCCATCAAATATCTGTGTGCTAAGTATACCATTTTTGTTTTACATAGGGGAGAAAAGACTCGGACACCCCTCGTCCCAGGAGACCAGAGACCCCCCCCCCCCCTCTGGAAGAAGGGGAAATACCAACCCAAGAAGCTGAGCAGGAGGAAGAAGAAGACGTGGTGGAGATTGGCCCCACAACAGGTGAGTGTCTGCGACCACAGACTCAGGTAAAAGAGATGGCTGGTGGCAGATTTTTGAGACCTTTTTTTTTGTTCTTTATCTCTTTTTAGGTGATCGTGATGTGAGGGATCCAGAACGCTTTACATCTGAAAGTGCCCATATACTGATAGGGGAGATCATGGGGTATAATCTCCAATTGCAAAACATCCAGCAACAAATCAGTGATGTTATTTAAAAAAATAATAACATCATTGATGTTTTGGGGTGAATTTAAACCCCACAAAATCACCTGTTTTATCGTACCAAACTTTTTTCAATGTTTAGAAAAGCCAAATTTGGAGGATGCACACAGTGTGCCAACATGTGCTATCTGCCATCACGGGAGATCAATGGACGCGTTTTGGGGGGGCAACCCCTTCCTCAATTATAAAGTAGCGTTGAGGAAGGGCTTGCTCCCCCCAAACACGTCCCTTGATCCCCCATGATGGCAGATAGCACATGTGGACATTTGTAAATTGGTGTGCATCTTCCAAATTTGGCTTTTCAAGGGGTGATTTCCCCCCATCTGAACGCTATATCAAACCCAGTTCCTAAATACTGATGTCTGATATAGCCTTCAGGTTTTACCTAATGTGAACTTTGTAAGTTCTAGTTTTTTGGCTTTCTTGTTGGTTT
Source organism: Lithobates clamitans (assembly GCA_037952925.1). NCBI lineage: Eukaryota > Metazoa > Chordata > Amphibia > Anura > Ranidae > Lithobates > Lithobates clamitans. Next base: position 299,023 of record JBBGZY010000988.1, on the reverse strand, counting down.
TACACAGGCCTGTTTTATCTGAAATGGATATTTTGATTTTTCATAATGCTACTGCAAACATTGTTATACAACAAACATGTTGGTTTGTTTTAAAAACCTTTGGTAAATGCGCATGTGATTGTGCAGGTATAAAAAAGTGCCTTACTCAAGAATGTGTGGATTATTGTCTCAACACTACAACACTTTTGGGGTGATGTAATTGCTGTTTTATGCACAAATGGGGGTTATTTCCTAAGGGCAAATCCTCTTTGCACTACAAGTGCAGGTTCAGTGCAGTTGCAAGTGCACTTGTAGTGAAATGTGTTTTTGCATTTAGGAAGTACCAGCCAACACTGTTTTTTATAAGGTTACCCAATCACGACATTTTCTGCACTCAACACATTTTTGTCAGGGTCAGCTAAAACAAACACAAGCAGTAAATGTCCACCAAGAATTTCTTTTGGTTGTTTTTTATTTGAAAAAGGTGTCACATATTGTCTGGCATATTGATAGCCCCCCTACCCGCAAAGAACTCCAGGTATCGTAACCGGACATCACGGGCATTCAGGGAGGGCAAGCCAGGACGGCCGCTTTCAAGTGCCGTCATTGTTGATGTATTTGGGATTCCGGCCTCAGGCCCAACTGAGCCAGCATAGTTGGCTGAATGTTTTCGTAGAAAATTATGGAGAACACAGCAGGCAAGTATTATATGGTTCAGTTTATACTCCGCCATATGGATGGGTGTCATAAATAATCGGAACCGGCTGGCCAGGATTCCAAATGTGTTCTCCACCACTCTTCGGGCTCTGGCCAGCCGGTAATTAAAAACCCTCTGTTCCGGAGTGATGGCTTGCCTCATGCAGGTATCCTGCCTGCTGATATAGGGGGTCAGCGAAGCCAACAAACGGTGAAATACGGGGTCCGTCATCCTGAGAAAGTTCCTGAAATCATCAGGATTATTCTCACTGATCTCACGGAGCAAAGGCATATGACAGAACTGGTCACGCTGAAGCAACCAATTCTTGGTCCATGAACTCCTCCCCACCCTGTTCATGGACTGGACTTGTGTCAAGGTTAGGACCCCAACACCAAGCCCCCGCACAGCACGAACTCTACGAGGAGTACGCATACGCAACATGGCTAGAAAACGGTCGGCTGCTCAGAACGAAGTAACAGAACGCACTGAAGAACAGCAAGGCCTGTGAAGAGCGACCTGAAAAACAGCAACGAGCGGACAAGATCGCACAGAAAACTCCAATACGAACTGACTGCACGCACTGAAGAGCAGATACAAACCCACAAGCACAAACTGAACGGCAGAAAACGATCTGAAAGCCACGAGTCTGAAAAAGCGCGAATCGTCTCTCACCAAACTTTTACTAACACGAGATTAGCAAAAGGAGCCCAGAAGGTGCCTCGCTTGGTTCTGAACTGGCCTTTTCTAGTCTCGTCGTACGTGCTTGACGTCACCGCGTTCTTGGCGATCGGAAATTCCGACAACTTTGTGCGACCGCGTGTAGGCAAAACAAGTTTGAGCCAACATCCGTCGGAAAAAATCCGAGGATTTTGTTGTCGGAATGTCCGAACAAAGTCCGACCGTGTGTACGGGGCATAAGAGGTATGTGTGGAGAAAACCAGGCACTGCTCATCACCTGTTCAATACAGTCCCAACAGTGAAGCATGGTGGTGGCAGCATCATGCTGTGGGGGTGTTTTTCTGCTGCAGGGACAGGGCGACTGGTTGCAATTGAGGGAAAGATGAATGCGGCCAAGTACAGGGATATCCTGGACGAAAACCTTCTCCAGAGTGCTCAGGACCTCAGACTGGGCCGAAGGTTTACCTTCCAACAAGACAATGACCCTAAGCACACAGCTAAAATAATGCACGAGTGGCTTCACAACAACTCTGTGACTGTTCTTGAATGGCCTAGCCAGAGCCCTGACTTAAACCCAATTGAGCATCTCTGGAGAGACCTAAAAATGGCTGTCCACCAACGTTTACCATCCAACCTGACAGAACTGGAGAGGATCTGCAAGGAGGAATTTCAGAGGATCCCCAAATCCAGGTGTGAAAAACGTGTTGCATCTTTCCTAAAAAGACTCATGGCTGTATTAGATCAAAAGGGTCCTTCTACTAAATACTGAGCAAAGGGCCTGAATACTTAGGACCATGTGATATTTATTTCAGTTTTTTTTTTTAATAAATCTGCAAAAATGTCAACAATTCTGTGTTTTTCTGTCAATATGGGATGCTGTGTGTACATTAATGAGGAAAAAAAATGAGCTTAAATGATTTTAGCAAATGGCTGCAATATAACAAAGAGTGAAAAATTTAAGGGGGTCTGAATACTTTCCGTCCCCACTGTGTGTGTGTGTGTGTGTGTATATATATATATGTGTGTATATATATATATATATGTGTATATATATATATATAGAGAGAGAGAGAGAGAGAGAGAGAGAGAGAGAGAGAGAGAGAGAGAGAGAGAGAGAGAGAGAGACGTATATATTCCAGCTAAACCTTAGAGTAAGTATGTTGAAAGCCTGTAACTAAAATGTACCCTCTAGAGCAGGGGTCCCCAATCTGCAGACCAAGGGCCAGATGTGGCCCTTTGCTCGCCTTTATCTGGCCCTTGGGGCTTCCCCCCACTAACACCAACCAGGGGGCACTATTTCTTTCACTAATACCAATGATGGGATACTATTCCTCTTACTAATAGGGGCACTACTACTCCTCCTACTGACCACCAACCTTGAGGCCATATTTATTCTCACTGATGCTGGGCTCAGGACATTTTCTGCCCCCCGCTGGCCACAATCCGGCCCTCCTACAGTATGAAGGCCAATAAACTGGCCCTTGGTTTGAAAAGTTTGGGGACCCCTGCTCTAGAGCATCGTTTTTCAACCGGGGTGCCATGGCAAAATGACACAAAGCCCTGTACCGTTCATGAAAGGTTACTGTGTTAAGTTCTGTGTACAGAGTGGAGGGACAGCACATCCCATTCCTTGCGCCCACTTAAATGCATGGTACCACAATACCATATGTTTTGGTGTGGCTCAATTTTAAAATCACTCCAGCACATTTTTTGCCTGTTTCATGAGGATAGAGCAGCTTAATAAAAAATAGAACACGCAATAAATTGCTTTGGTTCGGGCACACGTCCTTTTGTGAACGAGGCCTCAGCTTGGTGTGCCCCAGGGTTGTGCGCAATTCTTAAGGGTGCCTTGACTACAATAGGGTTGAAAAACATTGCTCTAGGGTAGGTACAAGTATTACCAGTACCTCCAGTTTCCAGGACAGCCCTTGAGAGATGGAGCTCCTCCCATCGCCACAGGAAACACATTGCCATTCAGTTCAAAAAGCGGTCCCTCAGGCCCATGGTCAGTCATTTGTGTTTCCTCTGTCCGAGGAACATGTTGCTGAGGCGTCAAGTTCGCAAAAACTTGGGGAGGGGACACGGCTTCCGAAATGCGCCTGTGCAGTGTCCCTTTTTTTCCGGGGATCTGGTTTTAGGTCAAGAGTTGGACACCGCCTTGGAAAGAGCAGCGAATAAAAAGACCTTATCCCCAAAAAAGGAAAAATTTCAAAAGTTTTTTCATCCTCAAAGAGAATCCCCAAAAAACAGATAAGAGGTTCAGACCAAAGAAGCATTGAACGGGACAAACGGAAAGGAGGTGTTCTGTTTTTTAACTGTCCCAGTCAGATCCCAAAACCACAGTGAAGTCAGGTGACCAGTGGGAGAAAGGCTGAAGGGGTTTCTCCCACAATGGGAAATGATCACAACAAACAAATTGGTATTGAACATCATAAGGAGGGGTTATGCCCTAGAGTTTCACAGAGATCCACCCTCCAAGTTTCTGGTTACAAAACTACCTACCTAGAGACGCAGAAAAAGCCAGGGCCTTACCCTTACTGACCGGGGAAATGGTAGATCGGGTATTGGTACCAGTCCCAGTTCAGGAACAGGGCAGCGGTTTCCATTTGCACGTTTGTGATAGAAACCATCCAGAAATTTCAGACTGGTTATGAATCTCCGGCCCCTGAACTCGTCCATACGATACAAAAAGTTTCACATGGAGTCCATTATAAATCAAGAGAAATCCATACCAAACCCCAATTCTCTTTTTTGGGTTACAACATCCAATCCAAGGAACAAAAAATTGTGCTTCCGGTTGAGAAGATATCCAGGCTCAGACAGAGGATGTCTTACCTTAAATTCAGTCGCAATTGCACGGTAAGGGAAGTGATGTCAGCATTGGGCCTTATGACAGCATCAATACTCGGCCCGCTTCCACCAAAAAAACTTAGATGTTCCTGTTGGAAGAATTGAAAGAGAAGGACCTTGAAGAAAAGGTAAAGATTCCCGCCAAAGTAAAACTATCTCTATGGTGGTGGAAAGACAGAGACAATCTTCACAAAGGGGTTCACTGGATACTACCCATCATGTCCATACTGACAGTTGGGGTTGGGGAACCCATCTCAACAGCTACTGGGCCCAGGGCAAGTGGATTCCAGAAGAAAAAGAGTTCTCCAACTGGAAAGAACTGACCGCTATCTGCAGCGTGTTACTAGTTTTTCAGGAACAGGTCCAGGGTCACCTCCAGGTAGCATATGTCAACAAACAAAGGGGTACCAAGAGTCCCCGGTTGATATTAGCAGCCAAAACCATCGTTCGATGGGCAGAAAGCAACCTCATTTCCATCCCTGTGGTACATCTGAAGGGGGAGCAGAACGATACTGGTGATTTTTTTGAGTCAACAACAAATTTCAAATCAAGAATGGTCTCTGTACCTAGAGGTATTCGACAACATAGAGGCACACTGGGGGAAACCCAGAAGTCAATCTGTTCATGACCAGGAAAGGTGTGAAAGTCCCAAGGTTCTTTTCGCTGTACCCAGGAGACCAACTCCTGGTGGTGGAAGCCTTGCAGAGCCCCTGGATCTTCAACCTTACTTATGAATTTCCACCCCTCCACCTCAGAGGATGTTAGCCAAATTTCTGTTAGTAGAAACACAATTAATCTTGGTAGCACCATTTTGGCCCAAGAGACCCTGGTTTATAACTCTTCTGAAGCTAGCAGACCAGCCCCCACTGAGGCTACCCCTCAGACAGGACCTTCTTTCGCAGGAACCTCTACTGCATCCACAAACCGCCACACTAAAACTGTCAGAGTGGCTACTGAGAAATAAATCCTAGGAAGCAAAGGACTACCTGAGAAAGTAATCCGAACTTTGCTTCAGAGTCGAAAACCGGTCACCAGAGCTATCTATGGCAAGACCTGGAAAAATTTCAATGCATGGTTGGGTAGTAGAGAGGAGGAAAACAAGAACACAACAAGCGTCCTAGAGTTCCTTAAGGAAGGGATCAACCAAGGCTTATCACTAAGTAAAATCAAGATACAGGTCTCTACCTTAAGTGTGTACCTAGAAACACGCTTGCAGGAAGATCCCCTTATCTCGAGGTTCTGCAAAGCAATTGCAAAACACAAGACCAGGCCAGGTTCAGAGGATCCCAACCTGGGACCTATCGGTAGCCCTCAGGGCTTTCCTGAGGGCACCCTTTGAACAAATCTCGGAGGCCTCTCTAAGACTGCTCACACTTAAGACAGTGCTCCTAGTCGCAATCACAGCCCGTATGGTTAGTGAAATGCAGGCTCTTTCTATTCGAGAACCTTTCCTCCAGATCCGGGATGATGGAGTCATCCTAAGAATGGACACTGGGTTCCTGCCAAAGGTGGCATCTAACTTGTACAAGTCTCAGGACATTTACCTACGTTCTGTCAAAATGCCTCAAGCGACAAAGAAAGGCAATTCCACTTGCTAGACGTAAGAAGGTTCTAAACTATCTTGAGGCGACCAAGGCTTTCAGGGTAGCAGATTCACTTTTTGTTCTGTTTTCAGGCAAGTGTAAGGGTCAGAAGGCCTCTAAAGTCACTTTAGCCAGATGGATCAAGTTAGCTGGGAACCTCCTAGGGGTATTAAGGCGCACTCCACAAGAGCGTTTTCGGCATCCTCGGCAGAAAAGGCTGGTGCCACCCCAGAGCAAATTTGCAAAGCAGCTACATGGTCAAGCTTTACTACGCACTACCGACTATACCTACTGTGTAGTTAGGACCAAGCTGTGGTCCCCCCTTCCCAATCTGGTGAGTACTTTGGGATTCTCTCAAGGGCTGTCCTGGAAGATGACTGGGGAAAATCGGAGTTAAACTTACCGGTAACTCTGTTTCCAGTAGTCTTCCAGGACAGCACGATCCCACCCTTGAATTAAATTGGTGTATTGATATTACCTGTTCTAATTTTTTATTTTTGAGTTCCATCCTTCGGTTTTTGGTGATGACTGACCATGGGCCTGAGGGACCGCCTTTTGAACTGAATGGCAATGTGTTTCCTGTGGCGATGGGAGGAGCTCCATCTCTCAAGGGCTGTCCTGGAAGACTACTGGAAACAGAGTTACCAATAAGTCTAACTCCGGTTTTAGTATGTTGGTGCCCCTTCACGCCTATGTGCACACATGAGGGTGTGAATGGGCATGTATCCTTTTTAAAAGCACACTAAACTGCAGTGTATAGATGTGTATCCCCATATAGAAAAAAAGAATTCATGCTTCTCAGTTTTCGTGCTAGCAAAGGATATGGGGTAGATTGGGCCAGGATCTCCTGTGTGTGTGTGTGTGTGTGTGTGTGTTGCAATAATACTAGTTGCACTGACAACATTGATCACATTAGGCAGTCCGTTCATTTAAATTGGCTGCCAATGTACCCCAACACACTGGAAAATGCACCTGACCCCTTTTTTTCTGTGAATGCAACACACCATAGTGCATTGCCAGGTCCTGCCTATTATTGATGTTAAAGCTCATGAACACTTGCACGCAAAGTCCTAATGTTTCTAAAACCATCTGTTATGTTGTCAAATTATGCTGTCATATTATACTTTATGGTGTCTGTTTTATATGTGATTTATTTGCTTAACTGTTTTGATTTTACAGGAAGATGCAGAAGCACTACTACCTGAAGAACATGGGACCCAGGTGGCACTTTAAGAGGGGCGACACCAGGGCTGTTTTTCACGCGGGACAAATGCATCGGGCCCAGTCACTGTTTTGGGACCCAAAAGAGCTGCACCTGGAGCCCACGCTCCCTGTGCCCTAGGGCACCATGATGGTGGAGCGGTAACATGGTATAACTATAAAAATTAAGAAGTCACTTGGATACTGTCATATTTTTTAATCAGACTGTCCACAGCTGGTGCCGAGCCTCAAGCCAATCACCTCTTACTTAATCCCTGATTTCCAATTCCTGCATTTCATGGCAACAGAATTCTTTTAAATGTGTTACTAGAACATTTGCATAAATCCACAATCTTTATCTTGCTGGAATAGGTCCAACATGTGTGGTGACAATAGTGCAGCTGGTGGTAGCTACTGCTAATGTAAACCATTTTCAAAAGATTATATTCTTCCTTCTACAAAGCAGGTACAGAGAAGGCACAGCGTCAATCATAGTCATTGTAGTTAACCACTTCAGCCCCGGAAGGTTTTACCCCCTTCCTGACCAGAGCACTTTTTACAATTTGGCACTGCGTCGCTTTAACTGCTAATTGCGCGGTCATGCAATGCTGTACCCAAACGAAATTTGCGTCCTTTTCTTCCCACAAATAGAGCTTTCTTTTGATGGTATTTGATCACCTCTGCCGTTTTTATTTTTTGCGCTATAAACGGAAAAAGACCGAAAATTTTGAAAAAAAATATTTTCTACTTTTTGTTATAAAAAAAAATCCAATAAACTCAATTTTAGTCATACATTTAGGCCAAAATGTATTCGGCCACATGTCTTTGGTAAAAAAAATGTCAATAAGCGTATATTTATTGGTTTGCGCAAAAGTTATAGCGTCTACAAACTAGGGTACATTTTCTGGAATTTGCACAGCTTTTAGTTTATGACTGCCTATGTCATTTCTTGAGGTGCTAAAATGGCAGGGCAGTATAAAACCCCCCCAAATGACCCCATTTTGGAAAGTAGACACCCCAAGGAAATTGCTGAGAGGCATGTTGAGCCCATTGAATATTTATTTTTTTTGTCCCAAGTGATTGAATAATGACAAAAAAAAAAAAAATTTACAAAAAGTTGTCACTAAATGATATATTGCTCACACAGGCCATGGGCATATGTGGAATTGCACCCCAAAATACATTCAGCTGCTTCTCCTAAGTACAGGGATACCACATGTGTGGGACTTTTTGGGAGCCTAGCCGCGTACAGGGCCCCAAAAACCAAGCACCGCCTTCAGGATTTCTAAGGGCATAAATTTTTGATTTCACTCCTCGCTGCCTATCACAGTTTTGAAGGCCATAAAATGCCATGATGGCACAAACCCCCCCCCCCCAAATGACCCCATTTTGGAAAGTAGACACCCCAAGCTATTTGCTAAGAGGCATGGTGAGTATTTTGCAGCTCTCATTTGTTTTTGAAAATGAAGAAAGACCAGAAAAATTTTTTTTTTCTTTTTTCAATTTTCAAAACTTTGTGACAAAAAGTGAGGTCTGCAAAATACTCACTATACCTCTCAGCAAATAGCTTGGGGTGTCTACTTTCCAAAATGGGGTCATTTGGGGGGGGGGTTTGTGCCACCTGGGCATTCCATGGCCTCCGAAACTGTGATAGGCAGTGAAGAGTGAAATCAAAAATTTACGCCCTTAGAAAGCCTGAAGGCGGTGCTTGGTTTTCGGGGTCCCGTGCGCGGCTAGGCTCCCAAAAAGTCCCACACATGTGGTATCCCCGTACTCAGGAGAAGCAACAGAATTTATTTTGGGATGTAATTTCACATATCCCCATGGCATGTTTGAGCAATATATCATTTAGTGACAACTTTGTGCAAAAAAAAAAAAAAAAAAAAAAAAATTTGTCTCTTTCCTGCAACTTGTGTCACAATATAAAATATTCCATGGACTCGACATGCCTCTCAGCAAATAGCTTGGGGTGTCTACTTTCCAAAATGGGGTCATTTGGGGGGGTTTTGAACTGTCTTGGCATTTTATGCACAACATTTAGAAGCTTATGTCACACATCACCCACTCTTCTAACCACTTGAAGACAAAGCCCTTTCTGACACTTTTTGATTACATGAAAAAATTATTTTTTTTTGCAAGAAAATTACTTTGAACCCCCAAACATTATATATTTTTTTAAAGCAAATGCCCTACAGATTAAAATGGTGGGTGTTTCATTTTTTTTTTCACACAGTATTTGCGCAGCGATTTTTCAAACGCATTTTTTGTGGAAAAAACACACTTTTTTATATTTTAATGCACTAAAACACACTATATTGCCCAAATGTTTGATGAAATAAAAAAGATGATCTTAGGCCGAGTACATGGATACCAAACATGACATGCTTTAAAATTGTGCACAAACGTGCAGTGGCAACAAAATTAATACATTTTTAAAAGCCTTTAAAAGCCTTCACAGGTTACCACTTTAGATTTACAGAGGAGGTCTACTGCTAAAATTACTGCCCTCGATCTGACGTTCGCGGTGACACCTCACATGCATGGTGCAATTGCTGTTTACATTTGACGCCAGACCGACGCTTGCGTTCGCCTTAGCGCGAGAGCAGGGGGGACAGGGGTTCTTTTTTTTTTTTTTTTTTATTATTTTTTTGCTTTTTTTTCTTTTTTAAACTGTTCCTTTCATTTTTTTTTTTTAATCATTTTTATTGTTATCTCAGGAAATGTAAATATCCCCTATGATAGCAATAGGTAGTGACAGGTACTCTTTTTTGAAAAAATTGGGGTCTATTAGACCCTAGATCTCTCCTCTGCCCTCAAAGCATCTGACCACACCAAGATCGGTGTGATAAAATGCTTCCCCAATTTCCCAATGGTGCTGTTTACATCCGGCGAAATCTAAGTCATAAAATGCCTGTAGCTTCCGGATTCTTAGGCCATAGAGATGTTTGGAGCCACTCTGGTCTCTGATCAGCTCTATGGTCAGCTGGCTGAATCACCGGCTGCATTCTCAGGTTCCCTGTTGAGACAGGAGAGCCAGAGAAAAACACGGAAGACGGTGGGGGGGGGGGGGGGCATTCCCTGCCACTGATTGTAAAAGCAGTCTAGAGGCTAATTAGCCGCTAGGATTGCTTTTACATGAAAGCCGACCGCTGGCTGAAAAGAATGATACCAAGATGATACCTAAACCTGCAGGCATCATTCTGGTATAACCACTCAAAGTCGTGAATGGCGTACCTGAAGACAAAAAAATGGTTAACAATAAAGCACAGTGAACAGTAAAGTATAAAAAATTGCATACCTGAAAAGCAAACATGATAAAACATAATAACAATAAAACATTGCATAATAGAATACAGTAAAAAAGAGCAGAACAATAGAGAGAGAGAGAACAATAAAACGACAACTATTTTTTTTTTTTGTTTTTTTTTGTTTTTTTTTGTTTTTTTACACTTTTTTTTGTAACTGTAACTTTTATAACTGTAACCGGTTCCAGGTTCGGGTCTCTCAAAATGCGATGGCATCTTGGGAGACCCTGTGAAAGTGTGCCTAGTCTGTGCAATGCTGTACCATACGCTAATACTCAACTAGTGAATGGTAGCGTTCAAAACATTCACCAATGCAAAGACCAGGATTGTCAGGACAGAAGGGACAATAATAGCGGGTGTCACGCCTATATCCGCGCTTGCTGTAGACATGACATCTTTTTTGGGGGGGTTCGTTGGGTAGGGGTACTCGGGAGGACATAAAGAAAATGCCTCTCATGCAGCCGACTGCATTTGGTTGGGGATGTGAATGGGGGAAGTACGGGCGCTGCAGAAGCGGTGGGTTCCCAATTAGGATTGGTGAATGCAGCAGGAAGGGCACTATGGGCACGACGGGCCTGTGTTTGTCTTCTTGGTGGCAGCGGGACACTACTTGTGCTTGCCACCTCACCAGCTTGAACTGCACTTATGGGACTCGCTACGTCACCAAGTGTTACTGCAGTGCTGGTTTGACTACGACCGGGGTGTACTAGGCCGCTGGCGCTTGCCAGTTCACCAAAACGCTACAAAAAAAACTTGGCGATCGCAGGGATCAGGCCTGACTCTGCGAACGCTGCAGTTATGCGTTTAGTGTTTTGTAAGTGACAGTGATCGATCAATACTGCACTTGGGTGGGCTTGGCTGGGCCGGGCGGAGGGGCAAAACGCAGGTGCTAGCAGGTATCTGGGCTGATCCCGCTAACACTGCGTTTTTGGGAATCCTAAACTGCTGGGGACGCTAGTATAGATCTGATCGGATCAGATATTGATCCGTTCAGATACTATACCACTAAGGGAGGTGTACCGTGCGTGGGTGTTAGCGCTACTGGCACTAACCTGACGCTGCCTGGAGCTGGTGCTTGCCAGTTCACCAAACCGCTACCAAAAAAACTGTTAGCGATCGCAGGGATCAGGCCTGACTCTGCAAACGCTGCAGTTATGCGTTTAGTGTTTTGTAAGTGACAGTGATCGATCAATACTGCACTTGGGTGGGCTTGGCTGGGCCGGGCGGAGGGGCAAAACGCAGGTGCTAGCAGGTATCTGGGCTGATCCCGCTAACACTGCGTTTTTGGGAATCCTAAACTGCTGGGGACGCTAGTATAGATCTGATCGGATCAGATATTGATCCGTTCAGATACTATACCACTAAGGGAGGTGTACGGTGTGTGCGTGGGTGTTAGCGGTACTGGCGCTAATCTGACGCTGCCTGGGGCGACGCATATCACCGCCGGGCGATCGGGGGGCTAAACCTTTATTCGGTAATAAAGGGCGGGTGCCCTGACACTATAAAAAATAAACAAACTAACCAGCGTCACCCGTAACGGTTATACAGTGATCAGTGGTGAAAGGGTTAACTAGGGGGCAATCAAGGGGTTAAAACATTAGGTAGTATATGGGGGTCCCTGTCGCTATAAAACGCTGACGGCGAACCTAAATATTTACCTCCCTAACTAGCGTCACCAGCGACACTAATATAGCGATCAGAAAAATGATCGCTTAGCGACACTGGTGACGGGGGGTGATCAAGGGGTTAAAACTTTATTAGGAGGGGTTAGGGGGGTACCCTAGACCTACAGGGGGCTAATACTCACTGCCCTACCACTTCTAACTGTCACAAACTGACACCATGCAGTAATCAGGAAAAAAAAAAACAGCTTGGTGTCCGTTTGTGACAGGGGGGGGGGATTGGGGGGGGGATCGGAGGTGTTTAGTGTGCCTGGCATGTTCTACTGTGTTGTGTAGTGTTTTACACTTACTCAGATGTCTTCTCTCCTCGGCGTCGGAACGGAAACTGCCAAGCCGAGGAGAGATGACATCACATCCTCTGCCTGTGTGTACTATACACAGGCAGGGGATGTGTCTCATTGGCTGGGAGCGATCGCGAGGGGAGGGCCACGATCGGATGGCCTCCCCCTCATCTCTGATCGCTCCTAGACAAATGCCGACCGCCGCTGGCACCGGGGGGGTCGGATCGGACCCCCCGCCCGCGGGAAGGCAATCATGTACCAGGTACGTGATTTTGCCTGCCCGTGCTGCTCTGTTCACGTATATATGCGTGAGGCGGTCGGCAAGTGGTTAAACCAGCAAGTAGAGACTCTGGCTTTGTTCAACAAAAATACACTCCTGGTGTTATATTGCGGATATCTTTGAAGGTGCAAGCTTAAAGTGATTTGTAAAGCTTCATTTTTTTTTTTAAAATAACAAACATGTTATACTTACCTCCTCTGTGCAAGAGTTTTGCACAGAGCGGCCGTGATCCTGCTTTTCTGTGGTCATCCCATGGCGCTCCTAGCTCTTCCGCTTCTCGAGTGCCCCCACAGAAAGCTGCATTCCATGGGGGCACTCGAGCAGGCACGTTCCTGAGTCCTGCTGCTCCCATTGACACAGACAGCAGGACTTGGCCCGGCTTCCATGTCACTGGATTTGATTGACAGCAGTGGGAGCCAATGGCTCCTGCTGCTATCAATCTATCCAATGAGGACACAAGACATCTGATGTAGCTCGTCCCCACCGCTGGAATAATCAGGCTCAGGTAAGAAAAAAAGGGGGGGGGCCTGGGGGACTGCTACAGCACAAAAGGTTTTTCGCCTTAATGAATTAAGGTGAAAAACTATGAGGGTTTACAACCCCTTTAAGCCCTTGTTCACACTGATGCAGTGCAAGACACCGCATGTAATTCACACAGGAATCACAGCACATTCCTGTGTGAATTACATGTGGTGTCTCTGGGGTGCGATTTGAGCCATGGCTTTGTATGGTTCAAGTTGCACCGCTTTCGTTCCAAACTTGTGCAGGACCATTTTTTTTTCTTTTGTCCACACTATAATCGGATCGCATCCGATTCTGCATATCGCACTGCGTTTGCAAACTGATTTCAGGGTGTCATTATGTTAACATACATTCCTCAATCAGTTTGTATAAAAGGGTTGCGGTGTGGAATCTGCAGCGAATTCGCACCACATTTAGTGTGAACTGAGGCTCAGAGCTGCTATCCTTATGCAGCCCATAGATGAGTCTTTTTATTTATTTATTTTGTTTTGTTTTTATTCAATCAGTGGTCTAAATGAAAAAATGAACCTATTCCCCATTCACACATTTGAGATGGATGGGGGAATCCTCCCTGCTGAGTCATTGTATTCTGACAACGGGGAAACAAGCTGGATCTACAGAAGTCGACCGGTAGATCGACTTAATGGATCAAAATTCAGTCGGCCCCTGCGAACTGGCCGAATTTCAATCCATGTATGGCCGGCTTAATACCTTCTTAGCATTAGTCAAATTCCACACTACACACCATAGTCAAATTCCTACAGTCAATTTAAGCTTGCTTAGATTATTCTGTCACTGCTTAGTTAATTGCAGGTGCATCCTTAACAAAATCTGCAAATCAAGATCTTCTCTAAGTGTACAACTATGACTTTGAAAGCCACATTAATAATTGCTGTATCAACCACAAGGTACTTGCATTAGGCCAACCTATCTGAAAAATTGTCCTGAGAAGGCTTATTCCACAAAATGTGACACAGAATGGGCATAAGAGGTTTAAATCCTAGTCATTCAATCCAAGCACACAAAATCCCCCCCCCCCCCAAAAAAAGTTGAGGCCCCCAGCCTACATGTAAGAACGTCGATTGAGATACACGTTGCATATCGCTGCGCACACTGGAGTGAGAGCAATAATTCTAGCACAAATACCCTTTCCACATTTGAGAAAGCCCCACTATATGTTTGTGTTTCCACTCACACCTGACTTTTTTTCTTTTATTTATATATATAATATATATATATATATATATATATAATCGTGGGTTTTAGATGTTTCTCAAGAAAATTGTCATGGCTGACTGCAATGATTTTTAAACAATGTCAGAGTGAGTCTGTCCTAAGGACAGAGTGACCTCCCTCATCAGTGCTGGGACAAGGTCAAACCGCACCCAGGGCAAACATGCCGAGCTGCCCCCCCCCCGACCAATTATCTTACATACACACACCTGATCATTATAACTACATACAGAGTGCATACATGGGTCAGGATTGTATAAATTACAAGGATCAGGAGCAAAAATAATGTACAGTGTGCAGGAGTCAGGAGAGTAAAACATACAGAGTGCAGAGGTAAGGTGTATGTATAATAATATACAATGTGCAGGAGTCAAGAGCGGTAAACTGCAGAGTACAGAGACCAGGAGTATATACACCCAGTGCTGTGTCTTGGCCTAGGCCAGCAAGGCCCATGGCTAGGGCAGGACTTTGCAGGGGGTGGCAAAAAAGCCACCCCCCCACACAACAACTTCCCCCTGACCCGAACTGCAGAGATCTCCTCTCGCACAGAAAAAACATCCCCAAGTTCAAGTACAATCAGTGCACACATGCGGAGCCCATGGCTGCATCTACCAATGCCCAGCTTATTGCTCCGGCTGCCACAGCCACTGAGGTGCCTGGGCAGTGGCAAAGTGATCTGCAGCCTTATGTGTTGCGGGTAGGAGAATTTTACAGAACACCGGGATCTGGGATCTTGGAGCCGGGAGGTTCCATTGTGTGTCCTCTGTATACTAGCATTCCATTGTGTGTCCTCTGTATACTAGCATCCCATTGTGTGTCCTCTGTATACTAACATTCCATTGCGTGTGTCCTCTATATACTAACATTCCATCGCGTGTGTCCTCTGTATACTAACATTCCATTGTGTGTGTCCTCTGTATACTAATATTCCATTGTGTGTGTCCTCTGTATACTAATATTCCATTATGTGTGTCCTCTGTATACTAATATTCCATTGTGTGTGTCCTCTGTATACTAGCATTCCCTTGTGTATGTCCTCTGTATACTAGCATTCTATTGTGTGTCCTCTGTATACTAACTTTCCATTGTGTGTCCTCTGTATACTAGCATTCCATTGTGTGACCGCTACACCAAGAGAGCTCGGCTGCACTTAGAATAGAAGGTGGTTATGGAAATGTTTTTTTCCTCCTTTTTTTCTGACACTTTTTAAACACCTTTTTTTTCCTGCTAATAAAGGGGAGTGGTTAATTGTTCCCAGGTGTATAAAAGTGTCTATACAAACTCCCCTGGAGCTTGCTCCCAGCTGATGGTGGATTTTGTGAACACAAGTGGAATTTTGAACTAAAGTGGAGAGTTAAAAACCAGGAGTTGAAAACAGGAGTCTTCTAATCTGTAAGTAACATCTTAAACTTCCCTTAAGTAATTGTATTGTAACTAGGAAATGAGTGCTAGCAGGGTTGAAGGTTTTGTTCAGTGCACAGTGTGCCACATGTATGCAAAATTGGTGCAACAGCTCCAGGATGGATACCGCTGTGACAGATGTGAGCAGGTTGCCCTTCTGGAAGCTCGCATTAGAGATCTGGAGGAGCAAGTTGCAACACTGGGCAGAAAGGACAACCTTGAAGGGGGTCCTCTGCTCCCTGAGCAGGTGGTCAGTAGGGTTGATGTGGAGGGTGGAGGGGCAAGTCAGGATTATCAGATAGGAAGATGGGTTAATGTAGTTAGAGGGAGTGGAAGGGGCTCACAGAATAGGAAGGCCAGTCCTGTGTTTGTGCATCAAAACAAATTTGCCAAGTTGGGTGAAGATGTGGAGGTGGCAAACACAGAGGTGGCAGCCCTAGATGTCACTGCTACCCCTAACAGCCGGGAGAGCAGCCCATCTAGTAGAGGTGGTGAGGGGAGTGCAGGTAGGCCTAGACAGTTGGTGGTTATAGGGGATTCTATAATCAGAAGGACTGATAATAATTTGTCGCCAGGATTGCCTCAACCGAATGGTTTGCTGTCTCCCTGGTGCTAGGGTTTGGCATGTGGTGGACCGGGTGGATAAATTACTGGGAGGGGCTGGGCATGACCCAGCTGTCTTGGTCCACGTTGGAACCAATGACAGTATACATGGAAGGTGGGGGCTCCTTAAGAATCAATTTAAAGAACTAGGCTGCAAGTTGAAGGGAAGGACCTCCAAGGTGATATTCTCTGAAATATTGCCTGTGCCATGCACAACACAGGAAAGACAGTGGGTGATTAGAGAGCTGAATGCATGGCTCAAGACCTGGTGTAGGGAGGAGGGATTTGGGTTTCTAGAGCACTGGGCTGACTTTTCATTGGGGTGCAAACTATATGCTAAAGACGGTTTGCACTTGAATGAAAGGGGGTCTGCTGTGCTGGGGGAGAGGTTTATTTGGAAGGCTGGAGGAGTATTTAAATAATAATTTAGTAATAATAGTAAAATAGTAATTTAATAATAATAATGCATTAAAATGTTTGTTCACCAATGCCAGAAGTCTGCCAAGCAAAATAGGTGAGTTGGAAGCTCTGGTGCATGAGGTGAACTATGATGTAATCGGTATTGCTGAAACTTGGCTTCAATCCTCATATGACTGGGCTATTAAAATTCCTGGCTATGCACTCTTTCGGAGAGACAGGGTAAAAAGGAAAGGTGGTGGGGTCTGTCTCTATGTGAGAAGTGATCTCAAAGCAAGTGTGAAAGAGGACCTGATTGATGGAGAGTGGAGAGTGTGATGAGTCTGAAGCATTATGGGTGGAACTGCATATAGATATGCGTAGTTCAAAGTTAATCATTGGAGTTTGTTATAAACCACCCAATGTTAACAAGGAGGTGGAGACTCAGCTCCTTGCACAGATGGAAAGGGCTGCAAGGGCTGGGATGGTGATAATAATGGGGGATTTTAACTACCCATAAATTGACTGGAGTAATGGCACTGCTGGGACAGTTAAAGGGCAAAAATTTATAAACCTAGTACAGGACAATTTTATGGTCCAGTTTATTGAGGCCCCAACTAGGAATGATGCTCTGTTGGATCTGGTAATCTCAAACCATGCAGAGCTTATTACTAATGTTCAGATAAAGGAACACCTGGGTAGCAGTGATCATAACATGATTTCATTTGATGTTAACTGTAAACAAGAGATACATACGGGAAAGATAAAAACACTTAACTTCAAGAGAGCAAATTTTCCAAAGATGAGGGCTGCTCTCCAGGATTTAGACTGGGAGGGAATATTGTCATCGATAAACACAGAACAGAAATGGGAATTCTTCAAAAAGACTGTTTGGGACCTCACTGCAAAGTATATTCCCATGGGCAATAAGTTTAAAAGGCTAAAAATAAAACCTATGTGGCTCATGGTCAAAGTTAAAAAAGCTATAAACAATAAGAAAAGAGCTTTTAAAAAATATTAAAATGAAGGAACACTTGTGTCGTTTAAATGCTACAAAGAATTTAACAGAATATGTAAAAAGGAAATCATAATGCAAAAATTCAAAATGAACGACAGATCGCAAAAAATAGTAGGACAAACCCAAAAAAATTCTTCAAATATATTAATAGTAAAAAGGTCAGGTCTGAGCATGTAGGCCCTTTACAAAATAATCTGGAGTGGGTAACTGGGGACAAGGAGAAGGCTAATTTATTAAATACTTTCTTCAGCTCTGTGTATACAAAAGAGCATGGGGGAGCTCATGTCCATAATGGGGGTGGTATTGACACAGCCCTGAATGATCCACAATGGCTCAAAAGTTATATGGTCCAGAAATATTTAGACAGAATAAAGGTGGATAAAGCACCTGGACCTGATGGCATCCATCCACAGATCCTAAAAGAATTGAGCTCTGTAATTTCAAAGCCATTGTATCTAATTTTTAGGGACTCATTAATGACGGGAATAGTACCACTGGATTGGTGCAGGGCGAGCGTGGTGCCTTTATTTAAAAAGGGATCAAAGTCTTTACCAATTAACTATAGACCTGTTAGTTTAACTTCTATAGTCAGGAAGATACTGGAGCGTTTAATAAAAGACCACATAGACGAGTTCTTGCTGGAAAAAAACATTTTAAGCAGCAGACAGCATGGATTCATGGAAGACAGGAGTTGTCAGACAAACCTGATTTCTTTTTATGAAGAGGTAAGTAAAACCTTGGACTAAGGGTGGCTGTGGACATGGTATACTTGGATTTTGCAAAAGCGTTCGATACAGTTCCGCACACAAGGCTCATGTGTAAGTTAAAGTCTACAGGCTTGGAAATATCAGTTTGTAAATGGATAGAAAACTGGCTAAAAGATAGAATTCAGAGAGTAGTGGTTAATGATTCTTACTCTGAATTGTCTTGGGTTATCAGTGGTGTACCCCAAGGTTCAGTGCTGGGACCCTTACTCTTTAATACCTTTTATAAATGATATTGGGTCTGGGATCAAAAGTAACATTTCTGTCTTTGCAGATGACATCAAGCTATGCAGTGGAATAACGTCCTTACAGGATGTCTCCAATTTACAAGCTGACCTCAATGCTCTGTCTAATTGGGCGTCTATGTGGCAGATGAGGTTTAATGTTAGGAAATGTAAAGTTATGCACTTGGGGGCTAAGAATATGCATGCATCATACATACTAGGGGGAGTACAACTGGGGGAATCCATAGTGGAGAAGGATCTGGGGGTTTTGGTAGATCATAAGCTCAATAATAGCATGCAATGCCAAGCTGCGGTTTGCAAAGCGAGCAAAGTCCTTTCTTGTATTAAGAGAGGTATGGACTCCAGAGAGAGAGAGATATCATTTTGCCCCTGTTCAAATCATTAGTAAGACCTCATCTGGAATATGCAGTTCAGTTGTGGGCACCAGTTCTCAAAAAGGACATCGGGGAACTGGAGAACGTGCAGAGAAGGGCAACCAAACTGATAAGAGGCATGGGGGAGCTCAGCTATGAGAAAAGATTAGAGGAACTGAATTTGTTCACTCTTGAGAAGAGGAGAATAAGGGGGGATATGATCAACATATCAAATATATAAGGGGTCCATATAGTGAACTTGGTGTTGAGTTATTCACTTTACGGTCAACACAGAGGACAAGGGGGCACTCTTTACGACTGGAGGAAAAGAGATTTCATCTCCAAATACGGAAAGGTTTCTTCACAATAAGAGCTGTGAAAATGTGGAATAGACTCCCTCCATAGGTGGTTCTGGCCAGCTCAGTAGATTGCTTTAAGAAAGGCCTGGATACTTTCCGAAATGTACATAATATAACTGGGTACTGACATTTATAGGTAAAGTTGATCCAGGGAAAATCCGATTGCCTCTTGGGGGATCAGGAAGGAATTTTTTCCCCTGCTGTAGCAAATTGGAACATGCTCTGCTGGGGTTTTTTGCCTTCCTCTGGATCAACTGTGGGTATAGTATTGGTTATATTGGATTGTACGATATTTTTTTTTTTTTTTTATGGGTGAACTGGATGGACTTGTGTCTTTTTTCAACCTGACTAACTATGTATTAGTACGTATTCGAGCTGTAGGGTTATGGTAAAGCAGTTGAAACCACTTAATAAACCGAGGGCCGAATCCGAACCTACTTAATAAACCTCTGGGCCGAATTACGGCCCAGAGGTAATGCCACTCCACTGAATCAAATGCCTTTGCAGGACTCTTGCTAACATCCCACAAGCGCACCGCCTGGGTGTGAAAGCACTCATACAAATGAACGGGAGGCAGTTTTCAGGTGCTACTTCTAGTGCTAAAATGCCTGAAAGCTGCCTCAGTGTGAAAGGGGTCTAATGTCGGGTGCTTAAGCAGCCAGCCGGCAGGAGTCGTGGTGACATAACAGGGGTGATAGAATGCCCTGGTAGTGAGGGATTTTGTGAGCTTGGCCTCCTTTCCAGTGGTCAGTGCCCCACGTACAGGGACAGATATCGCAGCATGGGGTATCCTACCTAGCATGGAAGATTAGAGGGAGAGGCCGCAGGAAAGGAGAAATCTCATAATGTCACTGAGAGTGGGGTGACATGTCAGGCTGTGCTGGTGGAGTGGGCACAGGCTCTGCAGTACCCACACAAAAGTACTGCATCCATTGGGTGAAGATACAGAGGTGTGAGGTGTGTGCAATAAGGAAGTGACCCATACACAAAGGGTTAACTGTACAAGTATGCTCACTTTTAAGCTGGTGACATCGGCCTCTACCTGTCTGTACAGGCATTAGCGAGTGAGTCCCCACCTGGGCTTGTTAAGTCCCAGCCATATGCTTGTACTTTGTACACTCCCCTGCACAGACTGACAATGCTGCTGTCCAAATATGTCCCTGTGCTCATTCATTCAGAGTGGGAGCGCTGCAATACAGGAGATGTGTTACTTGCCAGATCACCAGGTAAAAACAAATAGAAAAAAAAAGCCTCCACATAGAATGATTGGTAAGCTGCAATGTAGTACATTTTTAGTTTTGGGTTTAATACTGCTTTAGGCAAAAGCAGGAGAGCAGAGTGCAGCAGCAAAGCATAAATATACAGCAGAAGAAAGTGAGAAATCTAGTGTATCTCCCAGGTAACAGGTTGTAAAATGGTGCTCTTCTTTACAACACTAACGTGATCCTTCCTGCAAGGTGATGCATAGCCTGACATTCTGCTTGGAAGTATGTAATGATCCTGGATTATTTCTCGGTCACATTGCCCAAAGGAATAGAGCGCATCCTACACTAAGCAGATCGTAACCAGAGTGATGTCATTAGAGCGTACATCACAAAGTGTGGCATGGCAAGGAAAAGGGACAACTCCCACTGACTAGTTTTGTCAGCATCTTTACGGACTTTCTCAAGGCCATCTTTAACATAGAGGTTGATTTACTAAAACTGGAGAGTGCAAAATCTAGTGCAGCTTTGCATAGAAACCAGTCAACTTCCAGGTTTTTTGTCAAAGCTTAATTGAACAAGCTGAAGTTAGAAGCTGATTGGTTTCTATGCAGAGCTGCACTAGATTTTGCACTCTCCAGTTTTAGTAAATCAACCTCTATGTTAAAGATGGCCTTGAGAAAGTCCGTAAAGATGCTGACAAAACTAGTCAGTGGGAGTTGTCCCTTTTCCTTGTCATGCCACACTTTGTGAGGTACGCTCTAATGACATCACTCTGGTTTCTGCATAGAAACCAGTCAACTTCCAGGTTTTTTTGTCAAAGCTTAATTGAACAAGCTGAAGTTAGAAGCTGATTGGTTTCTATGCAGAGCTACACCAGATTTTTCATTCTCCGGTTTTAGTAAATCAAGTCAACCCCACTGTCTCTTTCTCTTGCAGCTCCCTGCCCCACACCTTGACCTCTAAGCAGGGGACCTCCTATCTCCCGGGTGGAGCCCTGACTCACTACCAGCCCCTTAGTTATAAAGTCAAGCAGCTGGTTTCTGGTAAGACCTAGACACGACTAAAGGTTTCATCCCTTCCAAACTCTTCAAAGCCTCCAGACCCCAATCTGGGAGTTACCAGTCCCCAAGAAAACTTTCTCCATTTAGAATAGACATGCTGGAGCCCACCAACTTGCATCCGTGAGAGCCCTATGTGACCTTTACCTCTACTAACAAGGTGGCAGGTTTTAGCACTGTTACAACATGTTAAAGCTCATATGAGATTTCAGTGATTAGGTTGATATATACTCAAAATGTTTGAGGCAGGACTTTCACCAAGAATGCCAAATGCTAGTTGCCTGGCCATCATGCTGACCTTCAATATGTTGGGTTCCAGACCCAGGCATGCGTATAAGGAGTTCCGACGTTGCTTTCCATCACTCTCCTGATTTACATGTGTTCCAGGTTAGTGAATCAAAGTATTAGAGCCAACAGCACCCGTCTAGTAGCCAGGTAACTAGCATTTTCAGAAGAAGGTCAGAAACAGGAGCTTATCGGTTCACTTTAACCTGCCTTCTGACTTTATTCATGATGTGATATTCAGTACTGAAACAACAATGCTGAGTGTTTTAGTTTTCCCAAGTGATTTGTAACTAGGAAGGTGTTATTTCCCCCTGGAAGCACCGTCATTCTGGATTATGTGATTGATATTTCCATTTAAATGCTAATCCCTCAAGCAATAACTGCTCATACCAATTATGATATTTCTTTAAACATACAATATAAAAGTCATTCCTTGACAACTGTCTCCATAGTATCTATTATATAAATCTTTTCCTGATTGCGTTGCAGTTGCTTGTGCCTGCAGACAGCCAATTAAATGGCAACTGCACCCCAAACCAGTTTTGAGTGGGTAGGTTGAATCCCAGACAACTTGTAGCTTTTATCACTGTAGGGGATTGTATACAGGGGTGTTGTTTACCTGTGTTTGATGAAGCATTTGGTCCAATGCAGGTCATCAGATTGCCATTTACCACAATGATACAGTATAGATGACCGTTCTGAGCATGTGTTTGACCTGGTTTGTATTAAATTGGGCATCTCTGAGTGCAGTGTGTCCTATGGGAGATGTGTTTACATTGCAAGCAAAGGCAGCCTTTTGCCTTGAAATGTATGTGTTTACCCTGCACAGCATTCAGATGTAAAGCCCACCTCACATGTTACAATCTGACTGTACAATGTCTTTTAGATTTACCAACAATGCATGTAGTGCAAGGGCCTGTCTGATTGCAGGCTAATTGATTAGATAGTGGGGCAGGTAGTACACAGTTTTAGTAAATCGTAAGCTGATGGTACAAAGATTGCATGGTCAGATTGTAACTTGGCTGCCATAGCACCAGAAAGAACATAAAAATGAACTTGCACCATTTATAACAACACAGAAGCATGACAGTAAGCAATTGTATGCTCTAGTGCCCTGCAACGCAACTGCAATCCCTTAATACATTGTGATGCCACTGAAAAAAGAATGACACTGCAATGCACTAACGTGTGTATGGTGTGATCATCTGTGTTACAGCAATGTAAACTGAAAAAATAGTGTTGCACTGTCAGAAAAACTTCTAATTCAATAACTAGTGTATAACAAACAAAATCAAAAATAAATACAGTCCTACAAACAACATATCGGAGTCCACCAAAGTGTGCAATATCTTCATACAACTGCTGTGCACCAACCACCAAGTGAATATAATGCCACTTACAAAATCCCTAGACCCCATTTAGCATTTAAAAGATGACAAATTCTGCACGGATGCATGGATGGATGGCTCCAGCTCTCGTCCTCTCACACCTCAGCAAGCCTCGCTCTCTCATGAATGTCATGCCCCAAAAGTGGTCAGTGGATCACTTCTCATATACCGGTCTCAGCAGCAAAAACACATACCAAGAAAATTCCATAGTGAAGTACCCAAGTGGGTACTCACAAAATACATAGTATTACAAGCATATTGCACAGCACCACCGACTCTCTGGGCAGTTGTGATGATGTCACCCCTAAACTCTGCCCTATGCACATTTAGTCCAATGGGACGTTTTCCATGGGGCAACTTATTGCTATACACTATAAATTTGATTAGAAGTTTTCCTGACAGCGCAATACAATTTTTTTCCGGTTGTCTTTAAATATTTGTGTGTGAATATCAGTGAGTGTTGCAGTCAGTTTTTTACTTTCTCAACTTCATTTAATTTGATTGTGGGTTAAGCACAACATTTTAACAGTAACGTGCCTGAGCAGCGTCTGTATCAAAGAAATAATGAAACTAGGAAAAAACACTTTGTGAACTGAACACCCTAGGGTTGATTTACTAAAGGCAAATAGGCTGTTTACTTTGCAAGGGTACTTTCCCCAGAGCTTGGTGAATGATGTTAAGCACTGCTGACTTCTATCATCGAATCCTGTGCAAACAAAGAATGGTGTTTTTTGTTTTTTTTTCTTGCACGTGATTGGATTATTTGCAAAGTGAAATTTCACTACGTTCTCCAAGATCTACGAAAAATTCCCCTGCAAAGTTAACAGCCTATTTGCCTTTAGTAAATCAATCCCATTATATCTCGTTAAAAGGTATAAATTACATCCACTTAGTGCAGGTTAAAATTAACCTCTTTGATATCGTCCATGTACCTATTCATGGCCCGATATGATCAGGTCTCTGCCTAATTCTCACCTTTTGTGTTTTATAAACCTGTGCATTTTTTAATATATGCATTCATTTACATTGAGTGGTTTGCATTCTTGACATGTACAAGATATAAATAGGAGTTTAGACCCAATCTCCTGATAACTGGCATGTGTGCTGAATGATTTTACTCAAATAAAATCTCAGATTTCAAATAGGCAGGGTTAAAAACTCATACAATGACCACATTTCCCCTTTTCCCTGCAGTTGGGAGGGATTATGCTCTCTTCGCATGATTGCTACAATTTCTGTGTATTGCACCTAAAAACTATATTGTATTAGGCTTCTTTCAGACTGGCAGCAATGCTTACCGCTCTGTGAAAAGCGATTCATGATGGATCGCTTTCAGAGGGTGTTATAGCAGCAGTTGGCAGACACGCAGAAAACAATCTTGCTGCCTCTTGAACTCCTTCTTCTTTTCCAATTCCAATGGGGATTTTCTAGTAAGTGTTTGGCTCGTAGCTGCGGTGCTCTCCCATTGAACTCAATGGGTGAGTTTGACAGGTGATTAAAAATGTTAACCAAGTTAAAAATGACTGCCCTGTCAGGCTGTAATGTTAAGATCTGGGTGGTTGGCCATAAAACATTTTACTCAGCTGCCTGTTTTTACAGCCCCCCCCCCCCTCCATTCACTTGTGTGAATAAGCCCTTAGACCAATATTATACCCATGGCAAACTGGAATAATCAACCTACTTATTTAACATTAAAAGAAATAAAAAAATTGTATATTGATAAAAAGAGATTTATAGGTTTATATAAGTGCATTGAACAATTTTCTAAAATTGATTATTTTACAAGAAAAAGAGTAAAATGCTTTTTTTTGTACACTGAACAATTCTTAAATCACAACAATGAACACATTTAAACATACAATGATAAAATGAATCAGATGTAGACATTTACTCTTTGGTGTCTTTTGATTCATTAACATTGTCCTTTTGGTCTGTCCCCTGTGGAGCTGTTAACTGGATGTGGATAGTCCTTTCCTCCACAGCTGGTATGCTTCTCCAGGGAGCTTCTATCCGTAGCTGACCTTCCGTCGTCAATGTGCAGCTGATGTCCTCTGCCTTTACTTCTTGAGGAAGATCTGTTTCCTTCCTGAAGATCTGACATTTGTAGGAATAGGAACCTCTACCATCCTGGTTCTTCGTCTCCTTGGCTGCAGTCACAAGTAACTTCCGGCCCAGAACCTTGACAGTCAACTCTTGGGGACAAAAGTCCTGAACTCCAAGACTAAGCACAAATCCAGCTTCTGTAGACTTGATGTCACTGCTTGTCATCATTGGTAGAACCTTATTCTCTCCAATATTCATCTCCTGCATCAGCTGTTGGTGGAACTGATCTACCCTTCTGATATTAGCTTTTATCTCTTCCACCGTCCTAATCATGTCCTGCTCCATTGTAGAGAAGACATCCTCGGATATTGGCCACAGAGGCTGCAGGAAGGGTTTCCAGGATGCAGTATTGCTCTGGAGCTGAAGGCACAGCATTGTATTGCCACAAAGTTCTCTGTTGCAGCAATAATATGAATCCAGCCTTCAGTGTGTTCTATAGAGGTTACAAACAACTAGAGTTTTTATACCAAGATGAAAACGTCCAAGCATGTCTTGCATTCCTAGCCCCTGTCACATGTTACATTATTGGTAAATATTACTATACATAACAACATGATTCAGTCTGTCTTCATTCATGGCTCACACACTAAAATAACTTGTTTGACGTAATCCTGACAGTTTCATGTTTCATGGCCTGGACTGGGAGACAACTGTTCAACAATGCAAACAGATTCCTGAGCCATTGCCTCACTGTGCCTTTTTAAGTCTTACAGTCCTTTAAAAGTGGGCTTAAGTTAAGGGTAAATCTGTCACAAATAATAACCACTGGAGGAATGGGGACTCCATAACTTTTTTATTTTATTTTGTCTGCTATGTATTTGGACAGTCAAGAGGGCCTATTGGAATATGTAGAGACAGGATTTCTGAAATTAGTGATTTCAGTATCTTTTCACTTTTAAACAATATCTAATAATACCAAAGTTCTCCGTTAAACATAGGCTGGTTCTAGTAATTTTAGTGCAGACATGGAGCTTTAAATTTTGACCATGTTTAAAGTTGCTTTAATCTGCATATGCTCCAAATTTGTAGTATGCTCTAGGATGGGGTCTCCAAACTATGGCCTGCAGGCTACATCCACCGCACAACAAGGGTCAGTGTAATATCCTATCCAATGTGCAATGATTGAGGATTAAGGTCAAGAAAGGCTGCCTATGGTATCCACTTCTGATGTAAGGGGGCACCTGATCCTGATGTAAGGGAGGACTTTTCAGCCCCTTTAACCACTCAAGGACAGGAAGGATTTCTCCCCTTAATGACCAGGCCATTTTTTGCGATACGGCACTGCGTCCCTTTAACTGACAATTGCACGGTTGTACGATATTGTACCCAAACAAAATGTATGTCTATTTTTTTCCCACAAATAAAGCTTTCTTTTGGTGGTATTTGATCACCTCTGTGGTTTTGATTTCTAGCGCTATAAACAAAAAAGAGCGACAATAAAACAATATTTTTTACTTTTTGCTCTAATAAATATGCCAATAAATAATACTGAAAGGGAGTAGAGAGAGATCGCTGTTCCTGATTATTAGGAACAGCAGATCTCTCGCTACTCACCTGCCAGGGATCTGTCTGTTTACATTGACAGATCCCCGTTTTGGCTCTCTGAGGAGCGATTGCGGGTGGCCGGCGGACATCCCAGCCGCCAGCCACACGCATTGGCTCTGGTGTCACGGGGTGCCCTATAGCTTCTTAAAATTGTTGACATACAATGATGGCGATTTGCGCAGCCTTGCCAAGCTGCCGCAGCACAACTGCGGCAGCTGGTCGGCAAGTAGTTAATATTTGTTAAATATATGATGTCGCTCTCATTGCTGGCGGGGCACTTTCCTCCATTTTGGGTCGACATGCCATAAAATGAGGAACTTCTGGGAGGCTATCACTCCTTGGATTAAAAAAATGACCCTCCGACCCATCAAGTGCATTCCACTGCAGTTCCTGTTCCATGACACGTCCTCTTCCGCCAAGTTATATAAGAATAGTGGCACTCCTCATCTGTTAAATGCCACAAAGAGCCTGGTTCCTCACTTTTGTAAGCAGGCTGTTTGCCCTACGTTGGCTGATTGGAAACGGGAGGTGGACACTGTTATGGCAGAAAGCTGGCTGCATATGGTCTCAAACCGACTGCGGCATTTGTTACTGACAAAACATGGGACATTTACTGATGGAGTACATTTTTTACTGACAACCTGAAAAATTACAGATCTCCTATTAAAAACTAAGTCAATCAATATTTAAACTGTATAAACAAAATATGGAAACACTGACAATACACATAACAATTAACTTGCCTAGTTTACAATTACAAAAGTCAGCACAGCATGACAAATTATCAGCCCCTGATATTTATGAACAGTTGTAAAAGTCAGTGATTTTAACAAAATGTCAGTAAATTTACTGAGGGTTAGCAATCCTGGTCCAGTCTTTCGCTTTTCTTCTTCACTTCTTCAGTACCTGTCTAATGCTACGTATTGTCCACCCACCTGTTTTGTATACTATATGGATTGTTTACATACTTGCAACCCCCCCCCCCCAGGATTGTTTTATTTGGGTTTTGGTTTGTAATACTTGTTTTTGTTAATTGTCTATTGTATATTGTAATATCTTACTTACTGGGCCTCACATGCCGTGCATAAGCTGCTCTTTAATTTGTTCATGTTTTTTTATTAAAGACTGGAAGACCACTGTCCCTGTTGAACTTTACTATTCCTTTACTATTCGTTGTTTTTTTTTTTTTACTGTACTTTTTTTGTATAGTGAAACTCTTACTAAAAACCTGATTATATAAATGTAGCGCTGGTAGATTTATGATCTACCATCTGATAGGTAAATTTAGTGAATTGCTCGTTAGGGAAGTTAGATTTACCTCTGTTCCAGCTTTGCTGATGTTGCGTGTGGTTCCACACTGAGCCAGTGGGTGTCGCTGTTACCATTGGCTGGTGTTGGAAGGGCAACGTGTCGAAGCATATGGATGCTCCTCTATCCCGGAGACAACTTGGTGGAGGTGGTCCTCCGAGTTGCATTCTGGGAGAGGGTATTTATGGGACAGACGCCATGTTTTGGGGTTCGTTTTACAGCCACCTGCTGGCCCTCTTGGCTGACAGGTATGTGTTAGAGTGCTACCTTGTGGTCCTCCGTTCCGGAGGCCCGCGCCGCTGCGGCGCCTGGGTGGGCCCAGAAGCATGTCTGGGACCTACCACTGCAGCCGAGGAATGGTCCTGAGCTGTCTATCCAGAGTGAAGAAGCTGGACAACCGAGAAGATCCCAGGGGAGGACCCGTCATGGAAGGATCATGCAGAGTGCTGGTCTGGAGAGGGGCCTGGTGACTTGGTTGGAGGACGTATCCTAAAGTAGTTCTACAGCATAGTACTGCCGGGTTGGCTTAGAGGTCCAAGTACTGTGTCTGACATTCACTGCAAAAATTAATACATCCTGTGACAGAGGATCGTACGGGTTTATTTCAAGCAAGTCTGTGGCAGAGACTTTTGTTCGTGCTACGTACTGGCTGCTAGGCTAGTGAGAGAGGCCTATCCAGGCGAGCAAAGATTGTGTCCCACAAGGGGATTGCATCCGATTACAATATTCAACTTTAAAGGACGTTCTCAAGAATCCTAAAGAAAGGTATTTGATTTCCCTGCAGCTTCCCCCTGCCTCTTTCCGGCTACTTCCTTCCTTACTTGGTTCAATAAAGCATTGAAAACGTACTCAAGTGTTGGTGCTTATATCGTCCAGAGGTGAACTCAACGGAACAATAGACCCAGTGCTGGTGAAACAGGGGTGTCGAGAATGAAGGTAACAAGCCCGCTTAAACCAGCAGCTCCCCTGAGAGTTAGTGCTACATAAATATACAATGTGGTTCCTACACTGAAAAGTTTGGAGACCCCTGCTCTTGGAGATACAAGTGCAACTATCAAGAATGCCCATGCCCCTCCTGATTCAACAATACACACCACATCCACATCAGCAGTGTTGAAAGTGCACTAACTGGATTCTGGGAAACCCCAAAGTCTGAGCACCCCAGTTATCACTATACTCTTCTTGGCTATATTGTTTAAAATTCTGTTGCAATAGAGTATAGACAGATATATCTCACAACAATCTCAACAGAATAGTTTACTAGTGTACATAGTTACATAATTAGTAATAAAGCTGTAACTATTCAATGACAGGGTTTGTGAGAGACACAAATAACAGGCAGAAGTTAATTACATATTGTATTTTATTGTTAGTAACATGTTATATTACAGTATGTCCACACATGTATGTTTCTGTGTGTACGCACTTGCGCACTCTGTATACAAAACGAAATAGAATTTCTTTAAAAAAAAGAAAAGGCAGCGATGTCCCTCCACAGTCATGTGTTAGTGCTTAGGCCTAATGCTTTGCTGGTAGATCCAAGAATAATCACGGGGAAATGGATGGTCTCCCATACCCAGGGCCACTGACCCGTCCCCCCTTTCCCAACTGGGTTGTTAAAAATACATACAGTTGTGCTCATAAGTTTACATACCCTGGCAGAATTTATGATTTCTTGGCCATTTTTCAGAGAATATGAATGATAACACAAAAACATTTATTTCACTCATGGTTAGTATTTGGCTGAGGCCATTATCAACTGTGTTTACTCTTTTTTTAAATCATAATGACAACTGAAACTACCCAAATGACCCGGATCAAAAGTTTACATACCCTGGTGATTTTGGCTTGATAACATGCACACGAGTTGACACAAAGGGTTTTGAATGGCTAATAAAGGTAACCTTTCTTACCTGTGATCAGTTTGCTTGTAATTAGTGTGTGTGTAGAAAAGGTCAATGAGTTTCTGGACTCCTGACAGACAATTGCATCTGTCATCCAGTGCTGCACTGACGTTTCTGGATTCTGAGTCATGGGGTAAGCAAAAGAATTGTCAAAGGATCTGTGGGAAAAGGTAGTTGAACTGTATACAACAGGAAAGGGATATAAAAAGATATCCAAGGAATTGAGAATGCCAATCAGCAGAGTTCAAACTGTAATCAAGAAGTGGAAAATGAGGGTTTCTGTTAAAACCAAACGGTCAGGTAGACCAACTAAAATTTCAGCCACAACTGCCAGGAAAATTGTTCGGATGCAAAGAAAAACCCACAAACAACTTCAGATGAAATACAGGACTCTCTGAAAACATGTGGTGTGGCTGTTTCAAGAAGCTTTATACAACCCTGGTTGTCTTCACAAATGGGAATTGGTTTTGACATGTCTATCCCAATGTCCACAAAAAGTTGACAAATCCATATTGCTTCTTGATATGCATGTGCTGCTGCAATGTACTTTGCTTCAGTTGAAGAGCAGCAGTTGTTTGCTTTCGACTAGACCAACCCCTGGGGTCGACTAGATCCCGTCTCTACTACAAGAATCAAGAAGACAGATGATGGGGGGCATGACCGGATGTTAGAGTGAGTGGACGTGTGTGAGCTCTCTCCGTGCTCCAGCCTTCATGCTGCCAGCCTCAGCAGACTAACCTAGCTAGCAGCCCAGCACAGTGTAAAGCACTTGCCTTGTCAGCCTCGGTACCCCCGTCCAGAAGAGACGGCGTAGAGCAGAGGACGGCCGCAGCTGAGGAGTCGGCCCCGCCATTGGATCGCTCAAGCGCTCGACCCTTGCTTGAGCTGACCGCGCCTGCTAGTCTGCCTCGCTCCGTAGCCTAGCAACGCCCGGGGATCTCGCGAGAGTCGGGCGGAAATCACGGGAACCAGCGATAGGACGAGACCCGGCTTCGCTAGTCGCAGGGGATAGCGGACGCTGAGACTGTCTCGCTCCGCAGCCTAGCAACGCCCGGGGATCTCGCGAGAGCCGGGAGGAACCCACGGGAACTAGCGGTGGGACGGAAGCCGGCCTCGCTAGCCGCAGGGGACAACAGACGCCGAGACCCAAACGCCCGAACCTGGCCTGAGCTGTCCGTGCTACGTTGCCTCTGAAGTGCCCCAGGACAGGTATGTGGACATCTGCTCTCAACTCCGGGCAATTACAGTAGGACTATGTTAAATTATTGACAAGGTACGTGGCACAGTTAAAGCGAAGGAGGGAAAGGAAAAGAAAAAGGCTAAAAGAGGAAAAAGACAAAGAGGCTTACTGAGAAGGGCAAGGACTAAGCAGTAACTCTGGATTGTATGTGTGGCGGCTGTTCAGAATCAAGGAAGAGAGGCAAGGAATAGCAGGCATAGGAATACCTGCCAAAGGGGAGCAAAAGAGGTAAAAAAAGGGCAAAGTGTTAACAAGCAGAAAATACCTTACTTGGCGGAGGAACTACTGGGAACCTCAGCTAGGCACTATATTACACTATTATCATGACTAGGAAGAAAGGTGAGGAGCCTCAGCAGCAGCCCCAAGAAGCTCTAGTAACACAACCCACCCGTTCCGCTAAGGAAAAGGGGAGCCAAGCAACATCGGCAACCGCAGTGGCAGCAAAATTAGAGAAATACGCACATACCCCCCTGCACTCCCCAGCCAAAGGTAATCAGTCAGCTCACGAGAAGACACAGGCAGGATCCACTGGGGACAGAAGGAGCGTAGGTAAAACATTACCAGCCAGCGCTAAAACAACGAACAAGAAAAGCCCTGAGAGAGATCCCTTGGAAAAAGGTGCTGTAGCTATGAGTGGAGCCCTCCCTGATCTGAGTACAACTAGCGAACCAGAGCCCACATTAAAAGAAGTACTGGCCGCAGTAAACTCCTGTAAAGGATCCCTGAATGATTTGTGTAATCAAATAAGGGGCCTCAAGGAAGAACTACGCACCATGGGTCAAGAACTTCAGAGGGTGGCAGAGAGGACCTCTGCTATAGAGGAAAGATTGAGTCAAGCAGAGGACATATTATATCCAATGCAACAGGAGTTCAGGATTATGCAAACACAGCTTGATGCACATAGGCATAAAAGGGACGAAATGGAAAACAGGTTACGCAGATGTAACGTGAGGGTGATGGGCCTCCCAGAGAGAAGCGAGGGCACCCGCCCTGAGGCGTTCATGGAAAACTGGCTCAAGGAGATTTTTGGGACTGAAACATTCTCACATCTCTTTGCTATCGAGAGAGCGCACCGTATTCCCACTAGGCCCATTGCGTCGGGAGGTCGCCCTAGACCTATGATTATCAAGCTGTTTTGTTATAAAGATAAGGTGGCACTGATGCAAAAACTAGAGAGAAAGGGGACATTCTTTATAATGGAACTAGGATCTCACTATACCCAGATTACTCTCCAGACCTGCAAAAAAGAAGGGCAGGATTTGGGGATATTAAATGAGCCTTACGGACGTATAAAATCTCGTATGCACTGCTATACCCAGCACGTCTGCGTATAGAAGCTTTAGGGACAGTTCATTTTTTTGATACAGCCGACAGGGCTACAGCTTGGCTCGAGGAAAACAAAAAGAACTTGTGAAGCTGGAAGATATGAAGTTTGAAGCATTGAACGCTAAATGGGGCTGGGGGTCTGGGGTTGGGTTTTTTTTTTGTTTTGTTTTTTTTTATATTGTTGCTGGGTTGGTTTTTTTTTTTTTTTTTTTTTTTTTTTTTCAGCATGGGCTGGAGGGAGAGGGGCTGGATGGTGAAAGTTCTCAATGAGAGACGGTATAAGGTTGAGGTTGTGGGTTGATTTTTTGTTTATTCTCGTTACTTTGAGGATACTCTGTCTTAAGAGATTGGGTTTAAGGGGGGTGGGGGGAGGGGGCGGGGGGCGAGTAGAGAGATTTGGGGGGGTAGACTTATCGATAGGGTGGGTGTGGAGGTATTTGTTAGAATGGGGTGAAGGGTACACAAAGGTCACTAAAAATGCCCCTAGGGCTAGCCGAAGAAGGCACAGGGAGAGGAGGGAGGGTATAATGGGCGTAGGGTTAACTATTTTTTATGTGGGATTCAACTGCTATGTCATGTTGAAACAAGGGTGGGGAAGGGGAAAAAAGATATATAAGATATTGAGTTATTTTCACATGCACAAGAAGAGAAAAGGGATTTTGGAGGATGGGGCGGGGTGGGAGAGGGGAAACAGCGGTTCCTCCTCCTCACCCCTCTCACCTCCAGTTATAGTAATGGCACTGTTTGCTGTGTTTGAAGTCACGGTAGAGATAAAACAAATGATAAATGGTATAGTAGGAAGTCTGACATGTTTGATTGGGTGGTCTGGGCAAAGTTGTGGTTTGCATTATGTATCATTTAAGATAGATGTTTCGAAGCCACACCCCCTTCCAGACCTAATTTTTTTTGGTTTCGTAATGGGTTTTTTTCTATATATTATTTTTTGTTCTCCCGATGCCTAGAGCAGCTGCAATAAGCTCTTGGAATATCAGGGGTATGAGCGATCCTGTCAAAAGAGCTGCAGTTTTCCTGGAACAGGAGTCCCATAAGGCCGGGCTGATATGCTTGCAGGAAACCCACCTAACTAACGAGTCCAAATTATTAATTAAGGATAAAAGATTTCAAACACAATTTCACTCAGTTTACTCCTCCTATTCAAGGGGCGTGAGTATTTTGGTTAAAAAAGAGGTGGCGTTTACCTGCAGGGATGTCAGGATCGACGCATTGGGTTGCTATATTTTTTTACACTGTTTGATAGAAGGTAGAGCTCTGGTAATAGCTAACTTATATATCCCCCCCCAGTTTAAGTTGGAGATCCTATATTCCCTGCTAGAATACATGGAGAACAAGGCAGGTACCCCGATGATAGTGGTGGGGGATTTTAATGCGGTCCTTGATAGCTGCCAAGACAGGTTCCCACCTGATACCCGGACGGAAAGGCTGAGGGAGGGAAGGCTTGCTCAATTCCTGGAGGAGATGGGATGGTGCGATCTCTGGAGGATCCGTAATCCAAATAATAGGCAATACTCTTGCTACTCAGGCACACATCACACATTATCTCGTATAGATTTAGCTATAGGCAATAAAGAAGCACATCCGCTAGTAAATAAGATAGAATATTGCCCAAGAGGGATTTCAGATCACTCACCCCTGAAACTAGTAGTGAACATTCATGATAGACAAACGCAGAGACCATGGACAGTAAATCCAGTATGGTTAGAGGTAATAGGGGGAACAGAAGAAATATCCAATAGCCTAAAAGAGTTTATAGCCTGCAATCTGGGTTCTGCACCAACAGGGGTGGTCTGGGATTCCTTAAAGGCCTTTCTTAGGGGGCTCCTAATCCAACATATATCAAGGGTAAAGAAGAAATCAAGAGCACAGGGAGAGAATATTAGAAATGAGGTTATGGAGCTAGAAAGACAATACGTGCTGGATCCTAGCCCAGGGAAACGGGAGCTATGGATTAGGAAGCAACAGGATTACAAAGAGGTAACAACCAGAAACGCGGAGAACCGGAGGCTCTTCCAGAGACAGAGATGTTTTGAGGAGGGGGAAAGAGTGGGTCGAATGCTGGCCCTATTGGCTAACACTAATTCCCCTTCCTCAATAATCTCTATGATTAGGTCCCCAAGCGGGGAAATTACATCTGACCCTGTAAAGATTAAGGAGGTATTTTTTGATTTTTATAGTACTCTTTAAAAGTCAAAAAGAGACGCAGAGGAGAGGTGGACAGATTCCTTGAGGGAGTCGAGCTGCCGATCCTCTCTGTAACTGATAAGACTAGCTTAGAATCCCCAATAACGTTAGAGGAGTTAAAAAAGGCAGTGGCAGATATGCCTAACCATAAATCTCCAGGCCCAGATGGGTTGCCCCTTGAGATTTTTAAGTACTATGGGGAGGCCCTACTGCCTATCCTACTGAGGACATTGGAGGGGGCGGTTGTAGAGGGTAGACTGCCCGATTTGATGACAGAATCCAATATTGTACTCATACAAAAAGAGGGGAAGGATCAACTGGATCTATCCTCATACAGGCCGATCTCATTACTTTGCTCAGACATTAAAATCCTGGCAAAGGTATTAGCAACTAGACTAAGTAAATGTATTGCAAAGTTGATACATCCTGACCAGGCAGGGTTTATTCCCCATAGATCCACCAGCGTAAACATCAGAAGGGCATATCTGAATTTCCAAACCCCAGTGGAGAGTGGGGATTCCAGAGCTGTCATGTCCTTGGATATAGCCAAGGCATTTGACAGCCTGGAATGGGGGTACCTCTGGGGGATAATGGAGAAATTTGGTTTTGGCCCCCTATTTATTAATTGGGTAAAAATTTTATATGGCCGCCCATCCGCCAGACTAAAGGTTAATAATGAGTACTCAGAAAGTTTTCCACTCGAGCGGGGCACAAGGCAGGGGTGCCCGTTGTCACCCCTGCTATTTGCCCTGGCAATGGAACCACTAGCGGAGGTTGTGAGAAGTTCAGCCGAACTACAGGGTTTCAGGAGGAAAAATGGGGATGAAAAGATTGCACTCTATGCCGATGACGTTCTGGTTTTCTTGGGGGACACGGGACCATCCCTAGTTAAAGTGATGCAGGTGATGGAGGGATTTGGGAGGATCTCGGGTCTAGTAATCAATTGGGAGAAATCAACGCTCCTGCAGATTGACCCAATTGCTAGTACCTTCCCAGACGGTATGCCTGGGTTAAAAATAACAGATAAAATGAGATATCTGGGAATAACAATGTCTAAGGACCCCAATCAATATATCCAAGACAACCTGGTCCCGCTGCTCGAAAAATTTAGGAAAAAATGTGATATTTGGTGCCGACTTCCTCTGTCCATGGCAGGACGAACGAACCTGATTAGAATGATATGGTTACCGCAATTACTGTACATTCTCCATAACTCCCCGGTATGGATTGCGAGAAAGTGGTTCCTAAGGATAAATTCTTTGTTCCGGGAATTAATCTGGAAAAAAGGACAGGCCAGGATTAGCTTGCAAACATTGCAGCGCCCCACCAGCAAGGGGGGAATGGCAGTCCCCCACCCTTATAGTTATTACTTAGCCGCCCAATTACAGCATATCGGGGGATGTGAGTCCCCGGGAGAAATGCATGCCAGTAATAAAATCATGCTAGAGGGTATTCCACATAAGTCATTGGTGGAAGCATTAGAAGCAGGCTCACTCCAGCAAAAGTTGCCAACGCACAAACTGGTAACCAAAG
>JBBGZY010000988.1:215000-257500 GCA_037952925.1 Lithobates clamitans | reverse complement strand
AATGTCCATGCCTCGCTGGACAGGGCGGTCAGCGGTAAGGTGCATATTACCGCTGACTCATGGTCCAGCAGGCATGGACAGGTACGTTGCCTATCTTTCACCGCGCACTGGATGACTCTGCTGGCAGCTGGGAAAGATGCAGGACAGGGTGCAGTAGTGTTGAAGGTTGTTCCGCCACCATGCCTCCAAAATTCTACTTGTGGTGATTCTGCCACACCTGTCTGCTCCACCCCCTCCTCTTCTTCTTCCTCCATGGCCTCTTCCTGTGCTGATTTGTCCTCAGAACCAGCGGTGCTCCGTAGGTGTTCAAGGGGCTACGCAAGCATGCAGGCAAAAAAATGCCATGCAGTGCTTGAGCTGGTGTGTTTGGGGGACAGGAGCCACACTGGGGCAGAGATTCTGCCAGCTCTGCAGGGGCAGGCTCAGAGGTGGTTGACACCACGCCAGCCTAAGCCAGGAATGGTGGTTTGCGACAATATCACCAAGCTCCTCTCCGCCCTCCGACAGGGACAACTAACCCATGTGCCCTGTTTGGCTCACGTCCTTAACTTGGTGGTGCAGCGGTTCTTGGGCAGGTACCTGGGCTTACAGGATGTCCTGAGGCAGGCCAGGCAAGTCTGTGTGCATTTCCGCCAGTCACATAATGCCAGTGCTCGGCTGGCTGACATCCAAAAGGAATTTATCCTGCCCAAGAACCGCCTAATCTGTGACATGCCCACCAGGTGGAACTCAACGCTGGCCATGCTGCAGTGGCTACACACGCAGCAGAGGGCCATCAATGAGTACCTGTGCGACTATGGCACCAAGACAGGGTCAGGGGAGCTTGTTTTTTTTCCCCACGCCAGTGGGCAATGATTAGGGATGCATGCACTGTCCTGTCACCATTTGAGGAGGCCACGAGGATGGTGAGCAGTGACAGTGCATGCATCAGTGACACTGTCCCTCTTGTCCACCTGTTGGAGCACACGCTTCCTAGAATAATGGACAGGGTACTTGAGGCAGAACAGAGGGAGGAAGAGGAGGACTTCCTTACCTCTCAAGGCCCCCTTTATCCAGACCGTGTTCCTGCGTGCCCGCCGATCACACAGGAAAAGGACGAGGAGAAGGAGGATTGTCAGTATGGAGGTGGAGCCTAGCACTCAGCATCAGCAGCAGTCTTCAAGGGATCATTTACAGTTCCAAGAAACCCATGGACTTGTACGTGACTGGGAGGAGGTGGCTGCGGATCATGTCGTCCTTAGTGACCCAGAGGACTCCGGACTGAATGCCTCAGCAAACCTATGCTGCATGGCCTCCCTGATCCTGTAAAGCCTGCGGAAGGATCCTCGTATTCGTGGTTTTAAGGAGAGGGATCATTACTGGCTGGCAACCCTCCTTGATCAACATTACAAGGGTAAGGTTGCGGACCTTATCTTGCCGTTGCAGAGGGAGCAGAGGATGAAACATCTTCGGGGGCCTTGCAGAAAGGTTTGTGCAACGCGTTTCCAGAGCCTGGGAGGTTGCAATTTCCTGGTCCTCCTGGACAAAGTGTTGCTGAGGCTTCGGTCAGTCACAGAAGGAGCGGTGGAGAAGGTGGCCGTCTGACCGATGCGTTCAGACAATTTTTTAGTCTGCAGCCCCAAGGTATGATCGGTTCCAGCAACCATCGCCAGCGTCTGATTCACATGGTGCAGCAACACCTAGGGGCAAGATCAGACTTGGACACCTTTCCCACCGAAAATCCTCGGGGTTACTGGGTCTTCAGGATGGATCACTGGCCAGAGCTTGCACAGTATGCAATTGAGCTACTGGCCTGTCCTGCATCCAGCGTTCTTTCGGAACGCACATTCAGTGCTGCTGGAGGCTTTGTAACCGATCACAGGGTGCGCCTGTCCACTGAATCGATCGATCGGCTGACCTTCATAAAAATGAATCAGTCTTGGATCACCAGCTACCAAGCACCTGATGCTGATGTAACTGAATTATTTTTTTTTTAATGTGAGATCCCTTCAAGACCTATGCTGATGCTGAGTGACTATCCTCTTCCTCCTCAATGTTCATGCTGATAGCTTGTAAGAACATTTTTGGTTCACCAGCTAAGGCCCAACTTTTCTGCCCCTGTTTAACAGGGGCGTGTAATTACAATTTTTGATGCAATACTTTGCAGCAGGGCTCATTCCTGCGCTCCAACTAGAGTATCTGTGAGGCCTTACAATGTTGTGGCAACACCACCACACCACCCACCACCAAAGGCCCAATTTTTCTGACCCTGTTCAACAGGGGCATGTAATTACTATTCTTGATCTAATATTTCACAGCAGGGCCCGTTTCTGCGCCCACCAAGAGTAACTGTGAGGGCTCACTGTGTTGTGGCAACACCAACACCTAAGGCCCAAATTTCTGCAGAGTGTATAGGGCAGGCCCCTACTTTCAAACATCCAACTTACAAATGACTCCTCCTTGCAAACGGAAGGAGACAACAGGAAGTGAGAGGAAATCTACCCCTAGGAAGGGAAATTCTCTCCTGTAAGAGTTCCTTGTTTCACTAAAAAACCCAAATTTTCAAAATCCAATTGTCATTGGGACAGAAAGTGAGGTGAAATCTTCTGAACAGGTGCACAGACAGCAAAACAAATGCTACAGGGGTGATGATAACCCTTCCCTATGTTTTCCAAAAAGCTTAAAAATAGATTTTTTGTCTGGAGCTACACATAAAAAATGTACGAGTTCAAAATTACAAACAGATTCTACTTAAGAACAAACCTACAGTCCCTGTCTTGTTTGCACCGCCTGTATACTGCTGTTCAGAGTATATAGGGCCTGGGGGCCCCACGCCTTTCTTTTTTTTTTTTTTTTAACAGAAAAAGTTTATTCAAGTTTCACAATGAACAAGGGTATGCAGTGGTACAATCTTAGTATTCAAACATTAAAGATCTGGAAGTGTTACATTACATTTCAAGTCAGTAAGATACATTTTGGGCAGAAGGGCAAAGGTTGAAGACCGTACATAGGGATACATCCATGTAGATCCATCAGCACATTAAACAAGGGGTAACAGGATTACTAACATAGAAGCAAGAAGGACAGAGGAAGACTCAAGGGAGGGATGGGGTCAGGCAAGAGGGGGAGAATAATCTAGAGGATACCATTAGTGTCCACCAATGGTGCAACCCAACTCACCCATACTAAGATCCCAACACTTCCCATATCAGTCCGGGTACATGTTGCGATCCGAGTCCTAATCCAGAGGAAGTCTCCGCTCACTCACCCACCCTGCCCAAATTTTATCGAACTTCTTGGGGCAGTTACGTCCCATATAAGTCAACTTGTATAAGGGGAGCGCCAAATCTATCAGGGTCTGCCATTGCTGTATCGATGGTGAAATAGGCTTGTTCCAGTACAGTGCGATCGATTTCCTTGCGTAGAAGGCCACGTAGAATACAAAAAGCTTTTTGGATTGAGGGTCTTCTAGCGTGTCGCATATCCCAAGTAGTAGTGGTAGCGGCTCACAGGGGACGTTCAATTTACCCACTGAGTTTATGACCCCGACCACCCCCGTCCAGATCCTTTTTTTTATTTGGGTGCGGAGTTCCCTCTAATGTCCATACAAGACCCAAAGGGGCTGGTAATGGGCTGGGGGGGGGTTTCTCGATGATTTTCATCATATTACCGGGACCAGAAATGACATTAAAGCCGCAAGCAGTTTTAAATGGCTTTTTTTCCTTTAGAAATGTCATTTTGAGCAGGGACTGTTCTAAACACGGGAAACATGCGCCACATTACAGGCATACTATAGACACCCCCCAGGCATGATATTTAAAGGAGTATTTCACTTTTATTTTTTACTTTAAGCATCATTAAAATCACTGCTCCCAAAAAAACGGCCATTTTTAAAACTTTTTTTTTGCATTGATACATGTACCCTGGGGCAGGACCTGGGTCCCCAAACTCTATTAAGGACAATAAATTGCATATTAGCCTTTAAAATTTGCACTTTTGATTTCTCACGTTGTAGTCCCATAGACATTAACAAGGTTTGAAAGTTCACGCAAACTTTCGGTCCGTTCGAATGTTCTGATGCGAACTGAATTGCATATGGAATTGTTCCAAGATTTCTGAGATTGGTTGAGAAGATAACTTCCATCTTCTCGCTATATTTGGATTCCCAGATAGTTGCTAATGTTCCCAAATTCTTTGATTTCAAATTTTTCTTTCAGCTTGTGAACTATCTGATTGTAATCCCCTTCTTGTTCAAAACAAGTTATAATGTCATCAACATAGATAAGGATGTATATCCATCTGTCTTCTTGATTCTTGTAGTAGAGACAGGGTCTGCTTTACTTCTTAAGAAACCCTCTTTAGTAAGTACTTTGTTCACTTTCTCATTGCACATCCTTGCAGATTGCTTAAGACCATAGATGCTCCTCTGAAGTTTATACACAAGGTTATCTCCTTGCTCAAACGCTGGTGGTTGCTCCATGTAGAGGTCTTCCTTAATGTCTCCAAATAGGAAAGCAGTTTTAACGTCTAGTTGTTTGACTTGCATGCCCTTCCCGGCTGCAACACTAATGCCCCGTACACATGTCGGATTTTCCGACAGAAAATGTGTGATAGGACCTTGTTGTCGGAAATTCTGACCATGTGTAGGCTCCATCACACATTTTCCATCGGAATTTCCGACACACAAAGTTTGAGAGCTTGCTATAAAATTTTCCGACAACAAATTCCGTTGTCGGAAATTCCGATCGTGTGTACACAAATCCGACGCACAAAGTGCCACGCATGCTCAGAATGAATTAAGAGACGAAAGCTATTGGATACTGCCCCGTTTATAGTCCCGACGTACGTGTTTTACATCACCGCATTCAGAACGATCGGATTTTCCGACAACTTTGTGTGACCGTGTGTATGCAAGACAAGTTTGAGCCAACATCCATCGGAAAAAATCCATGGATTTTGTTGTTGGAATGTCTGATCAATGTCCGACCGTGTGTACAAGGCATAAGAAGCGATTTGATTTTTATTTTTTTTACGACGGGAGCGAATGTTTAAGGGTAATCTTCACTGAATTTCTAGGAGTAACAATTGGCAACTAGTCTGGCTTTGTGTTTGTGGATATACTGTGTCCAGGTTTTATTTTCTTGAAGTGACTTTAATTCTTCTTCTGCTGCCTGTCTCTATTTATGGTTTCACTTTTTGCCAGTTTTTCCATGTCTTCCCAGGATGTTGGTCCAAGTATGCTGTGTGTTTTGACAGTGTATGACAGTTACTGGGTGGTATCCCCTTTGTAGTCCGAGTGGATCTTCTGACTTCAGGCAGTTCAGCAGGATCTGGTGGGGAACTTGATTTAGGTATTGTGAGTTCTACCTCTTGCTCTGACTCTTGCACAGGTTTGCTTTGGTCGACCTTTTCTTCTGCTTTGCTTGGCATATCCACTTCATCGTTCTCAGGGATCTGTGTTTCTGGTGATGGGCTCTCATCAAAATAAACACTACGGCTTATTGTCACTTTGTCAGTCTTTGGGTGTAGGATTCTGTAACCCTTAGTTAGCTCACTGTAGCCTATTAGAATGCCCTCTATGGCTCTGTTCTCCAGCCTGGATCCCTTTTCACTTGGAATATAAGCATATGCTTTACATCCAAACACTCTGATGTGCCTGCTCCTGAGTCTATGCAACAGCCGCGTGGCTTGCCACTCTGTGTCACTTTAAAGGTGCCATTCCATTATGTGTCTGCAGTTTGATTTTGTGATTGCTTTGACTTTTGTGGATAGCTCTAGCTTTCGCTGCTTGGCTTTGCAGATAGAACAGTCCTTTTTTAACCGCTTGCCGCCCGCTGTCCGTCATATGACGTCCAGGAGGCGCAGCTCTCGTTCTGGGAGGGCACCCTGCCCTTTAAACAGGGAATGCACGCGATCGTGTGCGCGCATCCCTGTACCTTTGGTGGCGGCGTGTCATGGAGACACCGCTAGCCACGAGGGGGGTGAACAGCCATTGGGCATGGCTGTTTACCATGTGATCGGCCGTGATGAAGTCATGGACGATCACAAATGGTACCGCCCCACTGTGCACAGCGCATGCGCACGATCGCTAGCACGCTGTGCATGCACGTCAGTGGAGGCATGTTCCCTGGAACACTGCTCGTCACCGACGATGGTAAACAGCCATTGGCCGGCGGCCGTTTACCACGTGATCGACTGTGATCCTTTCACAGCCGATCACTAAATGTAAACACAGAGCGGTAACTAGCTGTTACCAGCTCTTCTCTCCTCACACACCGTTTCCAGTGTGAGGAGAGAAAAGCCAGAAGCAGTGAGTTACCGATCTGTGTCTGTATTGTACTGCACCAAGCACAACACTTGTCCCATCGCCCCCCCATTGTTATCTGTCACCCAACAGTTACCACAGTCACCCAAAAAAGTGCACCTGTCACATAAGAGACTGCCATTAGTGACCGTCAGCGGTGCACCTGTCACCCATCACCCATCAGCCGTCACCCATCAGTGATGTCAGCCATTACCCGTC
The DNA here is from genome assembly GCA_037952925.1 of Lithobates clamitans. Taxonomy (NCBI): domain Eukaryota; kingdom Metazoa; phylum Chordata; class Amphibia; order Anura; family Ranidae; genus Lithobates; species Lithobates clamitans. The sequence continues at coordinate 250,998 of JBBGZY010000988.1, read as the reverse complement.
AGCCATCACCCATCAGTGACGTCGGCCATTACCTGTCACCCATCAGCCATCACCCGTCATCCATCAGTGACCGTCAGCCATAACCCGTCAGCCATCACCCATCAGTGACGTTATCAGACTTCTACGTACCTGACCGGCGAGTCCACTTGGGCAGAGGGTAGGCTCTCTTACGTGTCCGACTCGCGGCCCCTGGTAGAGTATACAGGAAGCACAGGAGTGCGGATTGGTATGGGAGCCTGGTAATAGAGTCCAGATGCTGGTGGGTAGACAGTCCTTAGCAGCAAGGTGCAAGCTGGAACACAGGCAAACAGGAGCTGAGCAGGGAGGTCCGGATACAGGCTGGGTTCGGAAACAGGCAGGCAATGAGGTACACAGGAGCAGGCAGAGGTCAGGTGCAGGCAGAGGTCAGGTGCAGGCAGAGTTCAGAGGAGTCCAGGAAGCAAGTCGGGTTTGTCAGGAGATCAAAGTACAGGCACAGGAAACAGGAACAAGGGCACGAAAGAGCTGTTGATCAGGCAGCACCGAGCAGAGAGTGCAGCCAACCTAAATAGGCAGATTGGCGCCAAACGGCGCACGTGCACACGCACCCACACATGCCCACGTGCGCGCACCCGCATACCGACGTGCACACCAGCATCCACTGGATGATGCGAACCAGTGCTCAAAGGAACGCGCGCGCCAACGTGCACCCGTGCACGCGTCCAAACACCGGCGCGCACACCAGGGCCAGCCAAGTCGCACACACCAGTGCCTATAGGAGCGCGCACAACAGGACGAACAGGACCGCGAGCACCGGCACACCCCGATGCGCACCACGGCGAGCAACGCCATGTCCACCGTGGTAACCTCTCTGAAAGTCCCCCCTCCTCAAGGGCAGCCTCCGGATGCCCAGTTGGGCCAATCTGGTTGCATGGGAATTTTTGAATGTTTGCAACAGTTCCTTAGCATGAAGATTACTCTCGGGCTCCCAGGACTTGTCCTCGGGTCCATACCCCTTCCATTTGACAAGGTATTGGATTTGATTGCGCCTTTTTCTGCAATCCAGAATTGCTTCAATTTCAAATTCTTCTGCATTGTTAATCATGACGGGTTCGGGCGAGCCAGTACTACAGCCAGTAAAGGGATTAGAGGCAACTGGTTTCAGCAGAGACATGGGAAACCGGGTGCACTTTAAAAGAGTCAGGCAAATCAAGTTCATATGCAACATCGTTAACCTTCCTCCTCACCGGAAAAGGACCCATGAATTTAGGCCCCAGTTTCCTAGAAGGGCAGGCCATCTTCAAGTTAGCTGTGGACAACCACACTTGGTTGCCAGGTTCCAAGATGAGTTCCCCACGTCTCTTTTTGTCAAACATCTCCTTGTAATAGGCCTGGGATTTGGCTATGGTCTCTTGCAGAAGTTTGTTATTAGCAGAGAAGAACTCCATAGTTTCGGAAACTGCAGGGATGGTGCATTCGGGTATTGAACTGGGTAAAAAGGATGGATGAAAACCATAGTTGGCGAAGAATGGCGTTTGATTGATGGCAGAATGCAGAGAGTTGTTGTAAGAGAACTCCGCAACAGGTAACAGAGAGACCCAGTCATTCTGGGAGAAGGCGGAGAAACAACAGAGATTTTGCTCCAAAGTTTGATTGGTTCTCTCCGTTTGGCCATTCGTCTGGGGGTGGTAAGCCGAAGAGAACGCCAGTTCTTTTTCAAGTGAACCACACAGGGCCTTCCAAAACCTGGAGCTAAACTGGACACCTCGATCGGAGACAATATTTGAAGGAACCCCATGCAATCTTACGATCACCTTAATGAACATCTTAGCCGTTTCCATGGCTGAGGGTGTACCCCTCATTGGAAGAAAATGTGCCATCTTGGACAATCTGTCTATTACGACAAAGATGGTAGAAAAACCTTCTGATGGGGGGAGTTCCACAATGAAATCCATCGAGATCATTTTCCACGGTCTCTCAGGAATGGGTAAGGGTTTCAATAGGCCCCACGCTCTTGTCCGGCTGCTCTTACTTCGGGCACAAGTGTGACAGGAATCCACGTAGTTTTTACAGTCATTGACCAGTTGTGGCCACCAGAAAGTACGCTGTACCAGCTCGGCCATCTTCAGGGCCCCGAAATGACCCGCCAGCTTATGGTCATGGCAAAGCTCCAGTACCGACACCCTTAGATCCTTAGGAACCATAATCTTGCCTTTGTGCCACAGCAAACCGTCCTTCAGGTTGGTTTCAGCAGGCTGGGGTATTCCCATAGAGGCCTGTCTTATCCTAGAGATCAGATCCCCTTGAAGGAGCAAAACATTTCCAGCAGGAAGGATAGTGTCCGGAGAAATAGTCTTCTTGGAGTCATGGAACATGCGGGAAAGTGCATCCGGCTTGATGTTTTTAGAGCCGGGTCTGTAAGTAATGTGAAATTGAAAGCGGGAAAAGAAGAGTGCACATCTAGCTTGTCGTGGTCTTGGTCTTTTGGCAGATCTCAGATACTCCAAATTCTTGTGGTTGGTGTAAATTAGAATGGGATGTGCAGCACCCTCCAATAGATAGCGCCACTCCTCCAGAGCCGTTTTGATGAGCAGAAGTTCCCGGTCCCCTATGTCATAGTTCCTTTCGGACACAGAGAGTTTGCGTGAGAAGAAAGCTATTGGAAATAGGAGAGCCTTGGCGCCTTGACGTTGGGAGAGCAGTGCTCCTATTGCAATTACTGAGGCATCCCCTCCACTTGGGCAGAGGGTAGGCTCTCTTACGCTTCTGACTCGCGGCCCCTGGTAGAGTATACAGGAAGCACAGGAGTGCGGAGTGGTATGGGAGCCTGGTAATAGAGTCCAGATGCTGGTGGGTAGACAGTCCTTAGCAGCAAGGTGCAAGCTGGAACACAGGCAAACAGGAGCTGAGCAGGGAGGTCCGGATACAGGCTGGGTTCGGCAACAGGCAAGCAACAAGGTACACAGGAGCAGGCAGAAGAGTAGTCAAACAGGCCAAAGGTCAGGTGCAGGCAGAGTTCAGAGGAGTCCGGGAAGCAAGCCGGGTTTGTCAGGAGGTCAAAGTACAGGCACAGGAAACAGGAACAAGGGCAGGGAAGAGCTGTTGATCAGGCAGCACCGAGCAGAGAGTGCAGCCAGCCTAAATAGGCAGATTGGCACCAAACGGCGCACGTGCGCGCACCAGCATGCACACCAGCATCCACCGGATGATGCGAACCAGTGCTCAAAGGAACGCGCGCGTCAACACGCACCCGCGCACGAACACCGGCGTGCACACCAGGGCCAGCCGAGTCGCACACCCCAGGGCCAGCCGAGTCGCACACACCAGTGCCTATAGGAGCGCGCACAACAGGACGAACAGGGCCGCGCGCGCCAGCGTGCACCCCGACGAGCAACACCATGTCCACCGAGGTAACCTCTCTGACAGACGTCAGCCATTACCCATCAGCCGTCACCCATCAGTGACGTCAGCCATTACCCGTCAGCAATCACCCATCAGTGACGTCAGCCTTTACCCTCCACCCATCAGTGACCCTCAGCCATCACTCGTCAGCCATCAGTGACCATCACCCATGAGTGACCATCAGCGGTGCACCCATCACCCATCAGTGACCGTGGCCTGTCACTCGTCTGTGACCACCACCCATCACTGTCCGTGGCCTGTCACCCATCAGTGACCATCGCCTGTCACACTGTCATCACCTATCAGTAAACGTCACCTGCCACCCATCGCACAGCCCATCAGTGACCGTCACCTGCCACCTGTCACACAGCCATCAGCGTCATATCCAAAAGAGTTTACAACAGTGAGGAGGCGTTCCAGATCCTCTCCATGACTGATGAGAGCAACGGGGAGTTCTCATCAGATTCCAATTCTGATTCTGAATCAAATTCGGAATTTGAACGGATTGAGTATAGTGAATCAGCAAATGATTCGGAAGAAGAATGGGTCCCTCCTAAAAGGGCACGGCACTCTAGAAACCAGGATTATATTCTCAAGCCCAGTACCAGCGCTGCTGCCAGCAATAGGCCCCAAGAACAAATTCCCAGGCCCAGTACCAGCGCTGCTGCCAGCGATAGACCCCAGGAACAAATGCCCAGTATCAGCGCCTCCGCCGGCGATAGGCCCCAGGAACAAAAGCCCAGGCCCAGTACCAGTGCTGCCACATCACGCCTGTGTACCAGCACAGGCAATTCAAATCCCCCAACTACTGGAGTGTCAGAGCCAGTGCCTCTACATACATGCCAGGTGGTCTTGCCAACCCAACATGGCTGCCATCTGACTTGAGATCACCAATTATTCCCCCTTTCACAGCACAGCCAGGTGTGCAGGCCAACACCCAAAATTTCTCAGCGATTGATTTCTTTCATCTGTTTTTGCCCGACACTTTGCTGCAATTCATTGTGGACCAGACAAATTTATATGCTCAGCAGTATATTGCCAACAACCCCCAATCATCATATGCCCGTTCGTTTGAGTGGCAAGATCTGAATTTGGAGGAGTTCAAATTGTTTATGGGCCTCACCCTAAACATGGGGCTTACAAAAAAAATGATGGACATGCCTATTGGTCCACCAACCCCATCCACAACATGCCCATTCATTCTGCCATAAGGGCCAGGTCCCGATACGAAATGATAATGCGCTTTCTTCATTTTAGTGAAAACACCCAGTACCTGTCCGCAATCATCCAAATTACGACAAATTATATAGACTTCGCCCACTGATAAATTTCCCTTCCCAACAATTTGTAGAACTCTATGTCCCCGATCAGAATATATGTGTGGATGAGTCCCTGGTACCCTTTTCAGGCCGGCTAGGAATAAAGCAATATATTCCTAGCAAAAGGGCCAGATACGGAGTAAAATTATACAAGCTCTGTGAGAGAGCCACGGGATATCTGTATGCGTTCTGCATATATGAAGGAAAAGATTCCCAGCTCCAGCCCTCTGAGTGCTCAACTGGAAAGATTGTATGGGACCTGGCATTCCCACTTCTGAACAAAGGATATCACATATACCTTGACAACTTCTACACCAGCCTGCCCCTTTTCAAACACTTATACTTCGCAAAAACCCTGGCCTGTGGAACCTCCAGAAAAAATAGGAAGGGCTTCCCACAATCTCTAGCAAAGAAAAAGCTGCAAAGGGGGGAAAGAGCAGCATTGAGATGCAACAAAGTGCTGGCCTTGAGGTGGAAGGATAAAAGGGACGTGCACATGATGTCCATCATCCATGACGACACTACAATTGAGGTTCAAAGAAGACGAGGTCCCATTGAAAACCCAGTATGTGTCCAAGATTATAATCTCTACATGGAAGGGTGGATTTCAATGATCAAATGATTCAGCCCTATTTGTCGATAAGGAGGTCCCGATTCTGATACAACAAGGTAGCAATTTATCTCATCCATTTTGCCGTTTGTAATTCCTACGTAGTCTACACCAAATCCACAGAAAGCCCCGCCCCCTTCCTACAATTCATAGAAGAAGTTGTCATGTCCCTCATCTATCACCAAAGACCCCCCCCCAGAAGACCTTCGCTCTGAGGCTGTTTGCCAACTTCATGAGTGCCACTTCCACTTCAACATTCCACCATCTGAAGCAGGCCAAAAAAGGCAAAAAAAAATGTCGGGTGTGCACCAAAAGAGGATTTTGAAAAGATACCAGCTACCATTGTCCCCCAGTGTCCCTCCCAACCTGGCCTTTGCATTGGTGAATGCTTCCAACTTTATCATACATCCCTAAAATATTAGCCCATATTTTTAACCATTTCCCTATTTTCATCATCTGTGCTGAACATTTTCCATGCTTCCCCAAATAACCATGGCACTGCCTTCCACATGAACTGACCCTGGCCTGTTTTTTGACTATGCCTCTGCCTACCGTTTGGACTGCTTCCACGTAAACTGACCCTGGCCTGTTTTGTGACTATGCCTCTGCCTACCATTTGGACTGCCTCCACGTGAACTGACCCTGGCCTGTATTATCAACTACGCTACTGCCCACCGCTTGGACTACTTATACGTGAACTAACCCTGGCCTGTTTTATGGACTATGCTTTTGGCTACCGCTTTGACTGCTCTGTTGCCCTGCTACTGTAGTACACAGGGGTCTCACATATGTGAGGGGCTCCAGAATTGTTTTTCCTGATGGAGAAAACAATTTTTTCTTTGTTTTCTCCGGGTTTCGCAATTTCCGGATTAGGGTCTGGAGTCCGGAGGCTTCATAGAGATTTGGGTGGGTCGAAGCCTCTACCCCTGTGCCCCTGTGCACAGGTGTTACCTGATTGCGGCCCTCAGCCTGCTGCTGACTTACTGCCATCATGCCTCTGCCTGCCGCATGAACGGATCACACTGCTACCTGGACTATGCAAATAATTAGCTGTAGCAAGAGGCAGTATGTTTATGAAGTGCTGGAGAGCGGTACAATGAGTGTCTGCAGGTAACAGTGTACCAGGACCAATATTATGGCTGTGCTGGCTGTCTCTGCCTGGACAATATTCCTGCCTGCTGCCTGGATAATTACTATTGCTGATTGCTGTCTCTAAGCACATCCCTGCCTGCTGCCTGGACCAGTGCTCTCCTGTGTGGATACTACTAAAAGCACAGGCAATGCTTTTTTTTTTTACCCTTTCCGCAATAGAATTTATTTTGGATTGTAATTTTTGGTATGTACATGTTATGTGTTAGAAATATGAAGGGCCTTCAAAAATGATAGGTTGCCAGGAAATGATATAGGTAATTTATGCTCCTAGAACGCCTGAAGATGCTACTTCAATGTAGGGCCTTTGTATGTGGCTAGGCTGTGTAAAAGTCTCACACATGTAATATCGCCATACACAGGAGGAGTAGCAGAATGTATTTTGGGGGGTCATCTTTGCTATGTACATGCTATGTGTTGGAAATATCTGATAAATGGACAACTTTGTGTAAAAAAAAAAAATGCGTTTTTATTTTTTTTCCACATTTTGCATAAACCTCTGGAAAAAAATGAACCGTTCAAAAGACTCATTATGCCTCATAAATTATACGTTGGGGTGTTTGCTTTCCAAAATGGGGTCATTTTGGGGGCAATTCCATTGTCCTGGTGCTCCAGGGCCTTCAAATTGTAATAGGTGGTTGAGAAATGAGATGTGTCATTTATGCTCGTAGAACGCCTGAAGGTGCTACTTCAATGTTGGGCCTTTGTATGTGGCCAGGCTATGTAAAAGTCTCACACATGTGGTATCATCATACTCCGGAAGAGTAGCAGAATGTATTTTGGGGTGTAATTTGTTGTATGCATATGCTCTGTGAGAGAAATAACCTGTTAATATGACAATTTTGTAAAAAAGATTAAAAAAAAAAAATCTTAATTTTGCAAAGAATTATGGGAAAAAATTACAACTTAAAAAAACTCACTGTGCTACCTACTTAATACCTTGGAACATCTACTTTCTAAAAAGGGGTCATTTGGGGGGTATTTGTGCTTTCCTGACTCGTTAGTGTCTCAAGAAACTAGATAGGCCTTCAGTACATCAGGTGTGATCAATTTTCAGTGATTGGCACCATAGTTTGTAGACTCTATAACTTTCACAAAGACTAAATAATTTACACTAATTTGGGTTATTTTTTACCAGAGATATGTAGCAGTATAAATTTTTGCCAAAATTTATGAAGAAAAATGACTAATTTGCAAAATTTTATGACAGAAACAAAGAAAAAGGCTTTTTTTCACAAAATTTACGGTCTTTTTTATTTCTAGCACAAAAAATAAAAAACCCACTAGTGATTAAATGCCACCAAAAGAAAGCTCTATTTGTGTGAAAAAAGGACGCAAATTTCATATGCGTACAGTGTTGCATGACTGAGCAATTGTCATTCAAAGTATGAGAGCGCTGAAAGCTGAAAATTGGTCTGGGCAGGGTCTGGAAATGCATTGCACAAACCTTTCATAAAGGTCTCCTGAAGATGTTTCATCCTCTGCTCCCTCAGCGAAGGCAGGATGAGTTCTGCAACCTTACCCTTGTAACGTGGATCAAGAAGGGTTTCCAGACAGTAATGATCCCTCTCCATGATACCACGAATCCCAGAGTCCTTTCGCAGGCTTTGCAGAATCAGGGAAGCCATGCAGCGTAAGTTTGCAGAGGCATTAGATTCTGAGTCCTCTTGGTCACTAACGATCACATGATCCGTAACAACCTCCTCCCAGTCATGTACAATTCCTTGGGTTTCTGGGGACTGAAAACCATCCCTTGAAGACTGCTGCTGAGTGTCCATGCTGACACAATCCTCCTCCCCCTACTTCTGCGTGTTTGGCGGGCCCGCAGGAATACTATCTGGATAAAGGGGGCCTTGAGAGGTAAGGAAATCCTCCTCTTACTCCCGCTGATCTGCCTCAAGTGCCCTGTCCATTATTCCACGAAGCATGTGCTCCAACAGGAAGACAACAGGGACAGTATCACTGATGCATGCATTGTCGCTGCTCACCATCCTCGTGGCCTCCTCAAATGGTGACAGGGCAGTGCATACATCCTTGGTCAGTAGCCACTGGCGTGGCAAAAAGAAGCCAAGCTCCCCTGACCCTGTCCTGGTGACAATGAGTACCATACTCACACAGCTACTCATTGATGGCCCTCTGCTGCAAGTGCAGCCGCTGCAGCATTGCCAACCTGGTGGGCATGTCACAAATGAGGGGGTTGGTGGGCAGGTTGCATTCCCCTTGAATGTCAGCCAGCCGAGGACTGGTGTTGTATGACCAACAGAAGTGACTGCAGACTTTTCTGGCCTGCCTCAGGAGACCCTGTAAGCCTGGGTACCTGCTCAAGTACCACTGCACCACCAAATTCAGGACGTGTGCCAAGCATGGAACATGGGTCAAGTGTCCCTGTCAGAGGGCAGATAGAAAGTTGGTGCCATTGTCGCATACAACCATTCCTGGCTGAAGCTGGCATGGCGTCAACAACCTATGAGCCTGCCCCTGCAGAGCTGACAGAATCTCTGCCCCAGTGTGGCTCCAGACCAACTCAAGCACCGCATGGCATCTTTTTGCCTGAGTGCTTGTGTAGCCCCTTGAACACTTACGGAGCACCGCTGGTTCAGAGGACAAATCTGCAGAAGAGGCCATAGAAGAAGAAGAGGAGGGGGTGGAGGAGAGAGCTGTGGCAGAATCACCACTAGCATTTTGGAGGTGTGGTGGCGGAACAAGCTCCAACAATACTGAACCCTGTCCTGCATCCTTCCCAGATGCCAGCAGGTAACGTCCCTGCCCATGCCTGCTAGACCATGAGGCAGCGGTAATATGCATCTTACCGCTGACCGCTCTGTCCAACGAGGCCAAAACATTGCCTTCCACATGGCGGTAGAGAGCCGGATTGGCCTTCCGTGAAAAGAAATGGCGTTTTGGAACCTGTCACTGAGGTACAGCACATTCCACAAATTCACGAAAGGGGGCAGAGTCTACTAGCTGAAAAGGCAGCAGTTGCAGTGCTAGCAAGCCAGCATTCAGATGCTAAGCTAGCATTCAGATGCTAAGCATGTTGATGGCTGGGACCTAATTTCTTTTTACGGTTTAGCAACTGGGGTAGGGAAATTTGCCTGCTAAAATCAGATGGTGGTGTACTGCTAGCAGATTGACTGCAAGTACTTGGGAAACCTATTGCTATACCTTCATTCCTCTCAGTGCAGGTTTTTGAGAGAACTTGAGGTATAGTGGGGTTGGAGATCCCAGATGAGGAGCAAGGAGAAGTCCGCCTTTTTCTTTGATGTGGGTCTTTCAATTGCTGTTGCCAACAGACTGCATGGCAGGTCATCATATGTCTGGTCAAGCATGTGGTGCCCAAACGGCTGCTGTTCTGGCCACGCTTGATCCACTTCAGACATAGGTTGCAAACAGCATTGGAGCGATCTGCTGCACACGTGTCAAAAAAGCCCCACACCAAAGAACTTTTCAAGATCAGCAGGGAGTCAGCAGCGCCCTGCACCTGCGGAGCTCTGCGGTGTGATGCAGTAGGGTGGCTGCCCTTAAGCTGCCCCCTAGGGGACATCCTGCCTCATTGGAGTTGTGCCTCCTCCTTCTCCTCCTCCTCCTCTCTTCTATCAGGCACCCAAGTAGAGTCAGTGACCTCATCATCCCCTCCCTCCTCCTCAAAGGAGCAAACATGGCAGTATGCTGCAGCTGGGGGAACATGACTGCCAGTTTCTTGTCCTTCTTGGGCACCCCCTCTCTCTAGGCTCACGTTACTCTCTTCCTCAACCTGGGAACCAACATTGGAGCCTTCAAATCGCTGCGCATCCTCCAGGAACATGTACCTGACACTGTGGTCGAATAGTTCGGGGGACTCCTCCGTGCATGATGGTGGGGCTGCGGAAGGAGTGACTGTGGACAAGGAGCTTGTGGAATAGATCGCTTTGGCAGCTGCATTGGAAGGCAAACTACTCTCAGCCTGGGTGACAGAGGATGAGGATTTACTGCTGCTGGCTCAATAACACGGCCAGCAGCAGAAAAAAAGGAAAAGCGTGCCCCACGGCCACCTGCAGGGGATGCACCATGTCCACAACCAGCACTGTTGACTGTAGACACAGAGCCTACTTGTCCTCTTTTAGTGGCCTGTGAGCACCTGCCTCTCCTTGGTGGCCTTCCAGGCATGATGTATATTTTGTTTTGCAACACCACACTACACTGTATTGTGTACTGTGTACACCACCAAAAGTGTAGTAGCAACTGTACTAAGGCTGCACTGTATTGTGTACTGTGTACACCATCAGAAAAGTAGTAGCAACTGCACTATAGCTGCACTGTATTGTGTACTGTGTACACCACCAGAAAAGTAGTAGCAACTGTACAACGGCTACACTGTATTGTGTACACCACCAGAAGTGTAGTAGCAACTGCACTATGGCTGCACTGTATTGTGTACTGTGTACACCATCAGAAAAGTAGTAGCAACTGCACTATAGCTGCACTGTATTGTGTACTGTGTACACCACCAGAAAAGTAGTAGCAACTGCACTACGGCTGCACTGTATTGTGTACTGTGTACGCCACCAGAAGTGTAGTAGCAACTGTACTAAGGTAGCACTGTATTGTGTACTGTGTACACCACCAGAAAAGTAGTAGCAACTGCACTATGGCTGCACTGTATTGTGTACTGTGTACACCACCAGAAAAGTAGTGGCAACTGCACTATGGCTGCACTGTATTGTGTACACCACCAGAAGTGTAGTAGAAACAGTATACCACAGAATGCACTGTAGATACAGGCTACACGGGAGATATAGGCTACACTGGATGCAGAGTACATCTATTGTAGAGGATTAGACTCAATGCAGGGAAAAACTCAGTTTCTTTAGGAAATCATCATGTTTAATCCACAGGATATTCCCAAACAGAAGAAAAAAGGCATCTTGCCATCAAACAAAAATAAACTTCTGCTCTAGCGTGCCTTATGCCCTGTACACACAACCGGACATTGATCGGACATTCTGACAACAAAATCCATTGGATTTTTTCCGACGGATTTTGTGCCAAGCTTGTCTTGCATACACACGGTCGCACAAAGTTGTTGGAAAATCCGATCGTTCTGAACATGGTGACGTAAAACACGTACGTCGGGACTATAAACGAGGCAGTAGCCAATAGCTTTCATCTCTTAATTTATTCTGAGCATGCATGGCAATTTGTGCGTCGGATTTGTGTACACACGATCGGAATTTAAACAATCGGATTTTGTTGGCGGAAAATTTTATATCTTGCTCTCAAACTTTGTGTGTCAGAAATTCCGATGGAAAAAGTGAGACGGAGCGCACACACGATCGGAATTTCCAACAACACAATCCAATCGCACTTTTTCCATCGGTGTACAGGGCATTACTGTGTCCATAGTCTGACCAGTCCTTGGTTTTGTAGTAAGTGTCTTTACAAACACATATACTTTGCATCCAAAGTCAGGGATAAGCAGCCATGCTCCTAGTTGCCTCCTCACATGGAGACACACACTCTCTCTGAGAGCTAGGACCAGCTGCCTTAATCAAGACCTGAAAAGAAAGCATTAAACTGCGGTCCACGGACTTTGGAGTCTGTCCCACCCAGATCTCTATCAGACTCCCAATAAAACCAGCCCCGGAACGGTCTTTACCAATACAGGGTAAAGAACTATCCTTCTTTACCCTGAAGTCTTTGCTGGTATTATCTTAGATTGCAAATCTAAGAATCCGTGGAGGAACATATATCCCATCAATCACTTTTCGTGTAATTTTTTTTTTTTCAAATAACAGTTTTTATTAAACATATAGACATACATATACATTGAGCAATAGTGTTGCTTATAATTAAGTGCAATAGATAAACAGTCAATGCCATAGACATTGAGCTTCTGATGGTAATCGTCAAGGTACATTAGTGGTATAATATCTTCCAAACCATCTGAAGTTTTCAACCAACAAATAACATTATTAAACTGAAAATGTATTAGCAGTTTACAGAGAGAAGGAAAATAAAGTAGGAAAAGAGGAAAGAGGGATGAAGGGGGGAAAGGGAAGTGGGGGGGGGGGGGTCTAGCCGCAGACCTAGGGCGGGTCCTCTCGTTTATGCCATTCCTCCCAGACCATGTCATGGGCCTCCATTCTGTTTTGTATCCTGGCTGTCATCTTCTCCATTAGCTCTATGTCCTTTATTCTGGTATAGAGGTCTGCTCGGGAGGGTGGAATCTGTTTCTTCCAATATAGGGCTACCAGGCATCTCGCTGCTGTGAGAACATGGCCTAATAGTTTCCTAGAGTGTCGGGATATACGTAGCCCAGACACACCAAGAAGAAACAGTTTCGGGACTTTGGGGACCTGGACGCCCAGTAGGCGATTCAGCAATAATTGTGTTTCCGTCCAAAAGGGAATTATCTTGGGACATGTCCAGTAAATATGAAATAAGGTCCCCCTGTCCTTCATACACCGCCAGCATCTATCCGAGCTGGATGGGAAAATGGCGTGGAGGATATCAGGTGTCATATACCAGAAGAATAGGACCTTGTATGCATTCTCTTTGTACAAAGTGCATAATGAGCTTTTAGCCGCCTGGGACCAAATCGTCTTCCAGGTAGCTTCCGAGATCTCCTCCCCTAGAAACTTCTCCCAGCGGATCATGTACGAGTGCTTACCCTGATCTGTAATGTTATAGGAGTTCAGTATCTGATAAATATCAGATATTAGCCCGCGTCTAGTTGAGCCCTCTAATATCAAACCCTCAAAGGGTGATGGGGTCGAAAACTGTAAGTTCGGGGCAATTGATTGAGCGTAGTGCCTAATCTGCAAGTATCCAAAGAACACTTGCTTTGGTAAATCAAATTTTCTCTGTAACTCTGTAAAGGACAGTAATCTGCGCGTGCATGGGTGTACCAAATGGCCAAAGTGGAATAAATTCCTCATCGCCCATGGAAAAGACATCTGATGAGTAAGGCCTACAGGCAGCTTGGGGTTGTAGAGGAACGATGTGAGGAGTGATCTATCTGAGCATAGCTTATAGAGCCGTGCTACTTTACGCCAAAGTGTACTGATGTGGAGCATGGGGCCCAAGAGTTGAGTGGACTCCACCTTCACCTCCGCATTCCACAGCATGCTATTTGGATGGATTGGAGCCATCCAAAGTTTTTCTATTTCTGTCCACTTATTATATGAGCGTTGGGTGAACCAAGAAGCCAGGGTTCGCAGTTGAGTGGCTTGATAGTATTTAGTTAGGTCAGGGAATGATAGACCGCCGTCTGAGCGTGCCGCTGTCATAACTGATTGTGGGATTCTATGTCTTTTGTAATTCCAAACAAATCGTACTAGATCCGCCTGGAGTTTTTTCAGTTCTGATAGGGGTATTGGGATGGGGAGAGTCTGGAATAGATACAGTAACTTTGGTAGGATGACCATCTTAACAGAGGCTATCCTCCCTAGTAGGGAGATATGATGAGCCTTCCATTTCAATAGAAGGTCCCTTATAGTTTTAAAGAGAGGGGGGTAATTGGCTCGGTATAGGGTGGAATAAGAGGGAGTTAGCTGTACTCCCAGATATTTCAATGATGATGACTGCCAATGGTAAGGGAAGTTATGTTGTAGGTGTTGTGTTTCCTGTGTTGGGATATTAATGGGTAGGGCTTCTGATTTAGTTGCATTTATCTTGTATCCTGATAGGGATCTGTATAGGTCAAGTTCAGCGTGTAGATTAGGAAGTGACATTCTGGGTTGGGTCAGGGTGAGGATAATATCATCAGCAAACAAGGCTAGTTTGAATTCCCTGTCCCGCAGCGGTATGCCGTGAATGTTGGGGTTTTTTCGGATGGAAGCCGCCAGAGGCTCGACACACAACGCAAAAAGTAGCGGTGAGAGTGGGCACCCCTGGCGGGTCCCATTCGTGATTGGAAAGGCCCGTGATAGAGCGAAGGGAGTTTTTACTTGGGATGAGGGATTAGTGTACAGATGTCTAATTGCTTGGAGGAATGGGCCCTGAAATCCCATGCAATTCAACGTGGCGAAGAGGAAGGACCAGCCGAGGCGGTCAAAAGCCTTTTCCGCGTCCAAGCCAAGGACTAACGCTTGCTGCTTATTCCTGTTCGCCACGTCTATTAGGTCAATAATTCTTCTCGTGTTATCCCCCGCCTGACGTAGGGGGACGAATCCCACCTGATCCTTGTGTATTAGCGAGGGAAGTATCAGGTTTAGTCGCATTGAAAGGAGTTTAGTAAAAATTTTTAGATCAGAGTTTAGGAGTGCGATTGGCCTGTAGCTGGCGCACACAGAAGGATCCTTGTCAGGCTTAGGAATTAACGTGAGGAACGACCTCTGCATGTCAGTGGGAATGGGGGTTTTCTGAAAGAAGGCGTTGAACATCCTGCACATATATGGTAGTAGAATCGGGAGAAATGTCTTATAATACTCATAAGGAAGGCCATCTGGGCCAGGTGATTTATGAGAGGGCAGAGTTTTGATGGTGGCCGTTAGCTCTTCCTCTGTAATCGGTGCATTAAGTGACATCAGGTCCGTCTTAAGTAATTTGGGGAGTCCACAGTCCTCCAAGTATTGCTTCATTCGATCTTTTATTTCAGGTGGGGCCGGGTCTCTGGGAATTTCAGGGTTATTATATAGTGTTGTGTAAAATTCTCCGAAGGTCTGGGCTATATCTTGGGGGTGTGATATGAGGGCCCCCTTTTTATCTTTAATTTGGTGAGGTGTGGACAGGTGAGAGCGTTCCGAGAGTTTACGTGCTAGGATAGTATGGGCCTTATTCCCCTTGTCATAGTATGTTTGTCTTAATCGAGTAAGTGCTTTCTCTACCTGTCCCAACGCTAAATCTCGAAGGGTGTTTCTGAGGCATATTACTTTTTTGAGAAGGTTTAGGGATGGTGATATTTGCAGTCGGGTTTCTAGAATTTTAAGGTCTCTTTCGGCTTGAATTTTAGATGCCATCGCATTTTTCTTCATGGCCGAAGAAATCGCTATACACCGTCCCCGTAGGACTGCCTTGTGGGCTTCCCAGAGGGTGGTTAAGGAGACTTCGGGGGTGTTATTTTCTTGGAAGTAATTCTGCAGGGTTGTCTCTAGTTCCGATCTGGACGGGATATGTTGTAAGAGGAAGTTATTTAGCTGCCAATTACTAGGTTTACGGGTTGGGGTACCTATTTCTAGTGACATAAGGACTGGGGCATGGTCAGACCACGAGATGGGGAGGATCTGGGCGGTTTTGATGGCGCGCAGGGTATTGTTATTAACGAAGATATAGTCTATGCGGGAATGCATGAGGTGAGGGGCAGAATAGAATGTGAATTGCTTATCCCCTGGGTGTAAGGCTCTCCATGCATCGAATAAGGCATGTCGCCTGGTCAGCTGACGAAACAGCTTGGAATCACGGACGGTCCGAGCCTGGTGGGCTGCAGGGTTAATCACGTGACGGTCTAAACCCACTGAGTGCACCAGGTTAAAGTCTCCGCCAATAATTAAATAATCATTGGGTTGTCTAAAGAGGCGAGCGAGGACTCTAGATAGGAAATGTATTTGATGGGTATTGGGTGCGTAGATATTACAGAAAGTTACCGCCTGTGTTTGCCACTGACCTCTTAAAATTATATAATGTCCCCCCGGATCTATGAGGGAGTCGGTGCATTTAAATGGAGAGCCTTTTTTAAACATAATAGCAACACCCGCACGTTTACGAGGGCTAAAGGCCTGATAAATCTGGGGGTACTGTTTGGATGCGAAGGCGAAAGCATTCCCTCTATTGAAGTGTGTCTCCTGCAGCATAGCTACATCTGCCCCAATCTGCCTGAGTTCCCTCAATGCGAGATGTCTTTTTTTGTTTGAGTTCAAGCCATGGACATTAAACGATAAGATCTTAGCCATGGTCGGTGGTGAGTGCGTGCATCAGATTACTTAGCTTATCCAGTCGTGGACCTTCCAGGGAGTCCAAGGTGTGACGGGAATCAGGCGTGAGAGGAAGCCGAGTGGTTGCTCCAGACCTGCGGCGAGCCATGAGAGGAAAAAAAATTGGGGTGGGGGGGGGGTAGAAGAAGTAGAATAAGTGTTCGTGTAATTTTAACCTGTTTCATAGGCACCCCGCTACATATCCCCTCCCTCTGCTCAAACACGGGGGTTGAGCAACTTGGGCAAACAGACTGTATAGTCTGGAAAGAGCATCCACATTAGCTTGTTGGCTACCTGGTCTATGTGTTAGTAAAAATGTTAAATTCTGTAGAGCCATCTGGTAACGCTTGCATTTTTCTCCTTATTTTGGGTCATCCATTTGAGAGGGGCATGGTCACTTAGAAGCTTAAACTGTCACCCTAACAGATAATATTTTAAACTTTCAAGAGCCCATTTGATGGTTAGACATTTCCTTTCCCTGGACTTTTGTGACTTGGGGTTTTACTACCCCCCTGCCAATAATGTACCCTAAATACCGGGCCTTCTCTAATCCCGCAGAACACTTCTTAGGATTGGCTGTCAGACCCTCACAACGGAGGGCGTTAATAACAGCCTGCACTTTAGGTAAGTGACTCTCTCCATCCGATCGTGGCCCCCCCCTCGCGATCGCTCCCAACCAATGAGAATCCTCCCCTGCCTGTGTGTAGTACACACAGGCAGAGGATGTGATATCATCTCTCCTCGGCTCGGCAGTTTCAGGAGAGAAGACATCTGAGTGAGTGTAAAACACAAACACACACAGTAGAACATGCCAGGCACACTTTACACCCCCCGATCGCCCCCCAATCACCCCCCCGTCACACTGACGCCAAGCAGTTTTTTTTCTTTTTCTGATTACTGCATGGTGTCAGTTTGTGACAGTTAGAAGTGGTAGGGCAGTTAGTGTTAGCCCCCTTTAGGTCTAGGGTACCCCCCTAACCCCCCCTAATAAAGTTTTAACCCCTTGATCACCCCCCGTCGCCAGTGTCGCTAAGCGATCATTTTTCTGATCGCTGTATTAGTGTCACTGGTGACGCTAGTTAGGGACGTAAATATTTAGGTTCACCGTCAGCGTTTTATAGCGACAGGGACCCCCATATACTATCTAATAAATGTTTTAACCCCTTGATTGCCCCCTAGTTAACCCTCTCACCACTGATCACCGTATAACCGTTACGGTTGACGCTGGTTAGTTCGTTTATTTTTTATAGTGTCAGGGCACCCGCCGTTTATTACCGAGTAAAGGTTTAGCCCCCTGATCGCCCGGCAGTGATATGCGTCGCCCCAGGCAGCGTCAGGTTAGCGCCAGTACCGCTAACACCCACGCAGAGTCAGGCCTGATCCCTGCAATCGCTAACAGTTTTTTTGGTAGCATTTTGGTGAACTGCCAAGCACCAGCCCCAAGCAGCATCAGGTTAGCGCCAGTAGCGCTAACACCCACGCACGCACCGTACACCTCCCTTACTGGTATAGTATCTGAGCGGATCAATATATGACTCGATCAGATCTATACTAGCGTCCCCAGCAGTTTAGGGTTCCCAAAAACGCAGTGTTAGCGGGATCAGCCCAGATACCTGCTAGGACCTGCGTTTTGCCCCTCCGCCCGGCCAAGCCCAGCCCACCCAAGTGCAGTATCGATCGATCACTGTCACTTACAAAACACTAAACACATAACTGCAGCGTTCACAGAGTCAGGCCTGATCCCTGCGATCGCTAACAGTTTTTTTGGTAGCGTTTTGGTGAACTGGCAAGCATCCGCGGCCTAGTACACACCGGTCGTAGTCAAACCAGCACTGCAGTAACACTTGGTGACGTGGCGAGTCCGATAAGTGCAGTTAAAGCTGGTGAGGTGGCAAGCACAAGTAGTGTCCCGCTGCTACCAAAAAGACAAACACAGGCCCGTCGTGCCCATAATGCCCTTCCTGCTGCATTCGCCAATCCTAATTAGGAACCCACCGCTTCTGCAGCACCCGTACTTCCCCCCTTCACATCCCCAACCATATGCAGTCGGCTGCATGAGAGGCATTTTCTTTATGTCCCCCCGAGTACCCCTACCCAACGAACCCCCCCAAAAAAGATGTGTCTGCAGCAAGCGCGGATATAGGCGTGACACCCGCTATTATTGTCCCTCCTGTCCTGACAATCCTGGTCTTTGCATTGGTGAATGTTTTGAACGCTACCATACACTAGTTGAGTATTAGCGTAGGGTACAGCATTCCACAGGCTAGGCGCCATTTCACAGGGTCTCCCAAGATGCCATCGCATTTTGAGAGACCCGAACCTGGAACCGGTTACAGTTATAAAAGTTAGTTACAAAAAAAAAGTGTAAAAAAAAAAAAAACACAAACAAAATTATAAAATAAAAAAAAATAGTTGTCATTTTATTGTTCTCTCTCTCTCTATTCTCTCTCTATTGTTCTGCTCTTTTTTACTGTATTCTATTCTGCAATGTTTTATTGTTATTATGTTTTATCATGTTTGCTTTTCAGGTATGCAATTTTTTATACTTTACCGTTTTACTGTGCTTTATTGTTAACCAATTTTTTGTCTTCAGGTACGCCATTCACGACTTTGAGTGGTTATACTAGAATGATGCCTGCAGGTTTAGGTATCATCTTGGTATCATTCTTTTCAGCCAGCGGTCAGCTTTCATGTAAAAGCAATCCTAGCAGCTAATTAGCCTCTAGACTGCTTTTACAAGCAGTGGGAGGGAATGCCCCCCCCCCCACCGTCTTCTGTGTTTTTCTCTGGCTCTCCTGTCTCAACAGGGAACCTGAGAATGCAGCCGGTGATTCAGCCAGCTGACCATAGAGCTGATCAGAGACCAGAGTGGCTCCAAACATCTCTATGGCCTAAGAAACCGGAAGCTACGAGCATTTTATGACTTAGATTTCGCCGGATATAAACAGCGCCATTGGGAAATTGGGGAAGCATTTTATCACACCGATCTTGGTGTGGTCAGCTGCTTTGAGGGCAGAGGAGAAATCTAGGGTCTAATAGACCCCAATTTTTTCAAAAAAGAGTACCTGTCACTACCTATTGCTATCATAGGGGATATTTACATTCCCTGAGATAACAATAAAAATGATTAAAAAAAATGAAAGGAACAGTTTAAAAATAAGATAAAAAAGCAAAAAAAAAATAAAGAAAAAAAAAATAAACAAATAAAAAGCACCCCTGTCCCCCCTGCTCTCGCGCTAAGGCAAACGCAAGCGTCGGTCTGGCGTCAAATGTAAACAGCAATTGCACCATGCATGTGAGGTATCACCGCGAAGGTCAGATCGAGGGCAGTAATTTTAGCAGTAGACCTCCTCTGTAAATCTAAAGTGGTAACCTGTAAAGTCTTTTAAAGGCTTTTAAAAATGTATTAATTTTGTTGCCACTGCACGTTTGTGCGCAATTTTAAAGCATGTCATGTTTGGTATCCATGTACTCGGCCTAAGATCATCTTTTTTATTTCATCAAACTTTTGGGCAATATAGTGTTTTAGTGCATTAAAATTTAAAAAAGTGTGTTTCTTCCCCAAAAAATGCGTTTGAAAAATTGCTGCGCAAATACTGTGTGAAAAAAAATGAAACACCCACCATTTTAATCTGTAGGACATTTGCTTTAAAAAAATATATAATGTTTGGGGGTTCAAAGTAATTTTCTTGCAAAAAAAAATGATTTTTTCATGTAATCAAAAATTATCAGAAAGGGCTTTGTCTTCAAGTGGTTATAAGAGTGGGTGATGTGTGACATAAGCTTCTAAATGTTGTGCATAAAATGCCAGGACAGTTCAAAACCCCCCCAAATGACCCCATTTTGGAAAGTAGACACCCCAAGCTATTTGCTGAGAGGCATGTCGAGTCGATGGAATATTTTATATTGTGACACAAGTTGGGGGAAAGAGACAAATTTTTTATTTTTTTTTGCACAAAGTTGTCACTAAATGATATATTGCACAAACATGCCATGGGAATATGTGAAATTACACCCCAAAATACATTCTCTTGCTTCTCCTGAGTATGGGGATACCACATGTGTGGGACTTTTTGGGATCCTAGCCGCGCACGGGACCCCGAAAACCAAGCACCGCCTTCAGGCTTTCTAAGGGCGTAAATTTTTGATTTCACTCTTCACTGCCTATCACAGTTTCAGAGGCCATGGAATGCCCAGGTGGCAAAACCCCCCCAAATGACCCCATTTTAGAAAGTAGACACCCCAAGCTATTTGCTGAGAGGTATAGTGAGTATTTTGCAGACCCCACTTTTTGTCACATTTTCTTCATTTTCAAAAACAAATGAGAGCTGCAAAATACTCACCATGCCTCTCAGCAAATATCTTTGGGTGTCTACTTTCCAAAATGGGGTCATTTGGGGGGGGGTTTGTGCCACCTGGGCATTCCATGGCCTCCGAAACAGTGATAGGCAGTGAAGAGTGAAATCAAAAATTTACACCCTTAGAAATCCTGATGGCGGTGATTGGTTTTCGGGGCCCCGTAGGCGGCTAGGCTCCCAAAAAGTCCCACACATGTGGTATCCCCATACTCAGGAGAAGCAGCTAAATGTATTTTGGGGTGCAATTCCACATATGCCCATGGCCTGTGTGAGCAATATATCATTTAGTGACAACTTTTTGTAATTTTTTTTTTTGTCATTATTCAATCACTTGGGACAAAAAAAAATGAATATTCAATGGGCTCAACATGCCTCTCAGCAATTTCCTTGGGGTGTCTACTTTCCAAAATGGGGTCATTAGTGGGGGTTTTGTACTGCCCTGCCATTTTAGCACCTCAAGAAACGACATAGGCAGTCATAAATTAAAGGCTGTGTAAATTCTAGAAAATGTACCCTAGTTTGTTGGCGCTATAACTTTTGCGCAAACCAATAAATATACACTTATTGACATTTTTTTTACCAAAGACATGTGGCCAAATACATGTTGGCCTAAATGTATTACTAAAATTGAGTTTATTGGATTTTTTTTAGAACAAAAAATAGAAAATATCATTTTTTTTCAAAAATTTCGGTCTTTTTCCGTGGATAGCGCAAAAAATAAAAATGGCAGAGGTGATCAAATACCATCAAAAGAAAGCTCTATTTGTGGGAAGAAAAGGACGCAAATTTCGTTTGGGTACTGCATTGCATGACCACGCAATTAGCAGTAAAGCGACGCAGTGCCAAATTGTAAAAAGTGCTCTGGTCAGGAAGGGGGTAAATCCTTCCGGGGCTGAAGTGGTTAAGGATGCGATCCATCATCCGCTGAAAAGTGGCCGGGGCTCCATGTAGGCCAAATGGCATCCTCTTATACTGCCAGTGCCCTTCAGGAGTGGAAAAGGCTGTCTTCTCTTTCACACGTTCTGTAAGTGGTATTTGCCAATACCCCTTGTAAGTAAGGAAAGGTCCAGGTTGGTTATATATTTCGAGCATGTCCTAAACGCTCAATTAGCTCATCTACCTTGGGCATTGGATAAGCATCAAATTTTGACACCTCATTCAGCTTTCGGAACTCATTACAAAATCGGATGCTTCCAGCTTGGGAATAAGGACGATTGGACTACACCACTCACTATGGGATTCTGCTATTACATCAAGCTCCAACATCCTCCTTATTTCCTCTGAGACTACTTGGAGCTGAGCTTCTGGGATGCAATAAGGTTTTAGGTTAACTTTCACCCCTGGCTCGGTCACAATAACATGCCTTATTACTGAAGTTACCCCTGGAAGATCAGAGAAGATCTCCCTTTTTCTTAGTAGAAATTCCTTGGTCTCTTGTTTCTGGCGAACAGGGCCTCAGCGATCTCTACCCCAGGTAGCTCTCCACCGTAGGTACCAGCACAAGAACTCTGTCACCAGGGTTAAAGGTTCTGATCTTGGCCAAATGGTTATAGACTCTAGCCTGAGCCTGCTGAGCCTGTTGCAAGTGGGATTTAACAATGGGCTGGCTTTTCCAATCTGATCTTGCATTTGAGCAATATGTTCCACTGCACTTTTCAGTGGGGTTGCCTCTTGTCCCCAGGTCTCTTTTGCTATATCTAATAGGCCTCTCAGATGTCGGCCATACAGCAACTCGAAAGTGGAAAAACCCATGTAGGCTTGTGGTACCTCCCGTATAGCAAACATGAGATAGGGCAAGAGGCATTCCCAGTCCCTACCATCTGCCGCTACCACTCGCTTTAACATTCCTTTCAGTGTTTTGTTGAACCTTTCCACTAGACCATCTGTTTGTGGGTGATACACAGAATTTACACAACTCTTTAGTAACTTTCGACATGAAAGGCATGCCTGGTCAGTTAACAGCTCCAGAGGAATTCCCACACGTGAAAACATAAGAGAAAGCTCTTTAGCAATACTGTTAGCTGAGGGGTTCCTTAATGGGATTGCCTCTGGGTACTGGGTGGCATAGTCCAAGACAACCAGGATATACTGGTGCCCCCTAGTGGACTTAACCAAGGGACCTACGATATCCATGGCAATCCTGTCAATGATGGGTAAAGGTACCAATGGACTCCGGAAATGTGAGACCGGAGCGGTAAGCTGACAAACTGGGCAAGATTCACAGTACAATTTTACCTCTTTGTGTAAGCCTGGCCAATAAAACCGTTCCAGTACTCTCTCCTTAGTTTTATCCACCCAGTCCCCCCCCCCCGTCCTCCAAAGAACATGAGAATGTGCCAGGTCTAGTACCATGTGTCTATGAGGTTGAGGTACTAACAACTGTTCCAGTCTCTCTCCTCGTATTTCAACGACTGTATAACAGGAAATTTTCCATAGCAAAATGGGGGAATAGAGCCTCCTCCCCTGGCTCTTGGGGTACCCCATTTACCACACTTTTACCTGTTCCCTTGCCCTAGCTAAAGTGGGGTCCCTAAGCTGGGCCGTGCCAAACTTTTCTCGGGTCGTGGGCAGGTCTGGTAGGTCTAACTCCGGAGGGGGTTTCTCTGTGTCACCTGCAAGGACCTCCAAGGGAAAATTTGCAGACTCTTTCTCTTCATTCTGCCTCTCCAGCGGTTCCAGGCAGTAGGAATCAATTCCAGCTGGGGGCCCTGCTCCCTTGGCATTTCCCCATAAGTCCCAGAAAAAAGGGAAGTCTTGTCCGAGGACAGTGTTATGCATGAGATTTGGGACTACTCCAACCTCATGGTTCATGGTGCCACAGGGAGATTCGATAGACACAATGGCCGTGGGGTAGCACTTGGTATCTCCATGAATACAAACAATGCCCATTAGTTGTCGTTGCAACTTTTGGGGGTTCACGAGACTGGCATGCCCTAGAGTTACTAGACTGCCATAATCCAGCAAGGCAGTCATCTGGCAACCATCCACTTTAATGACACAAATCTGTTTCTCAGTGCCGCCTGGCTGTTGTGGGGTGCCTCTTGGTGTAGCAACAAAAGAGCTTTGCTGGGTCATACTGTAATCCATAGATTCCTGATTTAGCAGACAACTTCTTGGCAATGCCAGCACACTATAGGACCCCGGTCCTGGCGGGTCTTGATTGAGCCTCTTTACACCTTGCACCTCAGGAACCTCAATAGCATTTACCTCCTTTTTCCCCCACTTTAGGGCGGGATCGCCTTTTCCTGGGTTGGTGGGCTTCTGTCTCTTGGAGAAGGATTCTTTGGGTACTACCCCTGAAGAAAATCCTCAGTACACAAGTCCTGCTCCATGAGGGCCACCAACTCATTGGCATCTTTAGGATCAGCTCTCCCGGCAAACCGATGTATAAGGGTTGAAAGGGCTCTGACAAAGCGGTCCACTACAACTCTCTCTACAATTTGGGTTGGGGTGGCGACCTCTGGCTGTAACCACATCCGTGTGAGGTGAATGAAGTCATACATCTGGAACCTTGCAGGTTGGTCCACCTTAAATTGCCAAGCATGGACGTGCTGAGCTCTCACAGCCATTGTTACGCCAAGGCGGGCCAGAATCTCATTTTTCACAGTTTTATAATGCCGGACCTCAGCAGCATTCAGATCAAAATAGGCCTTCTGTGGGTCCCCGGTCAAAAAGGGGGCAAGGACCTCAGCCCATTGATCCTGGGGTAGCCCTGCATGCTCTGCCACCCTCTCAAAACCGGGAAGAAAGCCTCCACATCATCCTCGGCCGTCATTTTCTGTAGTGCAGCCTGCACTCGCTTGCATAAATCTGCAACATTGTCCACATGTAGGACCTTGTCAGTCAGGGACTGTACCTGACTCTGTATGAGCTTATTGAACTCCTTCTGCTCCTGCATGGCCACTTGGGTAGCAGTTAACAAGCGGTTCATTTCTTGTTGATCTGTGCGTGCTTGTACCAGCTGTTTGATTAGTTCCTCCATTCTCTTAACAGTATATTGGTACCAGTGAATTAAAAAATCTTCATTTTTTTTTTAAAATGCTGCTGCAAGAGGTACAGTCTCTGGGTCTTGTGCCTGCCCCAAGCCACCAATTTGTAGGGGATCAGACTTAATGCAGGGACAAACTCACAGTTTCTTTAGGAAAACATCATGTTTAATCCACAGAATATTCCCAAACAGAAGAAAAAAGGCGTCTTGCCATCAATCGAACAAAAATAAACTTCTGCTCTACCGAGTCTTACTGTGTCCGTAGTCTGACCAGTCCTTGGTTTTGTAGCAAGTGTCCTTACAAATGCAAATACTTTGCATCCAAAGTCAGGGATAAGCAGCCATGTTCCTAGTTGCCTTCTCACATGGAGACACACACTCTCTCTCTGAGAGCTAGAACCAACTGCCTTAATGAAGACCTGAAAAGAAAACATTAAACTGCGGTCCACAGACTTGGGAGTCCCAGATCTCTATTAGACTCCCAAAAAATCAGCCCCGGAACGGTCTTTACCAATACAGGGTAAAGAACTATGCTTCTTTACCCTGAAGTCTTTGCTGGTATTATCTTAGATTGCAAATCTAAGAATCCGTGGAGGAACATATATCCCATCAATCACTTTTCCTGTAATTTTACCCTGTTTCACAGGCACCCAGCTACAATATATATACTAAACTGACTGTATATATATATATAAAATACACTGCCACTAACCGAATAACCTGCCTGCTTAATCTAAATCACGATATCTCTCCGTCCACACCAACAACACTACATGGGGCCGCCGTGTAGGCAGCCTTATATAGTGTGGGGCATGGACTTTGTCCCCCTGAGCCATGATTGTCCAAAGGCACCCTGCCTAATTATGGCTCTCTTAGCAGAGGGCACTGGGATTGGCCAAAGCATGCAGGTCAGGTGCATGCTTTGGCCAATCATCATACAGCAATGCACTGCGATCTCGCAATGCATTATGGGGCATTCCGCAGAGCTCGAATGTGCCGCAAACGCCCCATAATGTTCGTTCTTTGGCGAACACGCGATGTTCAAGTCGAACTTATGTTTGACCCGAACATCGAGCTCATCCCTACTGGTTTCTAA
Organism: Lithobates clamitans; assembly: GCA_037952925.1. NCBI lineage: Eukaryota > Metazoa > Chordata > Amphibia > Anura > Ranidae > Lithobates > Lithobates clamitans. The sequence continues at coordinate 225,207 of JBBGZY010000988.1, read as the reverse complement.
AGCGTTAATGAGAGTAGTATATGTCTCTGGAAGGCTGCAGGGGAGCAGGGCAACAATATGGTTATCTTTGATGTCCTCTCCGATGACACACAGCTGGTCTATGATCTCTAGCATTGCTTTCATGTGTTCACACATTTGCTGGTCTTCTAATCTCATCTTGTAAAGCTTTCTTAGTAGAAATAGCTTACTGTTGAGGCTTGAATGCTCATGCAGCTTTTGTAATGTAGTCAACATACCTTTGGCCATTTTCTTTGTTCTTATGTGGATAAGCTGGTCATCTTCCACTATTAAGCTTATAATTGCTTTTGCCTGTCTTTCCTTCCTATCCCAGACCTCCCTCTCTCCATCTGTGGGTCTGTCTGTATTCAGTACTTTCCACAAGTCATCTGTTATGTCCCTTCGACATGGGATCTCTCAGAGTGTTGCTAGCAATGCTGCCAGTATCCGCTCAACAAGTTACACACAGGCTGGATGCTCTTCTTAACCAGGGAAGGGTTTATTACTCACTCAGAAAGCGATGTACATTCTTACATGGAGGAGGTCTCCCTATATTCGGCTGCTTCCAGTCCCACACACACACTCATGACTGAATTCCTGGTACAGCCCCTCCCCCAGCATGCATCAGGAGAAAGAGGTTAAGGGTCACGGTGATTCTGCACAAACATTGCACTTCCTCTTTTTCTCGACGAAAAAAAATAAAAATAAATAAAATATAACAAGAGAACAAATACTGAACACATAAAATTCTCAACACATAAGGAACAAGGCAAGCAGGATCAGTTCAGCAAGTAGTATCTCCAACTCAGTTCTGTGGCTTCCGCAGCACTTCAGGAGCCCTTTGTCTCCGTTTTCTGACCTCCGATGTGTTCCGTAAGATTTCAGTGTTTTACCAAAAAGGAGTTTGATGTCTTTGGCAAGCAGACTTACGAAGTGGCAAAGGACTGGAAGGGATCAAATCGGTCAAGGGTTCTGGAGATGTCAGTGGGTGTCCAACAGACCAATCAGTCTCTGCGACTCCAGGCACATGTCCGGACTCCCCAGGAATATGGTCACCAACCGTTTCAGGGGTTGGTTGGAAACTTGTGGGATCATGCCAGACACCATGCCATATGTCACCAGTAGAGCCCTGAGTAGACTCATACATTTACATTTTACCCTGGATTGGGCCAGCAAAATCAAGATGGAGTCTTGACCACGGGTCTGTCGGCCATAGCCAAGGTAGCAGGGTTCCTTTCTTTTGGGGTTGCTGAGCTTGACAGCACCCAGGACATTGAGCCACATAATCTTCAATTGCTGTATTCATTTGTGGCCACCGAACATAGCTCCAGGCTCGCTGCTTCATGCGCACCACGCCAGGATGGCCCTCATGCAGTATCCTTAGCATGGTTGGTTGCAAATACTGAGGTATAATCACTATATTGCCCCACTGTAGGCAACCAGCATTAGTCACAAGCTCACGTTTTCTGGCAAAGTACAGATGAAATTCACCTGGGACTTTCTCTGGCCATCCAGCCTGAACATACGAGAATATCTGAGACAGGAAGGGATCTGTGGCTGTATGTCTGGCAATAAGGGAGGTGGACATGGAGGACTGTGGCCTGTGTACTTCCACTTTGCGTATGTCTCTAGGTGGGTGGTCTCCAATCTGGAAAATGCATCTGCGTTGCCATGGGCCTCATGGGAGCTGTATCTGAGAAAATAAGTATAAGCTCCCAAGAATAAAGTGTACCTTTTGTAAGCGAGATGCGGTTGTTGTAGAAATTCCTTTCTGAGGGTTCAGTATTGACAACAGAGGTTTTTGGGCAATGATAAGTGTGAACTCCCGACCATAGATTTATGAGTGAAAACATTTTTGTGGCCCATACAATGGACAAAGCTTCCTTGTCTATCTGGGAGTAGTTTTGTTCTGCTGAGGTTAAAGACCTGGAGGCAAAAGAAATGGGGCGCTCCGTGCCATCTGGCATAACATGGGAAAGCATGGCACCTAGGCCATAAGGTGAGGCATCACAAGCCAAGGTGACGTGTTTCTTTAAATCATAGTGGACCAGCACTTGAGAGGACAGAATGAGCTCTTTAGAAAGCCAAAAGGCTTCTTTACATTTGTCTGTCCATATTCATTTAGCTCTTGCATCCAGTAAGCGATGTAGCGGGTAGAGCTGGTGTGCTAGGTTCGGCAAGAAACCGTGGTAGTAATTTAGGAGGCCAAGATAGGACCTGAGCTGTGTGACATTCTGGGGAGTAGGGGCATGGTTAAGGGCTTTAACCTTTTCTTCAGTAGTGTGTCAACCCATGTCGGTCCACAGTGTGGGCACAAAATTCCAGTCAAGACTTGGGAAATTATAATTTTTAAAGATTGACACGTAAACCATACCGTTGGAGTCTCTCTAGCACAGCTTCAACATTCTTTCTGTGTTTTTCATCAGTGGGACCAGTGATGAGCATGTCATCTAGTAGACATTGGGTGAAAGGTATGCCTGCCAGGACATCATCCATTACTCGCTGCCAGGTGGCTGGAGCTGGGGCTATGCCAAAAACCATGTCATTATATTGGAATAATCCTTTATGGGTGTTAATGTCAACAGATGGCGTGAATCTGGGTGTACTTGCAGTCGCAGGTAAGCTTGCTTTAAGTATTTTTGTAAACTTTTGCCCCCCATCCAGTGAACCAAATAGATCTTCAAGTCGAGGCAATGGGTATTGATCCACAAGAAGTTGGTTGTTCAGGGCAACCCTGAAATCCCAACAAATTCTAAGGCTGGATTCACACCTATGCAGTTAGTCCTTTTTGCATTTTGCAGATTTGCACTACTATCTGCAAAATGCAAAAAGCACTAAAACTGCATAGGTGTGAATCCAGCCTAATGTCTCCATTCTTTTTCTTGACAGGCACAATTGACGATGCCTATTCACTTCTATAAACTTTAGTTATGATCTTTTCAGTCAATAGATGGTCCAGCTCTGCTTCCACTTTCTTCGACAAGGCAAAGGGTACTGATCTTGCCTTACAAAAACGAGGTGTAGCACCAGGCTTTAAGAGAAGGTGGGCCATTTTTCCTTTTACTGAGCCCAAAGAGTCCTCAAAAACCTCCTTAAAGTGTGACTTCAGGGATTCCACCCAATGGTCTACCTCAGAAAGCAATGAACATTGGGCAATGGCAAGAGGGGGCATGCCCAGGGTTTTGATCCAGTCCCTACCGTACAGCGGAGGACCTCCTTTACTTACAACATAAAGGCGTAGAGTTTGACTGCGGTTGCCTGATGTCACAATGGGTCTCACATAACCTAATGCCCTGTACACACGACCGGTTTTGCCGGAATAAACTCTGAAGGTTTTTCCGACGGAGTTCCGACAGAATTCCGCTCAAGCTGTCTTGCATACACACGGTCACACCAAAGTCTGACCATCCAGAACGAGGTGACGTACAACACGTACGGCGGGACTTAAAAATGGGAGTTCAAAAGCCAGTAGCCAATAGCTTCCGTCTCGTACTTGCTTCAGAGCATGTGTTGTTTTTAGTATGTAGGAACAGCATACAGACGAGCGGGTTTCCCGATAGTAATTAGTTCCGTCGGAAAAAAATTTAGAACATGTTCTCTATCTAAGTCCGTCTGAATTTTCGATGGAAAATATGATGAAAAGCTCCCATCGGACTTTTTCTGACGGACATTCCGCTCGTGTATACACGGCATTAGGGCTGTAGCAGTTCCTTGCTGTAGGTTTGAAATGTGAGATTTGTCGGTTGGAGCGGTAATGACAAACCCGATGCTTTTAAATCAGTCCATGAAATGATGGACACAGCCGCCCCTGTATCAACATCCATGGACACAGGACAGCCATTGAGTGTAACATCCACTTTTATCGCAGGAGTGTTCCCAGCTACCCGAAACAGTCCAAAATGCTGGACACAGGTCTCCTCATCAGAGCTGGAGCTGTTATTGTCAGTATCCACATGAAATGTCTGTTTACAAAAATAATAAAAGTATATTGGTGCTCTAAATATCAAATTCCGACCCTACTAAATAGATCACTGATGTGTCATGATAAATATCCAAATTGCCAGAATGCTATGTAATAATCAATAAAAATGTGAATATATACCACAAATATAATATCACACTGTATGCTGTATAAACACTATATCACTGTGAAATAAGAACATACATATGGCGGTCAAATAACCCCTGTATAAATAAATGCAGAAGTGAGTAATAAATAAACAGCCAATCCCTACTGATTCAGTCCTGTGAAAAAAAGAAAAACAATTTTGTAGAAATAATAATCCAGTCTTATGCCTTTAAATTCTCTCGCTGCTTTCCTCAAATTCACCGTTTGAATGATGATTCACATGAAAGAAATAAGAGAGCGCATCATTGCGCATTGATACAAGTACCATGGATCTGTATACTAAATTTAAACCACTCACATTTATGTAGTAGCTGGAGCACTTTAAAATCAATGGTCAGAAGTTTTGACACTGCTCACACAGCATCTGCTGTATTAACAAACACTTTCGATACCGTCACTGACTCCTCCTCCCGACGCGTTGCATCACATGACACGTGACTTTTTCAAGGGTACACAGTGTGATATCATATTTGTAATATATATATTCACATTTTTATTGATTATTACATAGCATTCTGGCAAATTGGATATTTATCATGACACATCGGTGATCTATTTAGTAGGGTGGGAATTTGATATTTAGTGCACCAATATATTTTTATTATTTTTGTTATCAGTCATGGTGACACAGCACTATTAGATTGGTTGCAGCTTGTATCACTTAATGATTTCACATCACCCAAACACATCCGCGCTTTAGTATTTTTTTCAAATGTCTGTTTACACCTAGCTTTTGTGGTAGTGTTCGGGGAGCGTGAGTTGCAGCAAACACGCCCAATATGACCAGTCTTTCCACAAAGAAAACAAACGAGATCCTTGAACTTGCAAGCAGGTGCACTGTGAGAAGTGTTACCACAACGGTATCAAAGCCGCCTGCAGGTGGTCTCCAAACTGACAAGTTTATGTAAAGCAATGATATGAGTCTTTATGTCCTTCCCAGCATGCTGCCTCCTACTGTAGAATTTAAACCGCTCTGAGATTTCTAACGGCTTTGGGTTGTAGTGCTTATGTAGCTTCTGAATTAACTCAGGCAGGGGCTTAGAGGCCGGCTTGTCTGGAGAAATTAGGTCTCTGAGAGTGCCATATGCAGCTTGACCCAATGCTGTGAGGAAAACTGCAACTTTCTTTTCTACAGCCACACTATTTGCTTCCATACACTGCTCCAGCCTCTGCACCCAGGAACTCCATGATTCAGCAGCAGGATCAAATAGTTGAATAAACCCTATGAAGGCCATGTGTGCTAAAATCCACAGTCCTCTTTACCACTGTTATGTTACTTCGACACAGGGTCTCTCAGGCAGGGCCATCTTAATGAGCGGCAGGGCCGATCCCAGGCGGGTGCACGGGGTGCAGTGCACCCGGGCGCCAGAGAGGTGGGGGCGCTGAAGTGCCAGAGTGCTCCCCTCCCTCCTCCTCCTCCTCTCCGTGTCCAGAGCAGACTCTGTCTGCAGGTCACGGCCGCGGAGCGGCCGCTGTGTTTTTCGCTGCTGCTAGAGCCCGTCCCCCCTCCCTCCTTCTCCTGTCAGAGAAGGAGAGCAGCCGCCGGAGATCGGAGCGGCTGGTCTCTGTGTGGAGAGAGACCAGCCACTCAGTGACTTCGCTGAGGGGGAGAGCGGTCCGTGCCTGCAGCCTGACAGGCTGACACAGGTTCTCCTCCTCTGTCTCTCACTCCCGCGGCCCGCCCAAGCCTGTCTAGACAACTGCTCTTCACCCGGGCGGGGCGGCTGCACACTGTCCTCTCTAGCTGCCGCCCGTGTTTTAATGGGTCTCTAGAGTACTAATAGAGGGAGGTTTGTCTCTGGGGCGGTCTGTACTAATCGAGGGGGGTTGTCCTGGGGGAGTCTGTACTAATGGGGGGGGTTGTCCTGGTGTGGGGTCTGTACCAATAGAGGGGGGGCATTGTCCTGGGGGGGTCTGTACTAAAGGAGGGGGGTTTGTCCTGGTGGGGGGTCTGTACTAATGAAGGGGAGTTGTCCTGGGGGGTCTGTACTAATGAAGGGGGATTTGTCCCGGGGGGTCTGTACTAATGGGGGGGGCTTGTCCTGGGGGGTCTGTACTAATGGAGGGGGGTTGTCCTGGGGGGGTTTGTACTAATGAAGGGGGGATTTGTCCTGGGGGTCTGTACTAATGGGGGGGTTGTCCTGGGGGGGGTCTGTACTAAAGAAGGGGGGTTTGTCCTGGTGGGGGGTCTGTACTAATGGAGGGGGTTTGTCCTGGGGGAGTCTGTACTAATGGGGGGGTCTGTACTAATGGGGGGGCTTGTCCTGGGGGTCTGTACTAATGGAGGGGGGGTTGTCCTGGTGGGGGGTCTGTACTAATGGAGGGGGTTTGTCCTGGGGGAGTCTGTACTAATGGGGGGGTCTGTACTACTGGGGGGGATTTGTCCTGGGGGTGGCTGTACTAATGGAGGGATCTTGTCCTGGGGGGGTCTGCACTAATGGGGGGGTTTGTCCTGGTGGGGGGTCTGTACTAATGGAGGGGGCTTTGTCCTGGTGGGGGTCTGTACCAATGGAGGGGGGGTTGTCCTGGGGGTGGCTGTACTAATGGAGGGATCTTGTCCTGGGGGGGTCTGCACTAATGGGGGGGTTTGTCCTGGTGGGGGGTCTGTACTAATGGAGGGGGGTTTGTCCTGTTGGGGTCTGTACTAATGGAGGGGGGTTGTCCTGGGGGGGTCTGTACTAATAGAGGGGGGTTGTCCTGGGGGGTCTGTACTAATGAAGGGGGGTTGTCCTGGGGGGGTCTGTACTATTGAATGGGGGATTTGTCCTGGGGGGGTCTGTACTAATGCAGGGGGTTTCTCCTGGGGGGTGGTCTGTACTAATGGAGGGGGGATTTGTCCTGGGGGGTCTGTACTAAAGGAGGGGGTTTGTCCTGGGGGTCTGTACTAATGGAGGGGGGTGTTTGTCCAGGGGGGTCTGTACTAATGGAGGGGGGTTTGTCCTGGGGGGTCTGTACTAATGGAGGGGGGTTTGTCCTGGTGGGGGGTCTCTACTAATGGAGGCGGGGGTTTGTCCTGTGTGGGTCTGTACTAGTGGAGGGGGGGTTCTCCTGGGGGGGGTCTGTACTAATGGAGGGGGTTTAGTGACGTCACTGCAGCTGCGGGCTCTTCTTTTTCCCCTTCCCCTCCCTCTCCTCCGCACGTGCACTGCTAGACATGTGTAGGATGAAAAAATTAGTTTAGTTTAGTTTCGATTTGTTATTTAACTTAATTCGTTTAGTTAAATTCGTTGCATTCATTACATTCGTTTTCGGAATTCGTTTCGTTTCGTATTCGAATTCGAAAAAATTCTAACACATTCAAAAAAAACTGTCAAATTCGAAAAAATTCTACCACATTCGAAAAAAACTGTCAGATTCGAAAAAATTCTACCACATTCGAAAAAAACTGTCAAATTCGAAAAAATTCTACCACATTCGAAAAAAACTGTCAAATTCGAAAAAATTCTACCACATTCGAAAAAAACTATCAAATTAAAAAAAAATGTTACTACATTTGAAAAAAATATTAAATTCGAAAAAATTCTACCACATTCGAAAAAAAACTGTCAAATTCGAAAAAATTCTACCACATTCGAAAAAAACTGTCAAATTCGAAAAAATTCTACCACATTCGAAAAAAAATATCAAATTCCAAAAAAATGTTACTACATTCGAAAAAAATATTAAATTCGAAAAATTTCTACCACATTCGAAAAAAACTATAAAATTCGAAAAAAACAATAACTGAATTTGAAAAAGTAAACTATATATAACCATTTTGCGAAATTTGAAATTCGTATAGAATGAAATCGAATTCCAATAGAAAAGATTAGGATAGAATAGAAAGTATAAAAGAATAGCATAGAAAAACAATAGATCAGAATAGAAAAAATATAATATATTGTATTCTAAGCTTTTCTATTTGAATTCAAATTAATTCTGTACCAAATTCCAATTTTGGAAGATGGTTAAATATATATATTATATTTTTTTTCTATTATGTTCCATTGTTTTTCTATGCTATTCTTTTCTATTCTATTCTAAACTTTTCTATTCGAATTTGAATTAATTCTATGCGAAATTCGAATTTTGGAAGATGGCTTCTAAAATTAGAATTTGTATAGAATGAATTCGAATTTGAATAGAAAAGATTAGAATAGAAATAGAATAGACTAGAAAAACAATAGAACAGAAGAGAATAAAATATAATATATATATTATATTTTTTCTATTCTGTTTCATTTTATTTCTATGCTATTCTTTTTTATTCTATTCTAAACTTTTCTATTCGAATTTGAATTCATTCTATACGAAATTCGAATTTCGGAAGATGGCTTCTGAAATTCGAATTTCGTATAGAATGAATTTGAATAGAAAAGAATAGACTAGAAAAACAATAGAACAGAACAGAATAAAATATAATATATATATTATATCTTATTCTATTCTGTTCTATTGTTTTTCTAGTCTATTCTTTCTACTCTATTTTAATCTTTTCTATTCAAATTAATTTTATACGAAGATGGTTTTATATAAATATATATATATTTATATATATATAAATAGTTTTTCTATTCTGTTCTATTATTTTCTATTATATTCTGATCTTTTCTATTTGAATTCAAATTCATTCTATACAAAATTCGAATTTCGGAAAATAGTTATATAGAAATAGAATGAAATCAAATTCTATTAGAAAAGAATAGAATAGAAAAACAATAGAACAGAATAGAAAGAAATATTATATATAAAATCATCTTCCGAAATTGGAATTTGGTACAGAATGAATTTGAATAGAAAAGATTAGAATAGAATATTTTATATTTTTTTCTATTCTGTTCTATTGTTTTTCTATGCTATTCTTTTATATTATTTTCTGTTCTATTCTAATCTTTTCTATTTGAATTAATTCTGTACCAAATTCCAATTTCGGAAGATGTGTGTGTGTATATATATATATATATATATATATATTTTTTTTTTCTATTCTGTTCTATTGTTTTTCTGTTCTAGTCTTTTCTATTAGAATTCAATTTCATTCTATTTCATTCTGTTTCTGTATAACCATTTTCGGAAATTCAAATTTCGTATAGAATGATTTCGCATTCAAATAGAAAAGATTACAATAAAATAGAAAAGAATAGAAAAGAATAGAAAAACAATAGACCAGCATAGAAAAAAAATAAAAATAAAAAATATATATAAAAATATATATACCGTATTTATCGGCATATAACACGCACTTTTTTCCCCTTAAAATCAGGGTAAAATCATGGGTGCGTGTTATACGCCGATCCCTTGCGATCCTGAGCTGACAGATCTTCAAAATCGCCGACCGCGATTTGAAAATGGCGCCGAAATACACAGAGCCGGTCCTCGCCTCTTCCCGGCCACTTTCGGCTTCACTCGAGCGCCGCCCGAACCTAGCCGAGTGTACTTGGCTAGGTTCGGATAGCTCCGCTCACAGTCACGCCCATCCCGGGCGGGACTACGAGTGGAGCCGAAAGTGAACGAGAGCCGCCGAGAAGAGCCGAGGACCGGCTCTGTGTATTTTGGTGCCGGCGGCACCATTTTCAAATCGTGGTCGGCGATTTTGAAGCTCAGGATCGCAGGGGATCACAGGATTTTCAAACTGCGAGCTGCAAGGCTGCACTGGGGCAAGGCTGCACTGGGGCAAGGCTGCACTGGGATAAGGCTGCAATGGACACTGGGAAGGCTGCACTGACAAGGCTGCACTGACAAGGCTGCACTGACATGGCTGCACTGGGGCAAGGCTGCACTGAGAAGGCTGCAATGATGGGCATTTAAATGTAAGTTTTTTTCCCTTAAACTTCCCTCCTAAAAGTTTTTTTTCCCTTAAAATTCCCTCCTAAACTTGGGGTGCGTGTTATACGCCGGTGCGTGTTATACGCCGATAAATACGGTAATTTTTTTTGTATTATTCTCTTCTATTGTTTTTTTATGCTTTTCTTTTCTATTATTTTATATTCTATAATAGTCTTTTCAATTCAAATTCATTCTAGAAAAACAATAGAACAGAATAGAATAAATTATATATATTATATTTTATTCTGTTCTGTTCTATTGTTTGTCTAGTCTATT